>CAUOFW020007415.1:0-21046 GCA_963454935.2 Ilex paraguariensis | reverse complement strand
GGAGCTGGACTGGATCAGAGCCGAGGCACTGAACAGAAAATCGGAGGAGCAACTTCGGGAAGAGGTTTTGCCGATGACGTGCTCCCTGCTCTTGAAGAAAACAGCAAGGAGTTCTTCAAGAGTTTCCCGCTGTTGGATCACGGGTATTGGCCGTCACCCTTCTGAGGACCAGATCGCCCTATCTTGGATTCCGCGCCCTTGACCTTTCTGTTGGTATAGTTGGGAAATCTTCTCCTGATACTTAGTTATCCTCAGGGCGGCTTCCTCCATTATTTCTTTCCACTAGATCCAACTCCAATTCAAGTCGACGGTCTTACACCCCTTCGTCGAAAGCTTTTGGTCCTTATGGTCGGGAGCCCTACTTCGAGGGGTATGATTGCCTCCATTCCGTAAGTTAGGGAGTATGGGGTTTCCCCTGTCGAGGACCGATGAGTGGTTCTGTACACCCAAAAAATGTTTAATAGTTCTTCTGCCCATTTTCCCTTGGCTTTCTCCAACCTCTTCTTGATCCCATTGACAATTGTCTTGTTGGAGGCCTCTGCTGGCCGTTGGCTTGTGGATAGGCAGGGGTGGAGTAGAAGTTACGGATCCCGAGTTGCTCACAGAAAGACTTGAAACGCCCGCCAGTGAATTGAGTCCCATTATCCGACACCAGTGCCCGGGGAATCCCAACCTGATGATTATGTTCTCCAAGACGAACTTTTTGGCATCTATGTCGCGGATATGAGTCAACGGCTTTGCCTCTACCCACTTGGTGAAGTAATCTGTGGCCACAATAGGAACTTCCTATTTTCTGGAGCCTTAGGCAGGGGTCCAACTAAATCGAGTCCCCACTGGGCGAATGGCCAAGGGCTGGTAAGGGGGTGTAAGTCCCCTGCGGGTTGCCTGATTGCAGGGGAGAACTTCTGACACTGGTCGCACTTTTGGACGTATGCGCGTGCATCCCTTTGCATTTGCGGCCACCAATATCCCTGGGACATGATGCGGTGTGCCATCGATCGCCCCCCAGAGTGCCCCCCGCATATTCCTTCATGTACCTCATAGAGAAGGTCTTGTACTTGGTCTTCTTGGACGCATAGCAAGTAAGGCCCTGAGAAAGACCTCCGATACAGCTTCTGATCCGGAGAGACCCAAAATCTTGGAGCTTTGAGTTTTATCTTCCTTGCTTCCTTTGAACACTCCGGGAGATCTCCTGTTGTTAGGAACCTGACAAAGGGATCAATCCAACTGGGCGGCTTGTGTGCGTCCTGGATGACCATCGCCTCGGGAGCATGGTCTATGCAGGATGTGGGAAGGTATTCAATGGTGATCCTGCGCGACTGGGAGGAGTCCACCGCCGAGGCTAGACAAGCCAGGGCGTCGGCATGTGTGTTCTTGTCTCGGGGCACTTGTTTGATTTCAATCCGGCTGAACCTTGGATTATAGTCGTCGCCTGGTGATGGTAGGCCTTCATCCTGGGGTCCCTCGTTTAAACTCTCCGTTGACTTGATTGACCACTAGCATAGAATCACAATGCACGATCAAATCGGTAACTCCAGTTGCCTCAGCTAACCGAAGTCCTGAGATGAGGGCCTCGTATTCAGCTTCATTATTCGAAGCCTTGAATCCCAGCCGAACGGCCTGCTCCGCAATAATCCCATCTGGAGAGGTCAGCAAGATACCGATTCGGACCCCTTACTATTTGACGAACCGTTCACACACAAAAGCCAAGGCGATCCTTCACAATTTGGAGACGCTAAGTCGGGAGGAGGAGGTCCTTCTGGAACGGGATGCTCCCCTGAAAATTCAGCTATGAAGTCTGCCAATATTTGACCTTTTATCGCAGTTCGGGGTTTGAAATGAATGTCGTGCTCCCCCAACTCTACTGCCCACTTGGAAATCCTTCCGGAGAGTTCTGCCTTTCTCAAGATCGCTTTCAAGGGCTGATCGGTCAGGACAGTGATTGGGTGCGCCTGGAAATAATGCCGCAGTTTCCTTGCAGTGGTGACCAAGGACAGAGCCAGTTTCTCCAGGGGTAGATATCTTGTCTCGGCATCCAGGAGTGTCTTGCTTATATAGTAAATCGGCTTCTGGCGGTGCTCATGCTCACGGATAAGTACCCCGCTTACCGCAAACTCAGAAACTGCCAGGTACAGGAACAGCATCTCCCCCTGGATGGGGACGGACAGGGTTGGAAGAGTCCTTAGGTATTCTTTGATCCCAGCCAGGGCGTCCTCGCACCCCTGGCTCCACATATTCTTCCCAGCACTCTTGATTGCTCCAAAGAAGGGTTTGCATTTATCCGAGGAGCGTGAGACGAAACGGTTAAGTGCAGCCAGCATCCCTGTGAGTTTCTGGACTTCTCGGACAGTGCGAGGGCTCCGGATGTCCAGGATTGCTTTAATCTGATCCGGGTTGGCTTCGATTCCTCGTTGACTAACCAGATATCCGAGGAATTTACCTGACTCCACTCCGAAAACGCACTTCGCCGCATTCAGCTTCAGCCCATACTCCCTGAGGGTGGAGAAGGTATCCGCCAAATCTGTCAGATGATCACAACTCCGTTTGCTCTTCACCAGCATATCGTCTATGTAGACCTCCATGGTGTTGCCGATCTGTTTTTTGAACATCCGATTCATCAGCCTTTGGTATGTTGCCCCGGCGTTCTTCAGTCCAAACGGCATCACTTTGTAACAATAAACTCCCTTCGGAGTGATAAATGCCGTCTTTTCCTGATCCGGGGGATAAAGAGGGATCTGATGATATCCTGCTCGGGCATCCAGGAAGTCCATTCGTTCATATCCGGCTGTGGCATCTACCAGCTGGTCCACCTTTGGCAGGGGGTAGTCATCCTTGGGACATGCCTTGTTCAGATCTGTAAAGTCTACGCAGACACGCCATTTCCCCCCTTTCTTCTTTGCGCATACCGTATTGGACAGCCATTCTGGGAACTGTATCTCTCGAATGGCATCGGCCTTCAGGAGTTTGTCGATTTCCTCGTTGACCGCGTTGGTGTGATGTGGGGCCATGCGTCGTGGCCTCTGTTTGACTGGCTTGTGCGACGGGTCAACATGCAGCCTGTGTGTGATTATCTCGGGGTCTACCCCCGTCATTTCCATTTCGTTCCAGGCGAACACGTCTGTATTTCCCCTTAGGAACTCGATCATCTCCTCCTGTTCGGCTGTGGGCATCGAGGTCCCAACTAAGAAATACCTCTCTTCTTCTCCCTCTATCAAGGGCACCTTCCGGAGGTCTTCCACTGACCGCTCAGTTGGGTCTATCCGGGGGTCATCCATTCCTGGACGCCCGGACTGTAATTGCTATTTTTCCATAATCTCTTCCGGTGCTCGCCCCTTCTCCTGGCTGGACGCCCCGGCTCGAACGGCTGAATAAAAACAGTTCTTCGCGGACGCTTGGTCCCCCCGGATCTCCATGATACCCTCTGGCGTGGCGAATTTTAACTTCTGGTGGAAAGTGGAGTGCACCGCTCCCAACGCATGCAGCCATGTTCGCCCCATAATCACGTTGTAGGGAGAGTCCGTATCGATCACAACAAACTCGGTGTCGATGATAAAGGGACCAGTGGCAACTGGCAATGTGATTTTCCCCACGGGCAAGGCGAATGAGCCGTTGAACCCGATGAGGGGTGTCCTGACTTTGGTGAGGTCTTTGGGGCCAAGACCCATCCGTTTCAAAGTTTCGAAGTACATCACCTCCGAGGAGCTTCCAGAGTCTATCAAAATTCTTTTGACATCGAATTTCCCTATCCTTAGGGTCAAGACAAGGGCGTCGTTATGGGGAGTCACTACGCCTGTCAAATCCGCGTCGGAGAATGTAATGCCAAGCTCACCCGTCCTGGCCCTTTTACTTGATGGCCCTACATCACCCTCGGCTACCTTCCTTGTAAAAGCTACCCTCTTGAGGTCGGACTCGAGCTCCTTGGACGTGGGGCGCTCCAGGGGACATATATGAATGACATCTATGATGTTGTCCGGTTCCTCGGTCGGGGCAAGGGCTCGTCTCTCTTCTGGCCTGGGCTCTATGTACTCTTTCAAATGTCCGTCTCGGACCAAGCTTTCCAAGAACGATTTGAACACCCTACAGCTTTCGGTGCGATGCCCGAAATCCCGGTGATAGGAACACTTAACCTTTTGATCACGGGTGGAGGGGTCGCCCTGCATCCTGGGCGGCCATTTGAAGAACGGCTCGTGCTTGATTTTATGGAGCAACTTGAAGATGGGTTCCTTGAAAACAGTGTGAACTCCTCTGGACGAACCCCCTGGATGGGGTAGCAATCCCTTTCGGGGAATATCTTCGCGCTCCTTCTCCTTTCTCTTAGATTGGAGGGCTCGGCCTTTGTTGCTTCCCATCTCGTCCTCAACCCTCGAGTACTTGTTGATCCGGGCCATCAGTTCCCCCATATCCGAGGGAGTCTTCTTGGTCAGGGATCGGTACAGGTCCGTGTCCCTCGCCAAGCCGAGCCGGAAAGATGCTGCTGCCATGACCTCCGAGCAGCCTTCTACCTCATTGACCTCTTCCCAGTATCGGATGGCGTACTGGCGAAGAGTCTCGGATTCCCTCCGTCTGAGGGTCAACAATGATCCAATGTCTTTGGGGCGCTTACTCCCCGTAATGAATCGAGCCAGGAACTGCCTAGTCAATTCCTTCCAGGACCCAATACTGTTGGGAGGAAGCGCCTCGAACCACTTCATCGCAGAGTCCCCCAAGCTCATAGGAAACACTCGGCAAAGAAACCGGTGGTCCGAATGATAGAGGGACATCATCTGCTTGTATTGCCTGATATGGGCTTCGGGGTCGGACCGCCCGTCATAGGTTTTGAACCGCGGTACGACAAATTTTCTTGAGACCTCCATCTCACTGATCTCCCTCGTAAAGGGTGTTTGCATGACTTCGTCCTCGGCCTCATCCTGGACAGCCTTACCCTTTCTCCTGGTGTCTAATCGGGCTCTGAGATCAACTTCTTCCCTGGCGGGATGCCTTCTGAAGTCCTTGAGTTCGTCGGTAAGTCCCTCATTTCCCGGGCGTCGTGTGGATTGGGTTGAGTCCTCCTCGGATTCATCTCCCTTCCTCCGTCTAGACAAACCTCGCCGGAGGTCGTCCAGGGCCAGTGGCCTTGCTTTCCTTGAAAGGTTGTCATAATGATGCTCGCCGGCTCTAGGTCGCTTTGGGGCCCTAGAGCTTTCTGCTTTGTTGTTTAGATGGTTTCTTAGGTCCTTCGTTTCCTCCTCCCGGGCGGGAAGCCCACGGGAAAGGAATGAATCCCTAGACCCCCCGCCAGAGGCGGCAAACTCGTCGAGCCGGCTTAGGACGTTTACATTGTCCTTTTCCAGCTGACGTAATCTATCACCAAATTTTTCTTCAATCACCTCCGCCAGCTGACGAGCCAAGGGGGCTGATCCCCCTGACCTGATTCCCATACTGGTTTGAGGGATAACCCCTCTTGACCGAGTAGAGGCACTTTTATTCGTGTTGGTGTGATCCCTCCCTCCGTGATGACAGAGAGCTTGTAACTCGAGACTCCTTTGGTGGGGTCCTTTCCCTTTCTGTCGAGTGTTCACCATGGTCACTGTTCTTTATAGAGAAAAAAACTAGGAAAACTAGTCGTTTCCCACAGACGGCGCCAGATTGTGCGTGCAAGATCCTGCACAATATAAAAAACGAGAACAGATCTCTCCCTTGGTGAACTCGAGTGAGCCAGTTGAGTGACCAAACACGCTGCTTGGGACAGCCTGCAAGGTACGGTGGTAACCTGGAACGGCAACGAGAGACCCTGGGAAAGGAAGAACGATCCTGTAAGGCTGAAAGAGGTTCCTGGAACAAAGAAGAACAAGTTAGAAGGGCGCCAGAGTGTTTTCCGGCGTATCCCCTCCGACGATCTAGTCAGGCTTTGAGAGAGAGAGAGGAAGGAGAAAACACTGAGTGTGTATTGTAGTAAAGAGTTTGTTGTTGCATACCCGTCTTGCCTTTTGCAAGGAGTATTTATACCTCAAAAGCTCATGATTGCTGTCAGTGTAGTCAGTAGGTGATCATTAGGTACAGGCAGTGTGCACACTGATTCTGATGAGGAATGTCTTCTCTTCTTAAATGCTCGGGGTCCCGAGCAATCAATGCTTTGTCATCGGGATGCCGACGGTACAATGTGTTCCTCTCGGGGAGGATGCAATAAATGCTTTGTAATAGGAGCATTTATTGCCTTTCATTTCCGAGCCTTACCGCATTGAATGCGGTCTCATCAAGGGAATGGTGCAATTAATTGTTTGCTTTCCCAAGTCGCGTGTCAGCAACGACATGCGTTTTCTCTGTTTCGATGTGATATCATTTGCCACGCGTCCATCTTTTAATGGCTGTGACCCCTGCATTTCAGTACGTTCTGACATTGATTGTGTAAGACGAGGTCATGATGAATAGTCTAGACTAGCCTAGGCTAATGACCTGTACGTCAATAGTTTATCCTGGAGTAGAGGAAGCGTCCAGAACGGGGTACTTCTCGGCACCGAGGAAAGGCTCATCTCGGGGACCGAGGGAGGTATGCCGACCGAGGTACATATCAGACCGAGGCCACGTGTCGGTTGTAAAACACACTGAATGCATGATCCTATATGAGGTACCTCGGGGGCGAGGACCATTATGCGTTGATGATGCTTGATCTTAGCAACAGTGTTTTGGTAAATACCGAGGACACGTGTCTTCATCATAGAGTATCTCACAAAAGTCCCATCATAGTATTAGTTGGGATTTGATACTAATTTAATTGTTTCGATGGATTAGGTCGAAAAATAAGGTTGGAATAGTATTATTATTCTTGTTATATACATCCATCCTTCACCCTTATTCTTGGTGAGAAGTCGTTATTGCCTGAGCCTCTGTCACAATCAAATAGTGCCTTGGTCTCAAAAAGATAAAAGAAAAAAGAAAAAGTTTACAGTAATTACAAGACTTGTTCCTGTTCCAGTCAATCGTAGACTATTGACAACTACGAGAAGTAGTTTAAGTGATAATAAAAACGAGTTATAAATTCAAATATTTTGAATTTGAATCATGACAATACCTTAAGATAAGATTTTGAAAGATTATTTTTCATGAATACCTTAGTCTCGGCGTGGATGATCTGTCTTTAATCAAATCGGAGAAAAGATTAATTGATATACGCGTAAGCTCGTCTGGGCGACAATTGAACCAAAATATATATACATCTAATGCTGCACTTCCGAATTGAAGTCTGACTGTTTTAAATTTAAATTGAAGTCTGAGAATTCGAATCCTTCTGATTGCTTAAAAGCAGCAATCAGATATTCTTTTATTGCCTTGTTGGTTTAGAGGGAGGACAAACAAAAGTTAAGTTAGAAGGAGAATCGAACCATAATATCCATTTTATAAGTCGGGTTCTTACCAACTACAAATATATATGTATATGTATACATATATATATCGATGTGATAGATAGATGTGTCGTTACTTCGAGAGAAAGATTCTAATAAATATCATTGTCAATGGGTAAAAGTTGTCGATAGACATTAAGACGGATTTCCTAGGAAAAACTAAGATGAGTCCATGGTTTATGTCAATATCATTAATAGGTGTATCCACGTTGTCACATGGATGATTTTAAAAGAATATAGTTAACATTGGGGACCTCATCGGAGTGAGAAAACTAGGAAAAAAAAGAAAGAGCTCTCAAATTTGAGTGTCATTGCTTCAAGAAAAAGATTCTAATAAATATCGTAGTCAATGATTATAGATAGTTGATAGAGTTTAAGACGGATTTCTGAGAAAAAAAAAAAATCAAGATGAGCTCATAATTTATGTTCATATCACTAATAGTTGTATCGTTGTCGATGATTAGAGGTTGTTGATAGAGTTTAAGACGGATTTCCTAAGAAAAACCAAAGGGGAACTCATGATTTATGTCCATATCATTAATAGTTGTAGTCTTGTTGTGACATGAATGATTTAAAAGAATATACATCACATTGGGACCTCATTGAAGTGGGAAAACTTTAAAAAAACGAAAAAACAAAAAAGGTCTTAAATTTGGCAGCAAGGATCAAAATGTCGTGTCGACACGTCCGAAACGTTTCGGAATTTCAACACTCCGAAACGAAACAGTAGTTGAATCACAAAATTCCAGTGTTTCGGTCGAAACGGTACTGTTTCGGACCGTTTCGGTCGAAACGGCATTGTTTCGAACCGTTTCGACAAAACAGTGATATATTCGGTTCATTATGAATAATTACATTTAATACCTCATTATAATTACATTTAATACCCACTGTAATTACATTTAATACTCACTATAATTATATTTAATATCCCACTATAATTACATTTATTCCCACTGCTCTTCTGTCTTTTATAATTTTTTTGTTATAAGAATAAATAATTACACTTAATACCCTACTATAATTATATTTAATACCCATTATAATTATGTTTAATACATACTGTAATTATATTTAATACCTCACTGCCTTACAAGTTTTTTGCTTTTTTTTTTTGTTATAAGTATTAACAATTACATTTAATACCCTAATGTAATTATATTTAATACCTACTGTAATTACATTTAATACCCACTGCAATTACATTTAATTTTTAAGTATACATAAGTATCATTAATTTAATTTGATACCCTTCATTATTAGTATTATAATAAAATCGTATTATTAATTGGATTATATTACCGTAATAATATGATTTGGAGTAACTATTGCCATCATATTTATGTCACATATGGAGTTTCTCTAAGTAGCTACCCAGAGCCTACACCGATGTATGAGCCTGCTCGACACTCCATAGGGGAATGGATGTAACCATGTAAGTATGTACTCATTAGCATTTCATGTGTATTATAAGACCTTAATATTATGTAAAAATGTGTTTATTTCATAAAATTAAGTGTTTGAAACTAATTTAAGTGACTTTCGCCTCAAGTCAAGCCTTTTTTTCCCTCAAATTTAAATTTATTCTTGTATAAATTGATGTTAACCTAATAAATATGTTGAATTAATAAATTATTTAGCATATCTTTATAAATTAATGGATTGCATTTGTGTTTCTATGCGTTTCCATATTTTTTATGCGTTTCCATTGCGTTTCCGAAATGTTTCCGAAACGTTTCTATTTTTGAGTTGATCGAAACGGTACTTCGAAACGAAATTTTGATCCTTGTTTGACAGTCAACATTCAATTAAAAGTATATGGATTCTACCAAATATCATTTTATTAAAATTTTTGTGAACACTAAATTATTGATTTGTAAATTTTTGTCACACCTACTATGTATAGATTGAACCGTCTATTTGTTGTGGATAAATGAGTTAAAAAGATATAAATTCATTAGTCATTACATAAAATTTAAGCACCTAAAAAATTGATCCGATTATACCAAATATGAAATATCAATTTTTCTTTAATTACATAAGTTAAAATTAATTTTTATCAATTGTTTTTCACAAAAAAATGACAATTTTCTCAAAATACATAACCTCCAAAAAAAAAAAAAATCAACACATGTATACTATTGTATATAAATAATATATAAATTAAATTATTCAACTTTTAATAAAAATAAGTGATGTGATAGAAATGAACGAAAAAAAAATACGTGGAGATAAAATTTAAAATGATAATTCTCAATCTAACAATAGGAATTTTATTTAATGCAAGGTGATATTTTACTTATTTTTATAAAATAAATTTAGAATTTCTACAATTACTCATTAACCACATATATTTCTTAAATTCGAAAGTGACTAACACAAATCAAAAACAAAACGTCTAAATTTATTATTTTCAATCCAAACTATCTTTATACCACAACTACGATACTAAAAAGAAAAATAGATTATTATACAAAAAATTACTATTTTTAAAAGTTTATATTAAATTAAAATAATTTATAATTGATCCTAAAAATATTGAGATCGATTTGAATTACTTGAATATGTTGTAACTTTTTTTTTATAACTTATAATTTAACCTCTAAATTTATAACTTGCTTGATCAATCATAGATTAATCATATTTTTTACAAGAGTTAATTGCACTAAAAGTCCTCAAAATATGAGATTTGTTTTATTTTGGTTTTCACTATTTCAATTGTATTATTTTGGTCCACAAAGTATTGAATATGTTTTTATATGGTCTCTCAAGTAGACATCGTGTAAATTACTAACAATTTTTTATCATAAACTTGTCACGTAATACCTAAATATGAACAAAAAATAATTTTGATAACTCTTAAACAAAATTTGAGTAGCTCTTGACAAAAATTGTGTAATATGAATAAATTTTGACCAAAATTGGGATAACTCATGATTAAAATTGTATAATTTAAATAGCTATTTAACCAAAATTTAGGTAAAAATTTAGTCAAAAATTATTCAAATCATTTTTTTTATATATATTTAAGTATCATGTGATAAGTTTATGATAAAAAATTATTAACAATTTAGAGGCTGTTTGCTTGAGCGGTCATATAAAAATATATTCAAGATCAAAATAATACAATTAAAATATTCGAGACTAAAATAAGATAAATTCGGTACTTTAGAGATCTTTGGTGCAATTAACCTTTTTTACAATTGTATGTTATACTTAAAAAATATAAATAAAGCTAATGGTCATCGTCCTCATCCCTCTAAATTTCTTTAAATAAATTAATCGAAGTGTCAATCATGTAGTTTTTTTTCCAGACTCCAACAACTTCTTGGCGTTCTCTCTCGTATATATCCACACACGCATACCTCGTAGTTGTTACCGAATTTTTTTTTCCCAATTCGTTAGCTTTTCTCGGAAATTTTCCGGTT
This sequence comes from Ilex paraguariensis, assembly GCA_963454935.2. Taxonomy (NCBI): domain Eukaryota; kingdom Viridiplantae; phylum Streptophyta; class Magnoliopsida; order Aquifoliales; family Aquifoliaceae; genus Ilex; species Ilex paraguariensis. The sequence continues at coordinate 10,239 of CAUOFW020007415.1, read as the reverse complement.
TTCTTTCCCTCCAAATCCCTGTAAATCAGTAACCTTCTTTGTCTTCTCAGATCTGAATGTTTACGATGAGTTGATGATGTCTTTTTCTAAGCGAATTCAATTTTGTAATTCACTAAGCTTTAAGCTTTGTAAATTTGGATAATTTTGGTGTATATACGAACATTAGAGTATCAGTAGATGTCTTTCAAGGTGGATTTTGGTGGAATTTCAAGAAGAGGTTTTGAAATGAAGCTGAATTATGGGTTGGGATCTAGGTCTCGGCGGGTGATTCAGGACACTTGGGTGGTGGCGGCGGAGGCGGAGATGGATGATGGGTTGAGTCGGAGTTGTTGGGCGAATATGCCGTCGGAGCTGTTGAGGGAGGTTTTGGTGAGAATAGAGGCGTCGGAGAGTAGTTGGCCGTTGAGGAAGAGCGTGGTGGCGTGTGCTGGAGTGTGCAGGAGTTGGAGAGAGATCGTGAAGGAAATCGTGCGGACGCCGGAGGGGTCCGGGAAGTTGACATTTCCTGTTTCAGTCAAGCAGGTCTGTGTTTTTGAATTTTTTGAAACACGTTTAGATTTTGATTGAATTGGTTGTTATTGATTATTGTTTGTGACGAGTTCTCTCAGTTTTATTTATTTATTTTTTTCATATGGGATGTCCCCAACTAGTTTACCCATACTTCGACTCGACTAATCCCCTTGCCCGGTCGGGGTCCGGTCAAATGCTGTTCATCCACACTGGAAGCGTGAATTTACGAGGGATAGATCCCATGTAGCAGGCCCCAAGGGTGGTGGTAAATTGGCGTTGTTGTGGGTTGTAAATGTTAAATTTAGCTTGTGAATGTAGATTGGTGTGTAATCAGTGATATGTTGGTTGTGATGGGTCTCAAAGTTAAACAGTTGGCATTCTGAAAATCTTAGCTGTTATGGATAAAAAAAAAACGAACTTCTTGATTTTACTTTTAAGATTTAGTTTTTTCATGTATTCTCATAATCTCTGGTTATGGTTTGCAGCCAGGTCCAAGAGACTCTCTCCTCCAGTGTTATATAAAGCGGAACCGGGCTACACAAACATATCATCTTTACCTTAGTGAATCTCAGGGTGAGCATTTGTTATCTGTGTTTCTGACCACTTTTTGTAATCAATCATCTTCACAAATTTCCTTGGGCACTTGCATTAGTTTTTTTTTGGTTGGATCCCTTCCACTGTGAAATGGAATTTATTGCTGATTTTCCTGCTTCCATTCTTGGTGGAGAGCTTTTGGAGGAGAGTACATGTTTCATTCTGCCCTATTCTTTGTGCTACATGCATTTACCTTTTTGCTTTCATCTGATCTTTGTGGCAGCCCTGGCTGATGATGGAAAGTTTCTTCTTGCTGCTCACAAGTGTCGGCGGCCCACCCACACTGACTACACGATTTCTCTAAATGCTGGTGTTATGTCAAAGGGGAGCAGTACTTATATTGGAAAATTGAGGTCTCTTTTTAAGTTTCAACTGTTTTATCATTTGTGGATGCCTTGTTTTTTGTCCAAAAGGGCTAAAAGAACATCTGTTTCTTGTAATCCTTTTGGCTAGGTCCAATTTTTTGGGACAAAGTTCACAGTATGTGATGGTTTGCCGCCTCATGCTGGAGCTAAAATGACAAAGAGTCGGTCCACTCGGCTGGTGGGCTCAAAACAAGTTTCTCCTAGAGTTCCTGCTGGAAACTATCCTGTTGCTCACATCTCATATGAGTTGAATGTATTGGGATCCAGGTAAGAGAAGAGCTTATGGAACTAGAGGTAATTTAATCATTTCCAAACCAAATAATCCAATTCAGTGCATAAGTTACAGACGATATCTATGCAATCTTGTGTGAGAAAATATACAAATTTGATGAGGCTGTGCTCATCATTCCACTTTGCAGCAAGAGCTGCTGTTTTTCATTGAGTGCTTCTGAAAATAAACTTGTTGATACTTCATAATTCTTTATAAGAAGCAGGGGCCCAAGAAGAATGCACTGTGTCATGGATGCAATCCCGGTTTCTGCTATTGAACCTGGAGGGGTAGCTCCCACGCAGATTGAGTTTCCTCTTAGCAACATTGATTCCTTTCCAACACTCCCTTTTTTCCGATCGAGATCAAACCGCATGGAGAAAATTCTATCGAGTCCTCTGGATGGTCACAGGGATAGGCCATTGGTATTGGAAAACAAGGCTCCCAGATGGCACGAGCAGCTTCAGTGCTGGTGTTTGAACTTTCATGGACGGGTAACAGTTGCTTCAGTGAAAAACTTTCAGTTGGTGGCTTCTCTGGAGAATGGGCAGGCCAGATCAGAGCATGAGAAGGTCATCCTCCAGTTTGGGAAAGTAGGAAAAGACGTGTTTACCATGGACTACCGATACCCTATATCTGCTTTCCAGGCATTTGCTATCTGCCTTAGCAGCTTTGACACCAAAATTGCTCGTGAATGACATGCACCGATAGGTCTGAATCTAAGTTCTTTTATGCATAAGTGCATTTATGCAATCTAGTTAAGATCGTTGGAGATGTTCTAGTAGCATATCTACTGATCTTATGTGTCAGTCAGTGATCCAGTTGACTTCATTTGTAGGTTTTTAATTGTACAAAGGGTGTAGGATGATTTGCGGAGCTTGTCTAGTTGTCTTGTCAATCTTGTGTTCTGCATTGATGATTGCACCTTACAAATTATAGTTTGAACGCATTTCACATCAGCATTCCTCTTTGTTAAGCTTGTTAAGCTTTATTTTTATACGCCTTTTCTTCTTATGCATCAAAAAAATTTGAGAAAGAAACTTGATTTCCAAGCATATTGTTAAGGTCTTGCAAGCTAGAATTTTCAGCCCTGCCACACTCACCCGTCACTGCTCCTCCACTGCATCAGTACTTCAATAATAACTACAGTTGTGTTGTCCCGGAGAGATGAGTAATGTGAGGTGAATCTTCCTTTGCCTGTTGAAGTGAAGAGTGCCTTAGATATGAGGACCTTGTGCCTTCATTTTATAACATGCATTATGGCTGTGGCTGACCCAAAATGGACATTTTTTTGCAATGATGGGGTTGAGTCGTGCACTAGTACTCCATGGCCATCACAACCGCCTGCATCATCCCTGCACCATTTTGTCCAACCATCACCAACTCCATTTCCCCATTGCCATCACCAACACATCTACCTGTGAATACACTTGTATGAATCTTATCTTATAGACAAGCATCTGATTTTTTAAGAGGTTGTTCATGCCGAAGTTCTCTGAATGGGAAAGAAGATGGCGGTCTTTGTTTAAGGTTAGAATTTTAAGGATTCGTGGAGAAATTTTAACTGGCATGGGAGTCATTTTTTGTTGTTTTTGCTGTCTTTTATATTGCATTATATACTTTGCCCATTGTGTTCATTGAATTTCATGCTCATTCTTAGGCTGTCTGTATTCAGAGCAGGTGGAGCCTGCAGCTACGTGTACCATTGCCTTGAAATAAGAAAAAAAAAATTATTGGGTGAAATTACACTCAGATATACGCCAAAATTATTAAGCCTCTTCGATGTGAACCGACGTTTTTCTTGAACTTGTAACCTATTGTGTAATAGGAGATGCTTTACTGTCTGTCAAGTTATACAGTACCCGTTGAACATGTCTTGCTGTGTTGCTGATCAGTTTTCCCCCCCCTTCATAATGCAGCAAGCAAATTGCAAAGTTAAAGGTTCAAGATGGCAAAAAAATTGTTCAAGAGTGTGATTTCAGTGTCAGCCAATGGTAGTGCAGGTGACATACAAAGAAGCTGCTACCTTATCACAGTTTCTCCTCGTCGTTTTTGATGTCTTCAGTTGTTCAAAATGCAGGAAGAGGGTGGGTATTGGGAAAATTTGAACTAGTTGAATTCAGCATCCTCATCATACAGTTGGACTTTGTAAATCTTCCTTTGCTTGTGTACATAGTTACTGCTTTCAAGCATGTAGTTTTTTAAAGGCGCTTTAGGGTTTGTCTCTAAGATTTGAGCCACTGACATTACTTTCGTATGTTTGGCAACCTACACATAATAATGTTTGATTTGGTATAAAATTGTAGATAACCTCTGTGATGGGCTACGTGCTGGTCAATGGATCAGGCCGGGCTAGCCACCTCAAAAATTTATAGCTCAGCTCCTGTATCGATTTGATCCTAAGAACGTTCACTGGTTTAAGTTGATTAGGCCTAGTGAATCAAAAGTCACTGCCCACGACCCACGATCGTATTAGTTGGCTATTGGGGGCCTGATTGTGCCTCTCATACACAAGTACCGACTCAGTCCACTCCTGCTGCGTGGGAGTATCCGCCGGTTGGTGTCGGGTTGGCCCCTAGGGCACTATTCTCCTTGGGAGTGTATTGCTGCTAGTTTCTACCTGTTAATTCTCTTGCTGTCATTGCATAATCTATGTTGGCTTATGTTGCTGCTGTGAGACCTAGTCGACGTTTCCAAAACCTAAACAAGCAATGCACATCAATGCTGTTGGGTTGCCAGAGATTTGTTTGGAGCAGTGGACTTGTAATAGAATATGGAAAAGAAGTGGTACAGTGTTTTCGTAGCTATAGTGCATGAGAGAATCAGATTTATGCAACCTTACACACAGGAGAGGGGGTTTATCGTGACTTAAATGTTTAATGTTACGTTGCAATTGAGCAATCTTATTGTTATGCCCGTGTCCATATACTTCAGCCAACTTCCGCATGAACAAAATCCATTTTGGTTTTCAACTTTTCCAGGTATGTCTGACAAAATGCAATGCGACTCAATTCCCCGATAAGAATTGACACAAAATTAGCAGGTTTAGGTTTGAATTTGACTTCGACTAGTTCAAGTGATAAACAAGTGAACCTGTTAGACCCTTCTGTTCTGTTACACAAGTCATGCTCGGATAAAATATATCATCCCACAATTTGAACTTAAAACGGGTTCTTTGTTTTTTAAGAAGTGTCATAACTTGGTAAATAAGTTCAAAAATGTCGTAAATTGGCAAATATGTTTGCAAAATACTGCATTCTGGTAATAGATTCTAAGGTCAAACATGGCGAGGGATTGCTCCCCTAAATATTGACATTGTAATCAATCGAAAAACATTCAATCATATTAACTGCCAGAATCATAAGAAAGAGCCTTACTAAATTCAAAAGCAGTAAAATATGGTGCAGTTAGATACCATACATAAACATGGACTAAGCACTGTAACCAGGATAAAACCAGAGGAATAGAAATTTATTGAGTTTCTAAAATGGCTTCTGCATCATAAGAATTACACACAAAAATTAACACAGGCAAAGGTTCTGAGAGTTTTATTAGAAAATTTAACTAATCTAAATAAAATCTTGAACATAAAAAGATAAAAAAAAATCGACATATACAATACTTCAGAAGCTTCTCATCACCAAGAAAAAAAAATGTAGAAACAAGAAATATGGAATACAATATATTTTACCTCTCTCCATGCAATTTAACATAGGCCGGCTTGGATATGAAGGGCTAACTGGCAATATTTGCAGCTTTTTGGATTCTCCCGTAGATGTATAAACCATAACTATATTACACGCCTTCTTTCTCTCTTGTCCGAACAGAATTCTTATCTTTGTGCGAATCCTTCTTTGAGGGCTTTGACTTCCTCCTTGGAGCACCAACATCAGCAGGGTCCAATAATGGACCAGACCAAGTTTGGATGGATGCTTTTGGATATGAGAAATTCGAGGAACTGAATGGGACATCAGGAGGATCAAAAGTTGGATCAATGTGATGTGAAGATCCCAAAGGATAACCAAGTGTTCCATCCTGGTGTGGTGGAGGAAACTTCTCACTCTTGCTCTTTGCATTGGCATGTGTGATTAGACGCCGCCTCTGATCCAGGAAATAAACAAACATGACATATGAAGAGATGACAGAAGTCATGATAATATACAACCAAGAACCATCACTGACTAGACCAGAAACTGTATAAACAAACCAAGTCACTCATTTACTTTGTCATAGTGGTTCATTTTTTCCCTTTTCTTGTGTGGGTGCCGGGGGGGTATTTTTTCTCCTGCCTGCACCTGCCCCCCTGCAGCCACAGGAGGAGCAGAGAACTATGTTCTTTAAGGCCTAAACCAGCTTAGAAATGTTTTCAAAGTAAGCTCCATCAACCTATTTTTTCCATGACTACTGGGGAGTTTTGCCTACTTATCCAAAACAATTACAAGATTTTTTTTATAAAGCGAAAAAAGGAAACAATAACATGACTTCTCACACAGAGTCTCTTTATGGCTCAATCTCCTAAATAGATTACATAAAGCTTGCCTCCTACTTAATATGCAATGACTTGCCCAAATTCCTCACAACATGAAGAAAAGCTTTGGCCAAAAACCTATACAATGTATGATATTCCCTAATGAGCCAGTCAAAACATTTTTTTTTCAATTGACATTTGTGTCAAGAAGAGATTGACAACCATATACTCATTAAAAAGTGCAGCTATCTAAAAGTTTCAACAAAGAGTTGCACATTGCAGAGCTTTTTATGGAGCTGCACCAATTCCCTTACTGACAGGGCAGCTGCAATGGGCAATCTAGAAGAGTAAATTGTTATCATAAAAGGAAGAACCCATTTAGGAAAGACAATGAATTCTGTTTCATATCCAAGCTGCCCACCATGAGTTCTACGTAACACCTTGTGCGTGAAATTAATGGCCAACTGGTAGTTTTTTTTCCTACCTATATTGTAAAGTCATATTTCTAGCTGTTGAGAATGACCAAATCACGAATAAATGTTACTGAAAGAAACGTCTTATCTCACATACATCAAGATTCGCTTGCAGCTCAGCATTGGCTTCAGGAGCAGGGAATGCCCTTACAGCTCGGTGACGTGCACGAGCTTTCTTCACACCATCAGCATTGGCTTTGCCAGCCGCTCTCAGTCTACAATCATAGAGCTTACTTCAGACTATTTCGGAATGACATAACAAACCAAATATATAAGCATTCATCCAACCTCTTATCTTGGTTAAGAAAGTAGAAAAATGAATAATGGTGTGGCTGATAGTTTAAAAAAGTAATATAGGTTCAATATACAAAAACCAAACTTTTAATCGTACAAAACTATTGAAATTTTGCTTGTAATTAATATTTGTGATGCATTTTTATTCATAATCTCCAATTAGTGAAAAGTTATAATTCCAAGTATTCGAATAAATTTGCTTCTCAAACTTTATGAATTGTGTACTATATGTATTAAATAGTGGTGTTCCACGGAAAGGACATATTAATTTGTTCTAAAAATCAGTTGGGACTTCAAGGTATATACATTCAAAACATAAATGATCCACACACCTTCTAGCTTCTTCATCTCTTAGTTTAGCATCCATCTCCTTGCTGGGAGGATACTTTGGAAGGCTGGAAGGCTCACAAGCATAGGGCTTGGTTGTGAAGAACTGAAAAATGGAAGACAAATATGGTGACAACTCTCAAATAAAATACACTGGATGAGAAACTACAAACCAAATGCCATGCATGATGCATCATAGTTCTTCATACAAATTCATAGAGAACATTATGCTGGTCAGATCACTTTAAGTATTAGCTTTCCTTGGATTGCATCCACATTGACCCTTTCCCATATTCATTTTACTACGTGTCACGAACACATTAAAAGGAACAAATGAAAAACAGAAAAATATAAACTGACAGGACCATCAGACTTGCCTAGTAGGATGTTGACAAGCCTCAAGCCACCTAATAAAGTTAATGCAACTTTCTTATATCCATAACCGAGATCGGAAGAACAATCTCAATAGAAAGTCAAGCAATTGGAATGAAAGATGCCCTAATAAACATTATTTTCGTAAAAAAAAAATAAAAAAAATTCTTCCCCTTACGAATATTTAGCAGTTTGACCTCAAAATCTTCCCATAATACAAAAGCAGATTCAATATTTCACTCTTTCCCCTATAACAAACTAGCTGATCGATCCACCTAGAACTCTGGAATTTGCTTTCATAGGAGGGAGTGAGATGTCCTCGAATACGTTTTTCCTCCATTGCCCTCTTTGGTTGATCACCTGAATTCAAGTGGGACCCATTATATATATGTGGGTCTCTGACCAATACATGGTAGGTGATCTACCAAGAAGAGAAATGAAGGAAAGAAGTATCGAAGGGGATCTAGATCCCTGTAGGATTTCCTAAAACTGCCATTTCATTAGCGAAAAGGCAGACACTGTACCTAAAAGAGTAGCATCGAGTTCGATCTTCATGGTAAAGGACTAATTCATTGCTTCCCACCTTATGCTATTTGTGTATAAATTTGCCAGTTGTATACTATGGAACAAACCTCTTTCTATATCTTCATCAGTACTTTTGCCTAAATAAGTTATAACATTTATTACCTGTATACTTAAACAGAGAAATAGCTTACAGAAACCAGCCATTAGAACTTATAGTGCACCGGCAATTATTGATGAGAGGTGACTGACATAAAGAATATCAAACTGTTATTAAAATGTAAAAGCTCACTTCACTGCTCAATGCAGCTGTGGCAGTTTGACGTTCAGCAGGATCAATTGCAAGAAGAGTCTCAATTAGTGGCAGTGATGAAGGTGGGAAATCTTTAAATGTCTCTGCTATGCATCGTTTGTAAGAATGCTGGGGCTTGAATATGGTTGCATGTGGCAGCTTTGACTTCTTCCAATATTCTTCTGAAGGAGAACCACATAGCTTGAATATCTTGTGTAGCTGTTCCACCTAAGCAACATAAAACACATAAAAATGGCAATTAAGACAGCAAAGGAACTCATCAATTCAGTTACACTCTGAGTTGACTACAGCCTCTCTGTATCAAATTATTACAGTAAGGCTAACATCACGTATTCTTGCTTATGCAACAATCAAAATGACACATGGCCCCATACAGCAGCATAATTGCGTCTCTTTAATGCATTCATTATTTCAGAACATTAACGCATCTGCTTGGTCATATATGGAACACAAACTATCATTTCCTTCAGGTTACTATGTTCATCAATTAACCAGAGGTGGAAAGGTAAGCATATATAAAACCACACATCTAAATAGGATATAGTTTTAAATCACCACACCAAACATCAAAAAGTTATCGAGCGATGGAAAAGAATAACTTACAAAACAATTCAGTAAGTTGGGAAGTTACCTCTGTGCGACCAGGCATAATAGGCTTCCCAGCCAACAACTCTGCTAAAATGCAACCAGCACTCCAGAGGTCCACCCCTACACCATAGTCAGTTGCCCCAAGAAGAAGCTCTGGCGGTCTATACCATAGAGTAACCACCCGACTAGTCATTGGCTGCTTGTGATGAGGGTCAAAGAAGGAAGCCAACCCGAAATCAGCAATCTTAAGTACACCCCCATTATCAATAAGAAGATTTGACCCCTTGATATCACGATGCAACACATGGTGGGTGTGACAGTGTTCAAGACCTGACAGTAGCTGATGCATGTAACACTTGACCTACCACATTCATAGATACAAAAAGTAAGAAACCAACTCCTTTTGAACACTTGGCAGCAAGATATTTCCAGAACTAAAACAGACAGAATCTAACCTGAGGTTCGGTAAATTTGATTCCCGGACTGGCAGCCAATCCAGCCAAATCATGCTCCATATATTCGAAGACAAGGGTACAAGCTACATGACATCCTTGATGTCACTAAACCTTCTAGTTTTACAACATTAGGATGATCCAAGCGACGCAAAATCAAAATCTCCCTAGCCATAAATTTGACACTCTCAGGCTCTAAATTGTCAAATCGGACCTTCTTCAATGCAACAATTTTTCCCGTTATAGCATCCCTAGCTTTGTACACATTACTATATGTACCTTGTCCATCTAATCAAAAAAAATACAGAAGCATACAACAATGAATAAGACAATAAATCAATTAAAACATATCAAAACTGGATGCTTAACTAAACTATAACTTGCCTTATTGAGTTTTTCATATGTATCTGCTCGACGAGGGGTCCACCGTTGATTGCCTCTCCAGCAACCGCGGAGAGCCAGGATGGCCATCCGGCAGCCACTTGCTCACCGTGCACATGCTTGGGCGGATTACTTAGCCTTGGATTCGGTTTGGATCGCCTCCTCTCACCCCTAGGCCGTACACTTCCATCCTTTTGCTCCTCCTTCTGATCCCCACCATTCTGACCTCATCACCACCACCCTCTGCCTTTGCTACTGCTGCCCCAACTTTATCTCTCCTAACCGAGGGCACAGCCAAATCCCTCTCTCCCC
>CAUOFW020007414.1:0-385566 GCA_963454935.2 Ilex paraguariensis | reverse complement strand
AGCTTCGTTCTACTTTTAACGTCTTTATTTACATCCTAAATCAAACTATAAGAATAATAAGTATAAAGGGCTAAACAATGAAAAGAGAAAAATATGACATTTGCATTCTCATCAATGAGCTAGCTTAGAGGAATTGAAGAAAGATTTTTCTAAATATACTAGTTCTACATCATGTTGTCATGGATGATTCTAGGAGACGGAGGGTAATTTGGTTTTGGTTAATGAATGATGCTAGACATGGATCTTTATGAAATTCATCCTACCTATATTGGAGATGGGTACGAGATAGGATTTGTGACAAAAGACACCCAAATTCGAGTTAGACAAGTATAGAAGAACCAAGCAGTCCGGCAGACTACCTTTCACTAATTTGATCATAACTCTTGGTTGAAAAGTCCAAATTGCGCACCGTTATTTTTGTTAGAACCCTAACTCGTATATCTTTCCAACCATATAGGTCACACATACTAGAAATACCTGAGTCAAATCAGTTTATTCTCCGAAGTTGACCAAAAATCTGCACTATGGTGTTCCTTGGATAGTAAAGTGTTGTGTTTTCTTCTTAGACCTTGAAGGTGTAAACCCCCATATATTTATATTAATATAGTAATGTACTTTTTAGTGATTCTTATATATATGTAATGACTTAAGAATAAACCATATATATATTGAAACCGTAAGAATAGCACCTATAGCGGTTCGGAGGAATAAAATAAAAATTTTAATGTTTCGAGTGTGAATTTATTTTAGTTTTGAAATAAATCATAAAAATAAATATTTTTAGGTTAAAATAACATTAAAAATGAATCCGGAACGTCGAAAAACCTTAGGGTAGTCATATGGATCAAATTGGAGATTTTAATGGCAAAACCGTAATTTTTGGAGAAGACCCAAACAGCCCATGAACAGTGAAATTCGGGGCTGCTATATCTAAAACCCCATATTCAGCCCCTTTTCTCTCATTTCTTTCACTCCCCTTTCATTCCACACCTCTTAGAGCCCTAAAGGAAGATTAAGGGAGAAAGAAAAGGGAAGAGCAAGGTCTCTAGAGCTTGGGCTTTGCTTGGAGATCTTGATTCAAGGTGGGGGTTTTTCTCTCATTTCTCATACATTGAGGCTAGGGTTGTATATATATATGTATGTCTTTCACTTGTCTTCACATATATATATGCTATGTACTACATGATTCTTGACATTTTGCAATAAATAGCATGTTTCGAACATTTTGATTGTTGTGTAACCATTGAACCATTCTTTTTCATAATCAAACCCGAGTTTTGAAGAAAAATGGATTTTTCCTCTTAAATTCCTTTTGTCTTGATTACCAAACTTTAGTGCTTTACCTTGTATAACCAAATGAGGTTTAAAATGATCTCTTGTTCATTTTTCTTAAATTATGCTATGATGGATTACTTGAGAAATGGTGGAATTTGGTAATTCCTTTGAGATGGTTGCGAATGGAGATATTCTTGGTTTCCTCTTGTGTATGGTTGTTTGTGATGGACTTGAATTACTTACGAGATATGCCGTAGAGTGTAAATGTCAGTCGAACCCCGTGGTGGGGGGAGATGGTTTCTTACACTTGTAGTGGATTGGTGTTTGGCAACACAACCGCTATCGTACGCCTAGAGTTCGAACTAGGGATGGTATACCTTTCCTGGGGAGGGATTCGGCAATGCCATTGGTATGGTATACGCCCCTTTCCAAATGTGCTTGTGATTATTATGGGTGGACTAGGTATAATCGTTGGGTAGATTCAGGAGAAACGATCAACCTACATGGCCTTGGGATGCACCAGAATACACGGGATTGTTATAGTGTTGGGAATTGTTCTTTGCACTAGAAATGGTTTCTACAAGATTTTTGGGAAGTATGGGATTCCGCAAGAACTTGTGAGAAATCATTTATAGTGGAATGGTTATTTAATTGTATATTGTGTTCATTTATTCTTTAATTACTGTTATCCCTTAAACTTGAGATCTATTTAAAATGCTCTGTTTTCTTTCAAAAGTTATATATGATATTTTGTAAAAAAAAAAAGGAGACTGACCAAATTTTAAATGTTTTCTAAACCTTGTTTGGGTTTGGGAGAAATTTTCTACAGAGCTTCGTGCTCACCCCTACTGCTAACATTTTTCAGATTATGTACTTGAGGAGGAGTTAGGAGCCGAGGAGGCCGCCCAGTGGGAGGCTCCAATTGACGGGAGTGTGGATCCCGAGGTGGACGCATAGAGCGACCCCTTTTCTCTTGTACTAGACTAGGATACTCTTTTGTACACTGTAAAGTCTAGTTTATTTTGTTAATCCTGCTGCGTTATATTAGTTAATTTTTGAGATGTAAATGTCATGGTTTGACATATTCTTTTGGATAATGTTGAAAATATTTTATGGATAAATGGACCGGTGTGGTCAAAGTAGTATAATTGCACAGGTTGTGTTTTGGGTAGAGCTCCCGAACAAAGGAGACTCTGCCCGAATTTTGTTAAATTAAGGACCCCCGGTTATTTATGGATTTATTAGTTGCTCTCATGATATGAATGGTTATAGGTAGTAATGCCTCCCAGGGTGAATTTTGGGGTGTTACAGAATGGTATCAGAGCCTAGGCTTTAGGTCTTACATGGGAGCTGTAGGTTATGGATTACCACTAGGGAAGTAGGATTAGGTTGAAGGAAATTGTTGGTCTAATTTTATATGAACCTTATGCTTTAGATTAAAGTGATATTTAGGATGTCTTGTGCATCAATGAAACTAAATTGTGAATTGATGTGCAGGATGGACGGTGAACGTGTACGTGGACGTGGACGTGGGCGTGGTCGTGGTCGGGGAGGACAAGCAAATCCACCACCACCACCACCTCCCGATGCCATAAGCGGCATATATCATTGTTTGAGGGAGCTCACCACTTTGGTACAAAATCAGAATGGAAACAACAACCATAATGGAGGAGCTCATCCATTAGCCCAAGTACCGGGCTACGGGAACGAGAATCGGCAGATGGTGGTTCTTAGAGAATTTCTACATCAACACCCACCTACTTTTCAAGGGAGCTCTAACCCCTTGGATGCGGATAAATGGATCCGTCGGGTCAAGAAGATATGTGATGGTATGGGAGTGGCCGATGATCTTCGGGTCGGCTTGGCTATCTATCTACTAGAGGGGGAGGCGGACCATTGGTGGGAATCGGTGAAGAGGAGGAGGACCACAGATGCTCTTACTTGGGAGGAGTTCGACCAGATCTTCCAAGATAAGTATTTTCTGGAATCCGTCAGGACAAGATGAGCACCGATTTTCTAGCTCTTCGACAGGGTAGCTTGACTATGATGGAGTATGAGAGGAGGTTTGATGAGCTATCCCGATATGCCGTGGAGTTCATTTCTATAGAGGCCAGGAGGGCCAAACGTTTCGAGCAGGGCTTGAGGCCTGCTATCAGAGAGAAGCTGGTGGCTCTCAGGATCCGTGACTATAGGGATCTGGTGGAGAGAGACATAGAGGATACTCAGCGGCGACAGAGCCTTATGAGGGGAGGTCCGATTCGGACGGGTGCTAGTAGCAGTGGAGCCCAGAGAGTGGCACCCTACCGTCGCCTAGACCAGGCAGGGGGACAGAGACCGCCGATAGCTCGAGGAGTAGGAGGTATACCGGGGAGGACAGCCACAGACCCCCGTCAGTGCTTCGCATGTGGAGGGGTAGGGCACTTCAGACACAACTGCCCATCGCTCCCACTGAGGGCCAATCAAGCGATAGGACAAGTGGCTGCAAACAAACCACTACAGCAGCAGAGGCCGTTGGGAGCTCTAGCCCCAGGCGGCGCCACTCAGGGGAGAGTATTTGCCCTGACCCAACCGGAGGAAGATGCCTCCAATGCCGTGGTGGAAGGTATCGTTCTTCTATACAATTCTTGGGCCCGAATCTTATTTGATCCTGGTGCGACTCATTCTTTTATCCGTACCTCGTATGCTATTAATCTGGGATTGGGTTTCGAGAAACTAGAACATGCTTTACATGTTGACTTGCCTACGGGAGAACAATTAGGTACCAGCCGGGTCTGCAAGGGTTGCGTGCTTCGTATTGGAGAGCACGAATTGATTGTGGATTTAGTTGCTTTAGATATGAAGGGGTATGACGTTATATTCGGGATGAACTTGTTGTCCGCTTTCGGGCGGTAATGGATTGTTTTCGCAAGCGGATTACATTTCAGTTGCCGGGAGGAGTAGTTTTCAGTTTTGTGAATGACCGAAATTCTTTCCATCCATTTCCTACTACGGGTAGTAGATTCTTGAAAGCTAAGGCGGGGAGCCAATTGAGTTTCTTAGCTAGCCTGATGGGAGATAATCTAGATAAACTCCATGCGGATGTGGTGTTGATAGTGTCGGACTTTTCGGATGTCTTCCCAGATGAACTACCCGGGTTACTGCCACACAGGGAGATTGAGTTCAGGATTGATCTCTATTCAGGAACCGAACCCATATCTATTGCTCCCTATCGAATGGCACCTTTGGAGTTAAAGGAGCTAAGGAAGCAGTTGGATCATTTGTTGGCCATTGGGTTTATACGTTTGAGTACTTCACCTTGGGGAGCCCCGGTCCTCTTTGTGAAGAAGACGGATGAGACACTACGGTTGTGCACGGATTATCGGAGGTTGAACCGGGTTACTGTGAAGAACAAATACCCTCTGCCACGAATCGACGACCTATTTGATCAGTTGAAGGGTTCTAAGTATTACTCTAAGATTGACCTTCGCACAGGGTATCATCAATTACGGATCAAGGAGGAAGATATTCCTAAGACTGCTTTTCGTACTCGGTATGGTCATTTTGAGTATACAGTGATGCCGTTCGGATTGACTAATGCTCCAGCAGCTTTCATGGATTTAATGCACAGGGTATTTCGGTCGTATCTAGATCAGTTTGTCATCGTGTTTATTGATGACATACTAATCTATTCCCGGACTCACGAGGAACATGGACGCCATCTCTCTATTGTGCTACAGACATTGAGAGAACATAAGTTATATGCGAAGATGAGTAAGTGTGAGTTTTGGATGAAGGAAGTGAAATTCCTTGGCCATGTGGTGTCGGAACAAGGGGTAGCTGTTGATCCCGCAAAGATTGAGGCAGTGATGAAGTGGGAACCACCAAAGAATGTGACCGAAGTACGTAGTTTTCTGGGCTTAGCAGGCTACTACCGGAGGTTTGTGGAAGGGTTCTCAAAGCTTGCGATGCCGATGACTCGCCTCACAAGGAAGGGAGAAAAATTCGTGTGGACTCAAGCGTGTGAGCTAGCCTTTCGCGCCTTGAAGGAGAGGTTGACGACGACACCTGTCCTCATTATTCCGAGCAGTGGGGAAGGATATGATGTGTACACCGATGCTTCGCTACGAGGCTTGGGATGTGTGCTAATGCAGGGAGGCAAGGTTGTTGCTTATGGTTCGAGACAATTAAAGGTTCATGAGCAGAATTATCCCACTCATGACTTGGAGCTTGCCGCTGTGGTTTTTGCTCTCAAGCTGTGGAGGTGTTACTTGTATAGGGAAAAGTTTCAAGTGTTCTCGGATCATAAAAGCCTCAAGTATGTGTTCACACAGAAAGATTTGAATCTTCGGCAGAGAAGGTGGGTTGAGTATCTAGAAGATTATGATTTCACACTCAACTACCATCCGGGGAAGGCCAATGTAGTCGCCGATGCACTTAGCAGAAAGTCTTGGGGTGAACTCAATACTTTTGCATGTAAATGGAAGATGAGGGATGCCCTTGGAGATTTTGATCTATGGGTTGGAGAAGATGGATCCCGACCATGTTTGTTCAACCTTGTGGCTCAACCTACTCTCCAACGTAGGGTTGTGGAATTGCAATGCTTGGATCATGAATTAGCGTCGATTCGAGCTAAATTGGAGAATGGAGAAACTATGGAGGGTTGGTCTTTGAGAAACGGAGAATTGAGATATGGGGAGAAGCTATGCGTTCCCGATGATTCGTCCCTAAAGGAGGAGATACTTGAGAGTGTCATCGCTCTAAGTTTGCTATCCACCCCGGTAGCACAAAAATGTATAGGGACATGAAGCGCCAATATTGGTGGAAGGGAATGAAGAAGGATGTGGCAAGGTTCATAGCACGATGTGCGGTGTGCCAGCAGGTGAAGATCGAACATCAAAAGCCAGGAGGATTACTACAGTCTTTGCCTATCCCAGAGTGGAAGTGGGATCACATCACCATGGATTTCGTGTCGGGTTTACCACGGACGTCGCGCGGGCATAATGCAGTATGGGTTATTGTGGATAGACTTACCAAGTCCGCTCATTTTTTGGGTATGAAGACCACGGACACCTTCGAGACTTTGAGCCAGCTGTATATCCGTGAGATTGTGCGCTTGCATGGAGTTTCGCTTTCTATCGTGTCGGATCGTGATTCTCGGTTTGTGGCGCGGTTCTGGCAAAGTCTACAACAAGCCATGGGGACAGAGTTACATTTCAGCACAACTTTTCATCCCCAAACGGATGGCCAATCTGAAAGGGTGATACAGATTGTGGAAGATATGTTACGTGCTTGCGCGTTGGACTTCAAAGGAAGCTGGAATGATCACTTACCGTTGGTGGAGTTTGCGTATAATAACAGCTATCAGGCCAGCATTGGGATGACACCGTATGAAGCATTGTATGGAAGACCGTGTAGATCCCCTACGTGTTGGTTGGAAGCCGGCGAGAGTAGTTTGTTTGGACCAGAGATTGTTCGAGAAACTATCGAGAAAATTCAACTCATCCGAGAGAGGCTACGCACGGCGCAAAGTCGACAGAAAAGCTATGTGGATCAAAGACGAAGACCCTTGGAATTCAAAGTGGGAGACTACGTGTTCCTCAAAGTGTCACCCAAGAAAGGAGTATTTAGATTCGGCAAGAAGGGAAAGTTAGCGCCAAGATATACCGGGCCATTTGAAGTGATCAAAGTTGTGGGCAAAGTGGCGTATCAGTTGCGGTTACCAGCTCAGTTGTCGGGGGTACATGACGTGTTCCACGTGTCGATGTTGAGAAAGTGTCAATCGGATGCAACGCAGGTCGTAGACTTGGAAGATATTGAAATTCAAGACGGAGCAACCTATGAAGAACAACCGGTGAAGATTTTCGATGCCAAAGAGAAGGTGCTCCGCAACAAAGTCATCCGACTAGTGAAGGTTTTGTGGCAACACCATGGAGTGGAAGAAGCTACTTGGGAACCGGAGCTAGAAATGCGAGAGAAGTACCCACACTTATTCGCTATTTGAGGTAAGTTTCGAGGACAAAACTTTCTTTAAGGGGGTGGATTGTAAATCCCCACATGTCTATACTATCAACAATCATCCTATTAGCTTCGTTCTACTTTTAACGTTTTTATTTACATCCTAAATCAAACTATAAGAATAATAAGTATAAAGGGCTAAACAATGAAAGAGAAAAATATGACATTTGCATTCTCATCAATGAGCTAGCTTAGAGGAATTGAAGAAAGATTTTTCTAAATATACTAGTTCTACATCATGTTGTCATGGATGATTCTAGGAGACGGAGGGTAATTTGGTTTTGGTTAATGAATGATGCTAGACATGGATCTTTATGAAATTCATCCTACCTATATTGGAGATGGGTACGAGATAGGATTTGTGACAAAAGACACCCAAATTCGAGTTAGACAAGTATAGAAGAACCAAACAGTCCGGCATACTACCTTTCACTAATTTGATCATAACTTTAGGTTGAAAAGTCCAAATTGTGCACCGTTATTTTTTTTAGAACCCTAACTCGTATATCTTTCCAACCATATAGGTCACACATACTAGAAATATCTGAGTCAAATCAGTTTATTCTCCGAAGTTGACCAAAAATCTGCACTATGGTGTTCCTTTGATAGTAAAGTGTTGTGTTTTCTTCTTAGACCTTGAAGGTGTAAACCCCCATATATTTATATTAATATAGTAATGTACTTATTTAGTGATTTTTATATATATGTAATGACTTAAGAATAAACCATATATATATTGAAACCGTAAGAATAACACCTATAGCGGTTCGGAGGAATAAAATAAAAATTTTAATGTTTCGAGTGTGAATTTATTTTAGTTTTGAAATAAATCATAAAAATAAATATTTTTAGGTTAAAATAACATTAAAAATAAATCCGGAACATCGAAAAATCTTAGGGTAGTCATATGGATCAAATTGGAGATTTTAATGGCAAAACCGTAATTTTTGGAGAAGACCCAAACAGTCCATGAACAGTGAAATTCGGGGCTGCTATATCTAAAACCCCATATTCAGCCCCTTTCTATCATTTCTTTCACTCCCCTTTCATTCCACACCTCTTAGAGCCCTAAAGGAAGATTAAGGGAAAGAAAAGGTCTCTAGAACTTGGGCTTTGCTTGGAGATCTTGATTCAAGGTGAGAGTTTTTCTCTCATTTCTCATACATTGAGGCTAGGGTTGTATATATATATCTATGTCTTTCACTTGTCTTCACATATATATATGCTATGTATTACATGATTCTTGACATTTTTGCAATAAATAGCATGTTTCGAACATTTTGATTGTTGTGTAACCATTGAACCATTCTTTTTCATAATCAAACCCGAGTTTTGAAGAAAAATGGATTTTTCCTCTTAAATTCCTTTTGTCGTGATTACCAAACTTTAAGTGTTTTACCTTGTATAACCAAATGAGGTTTAAAATGATCTCTTGTTCATTTTTCTTAAATTATGCTATGATGGATTACTTGAGAAATGGTGGAATTTGGTAATTCCTTTGAGATGGTTGCGAATGGAGATATTATTGGTTTCCTCTTGTGTATGGTTGTTTGTGATGGACTTGAATTACTTACGAGATATGCCGTAGAGTGTAAATGTCAGTCGAACCCCGTGGTGGGGGGAGATGGTTTCTTACACTTGTAGTGGATTGGTGTTTGGCAACACAACCGCTATCGTATGCCTAGAGTTCGAACTAGGGATGATATACCTTTCCTGGGGAGGGATTCGGCAATGCCATTGGTATGGTATACGCCCCTTTCCAAATGTGCTTGTGATTATTATGGGTGGACTAGGTATAATCGTTGGGTAGATTCAGGAGAAACGATCAACCTACGTGGCCTTGGGGATGCACCAGAATACACGGGATTGTTATAGTGTTGGGAATTATTCTTTGCACAAGAAATGGTTTCTACAAGATTTTTGGGAAGTATGGGATTCCGCAAGAACTTGTGAGAAATCATTTATAGTGGAATGGTTATTTAATTGTATATTGTGTTCATTTATTTTTTAATTACTGTTATCCCTTAAACTTGAGATCTATTTAAAATGCCCTGTTTTCTTTCAAAAGTTATATATGATATTTTGTAAAAAAAAAAAAGGAGACTGACCAAATTTTAAATATTTTCTAAACCTTGTTTGGGTTTGGGAGAAATTTTCTACAGAGTTTCGTGCTCACCCCCTACTGCTAACATTTTTCAGATTATGTACTTGAGGAGGAGTTAGGAGCTGAGGAGGCCGCCCAGTGGGAGGCTCCAATTGACGGGAGTGTGGATCCCGAGGTGGACGCATAGAGCGACCCCTTTTCTTTTGTACTAGACTAGGATACTCTTTTGTACACTGTAAAGTCTAGTTTATTTTGTTAATCCTGCTGCGTTATATTAGTTAATTTTTGAGATGTAAATGCCATGGTTTGACATATTCTTTTGGATAATGTTGAAAATATTTTATGGATAAATGGACCCGGTGCGGTCAAAGTAGTATAATTGCACAGGTTGTGTTTTGGGTAGAGCTCCCCGAACAAAGGAAACTCTGCCCGAATTTTGTTAAATTAAGGACCCCCGGTTATTTATGGATTTATTAGTTGCTTTCATGATATGAATGGTTATAGGTAGTAATGCCTCCCAGGGTGAATTTTGGGGTGTTACATGTCTCCACAGAGACAATTCTTGTAAACTTCTAGAAAGGCATTGAAACCATGAGCTTAATTTGCACAGTTCATCTTTATCTTTCGATTAACTTGCTGATGACACGGGAGTTAATTGAGTTATAAAACACAAGTATAATAAATCAGATGATTAACTACATGTTCTGATCTTCAAACTAAAGGGTAACTAGTTACATTTGAATTTATCTTACATTTTGTCTAGAAAAATCTTGGAAAGAATCTTATATTCTATTTAGGAAATCCTATAACTTCAAACTCTCAAGGTTTTTAGTTACTTGGTCTCTATTACTTTTCACTTCAAAACACCAATCATAGTTCCCTGTGGATTCGACTCCGGACTTAACCGGATTATTACTACAGCTTGACTGCCTGCACTTGGGTGTACACATTTCGGATCAAGTCATATGCTACTGCGTGGTCTTAACTTGAATGAAAATGATGGTGATCTTGAGGTAATGTGTTACATTTACATATTACATTTTAGCATTTAGACAAGTGGAGACAGATGGGTTTTTTTTTTTCCCATTGGGAATGAGGATGCTGCCCGGTCTAACTGGACTCCATCTTGAGTCCCGTCTTGGGATAGTTGGTGTTCTATTAGTTTCATGGCTTCTCGTCTCAGTTTTGAGTGTCTTAAGCCCTCAATCACCATTGGATATTCTCATTAATACATTTGTAGGCTCATAAATTTTTGTCTGTGTGAGAATTAGCTAGCTAAATATTTTGAATTGCAGACTTGTTGTAGAGCTGCCAGTGTTCTTTCTCATGTACTGAAGGATAATATCCAGCGCAAGGAAAGGGTATGAATCTCAAATCCTCATTTCTATGCTTCCTACTTAGTCTACTAATAGGATCAGGTATGTTTTGATCACTCTTGTTCTTGAAATAATGTTCAGCATTTTGGTTTGCTAGGTTTGAGGCTTTAGATTTATCCTACCTCTTTTGTTTTAGTGTGTAACATAGAACTTGCTGCATATTCTAAGAATTGAACTTGAAGCACCTATGCAGTATTGTTTATCCTGCCTCAGTATTGTTTCTCAATCAGTAAATGATGGCATTTGTTTGATAATTTGTCTTGGAAAAGAAAAGTAGGGAGGTTAGGTGTGATGGAGTATTGTTTCTCATTTACTGATTGGATATAAAAACAGATATATTTGAAGTTTGGGAGGACAGTGCCCTGAAGTGATATAGTGTTTGTTGCTCTAGAGGAGAAAAAAAAAAATCTTTTGGGAAATTCGTTTCACCGCTGATGACACCATGAGATACAATTGAGGTTCAATTGTACCTGTAAGGAAGCTTGCTTTGAGAGGCCATGTCCTCTTGTGTAATTTGGAAAGTACCCATAAGTTCATTTCAAAACCATTCTTTTTGATACCATTTAGGCTTATGTATGTATAGTTTATTCAGGTCCCTATGGTTCCTCTACAAAGACCTGAGGAGATGATGCAAATCCAAAGGGATGAATGAAATCAAAAGACGACAGAGCTTGAAAGTATGCTCTCTGAGAAGGTAATTCCCACAATGATCACCTGGAATTTTGGTGGCAAGCAAGTAGCTGTTGAAGGATCGTGGGATAACTGGAAGACAATGTATGATATTTGTTCAAGTTTCTAGTTACTTATTGTGAACTGTGTTTGCCTTCCACACTAATCTTCTTAGATTTCTTGCACTCAGAGAGTTCTTACAGAGATCAAGCAGAGAATTCATCATTATGAAAGTGCTTCCATCGGGTGTTTACCATTATCGGTTTATCGTTGATGGACATTGAGGTATGCTCCAGACTTGCCTCTAGAGCATGATGATACAGGGAATATTTTCAACATTTTAGACTTGCAGGTATATTTCATGCCCTTTATTCCACTACTGCTCATACCCAAATGAGTTACTTTTTTGTAGAATATTTTTTTGGTGGATGCTTTTCTCTCTTTGTCCTTGTTAGTAAAATTTTGGAATGATGCAGAGTTCAAACTTGGCCATAATTAATATGCAGGATGGATGCCTGTTGTCCATGAATTGGCTTTATTTCATACATTGATGCATAGGGATTCACATTTTTTTTAAAGAAAAGAGAAGTTTTATTGATTAAATCACAAAATTACAAGAATCAACAAAACAGAAACTGTTTTAACGAAAAAATAGTAACTGTTTTAACAGAAAACAAGAAAAAATTGTTACATTCAAAACAGATTTTTTGTACAATTGCTGCATTTCTGACCCTGTTGGAAAGACTGCCATTCACATCCTTCCTCACAGTTCAGCTTTAACTCTCATACAACAACCATCTCCATCCCAGGCATTAGCTTCAAAAACTCCAGCACAACATCAGTAGATCAGACTGCTCAGCATAGCAGACCACAACACTGCAACATATTAGACATTATCCCAACATAACTACTTAACCAAGCTCACCTCATCAACTGCAAACTAAAAAAACACCAATATTCCCATCACCCAGTCAACCTTTGTCATCAAATACCATAAAACGCTTAACGCAGAACAGGAAGCCCTCTTTGATCCTAAACCAAACTTTGTCTAACAGCAACTGGAAGCTGATTACTCACAAAAAATTCATAAGAAAACCATATATGTTGGAAATTGACCAGGGTAATGGAGAATGAAAATGGTAGAATGGTGTTGAATATGTTGGGAATTGTTGTGCCGTATATGATGTTTACTAAAGCTATATGGGTGTGCTAGGTTCCTCCCAGTGCTGGTATTTTTAAACTCAATGTGGATGGTACTGCCAAAAGGAATCCTGGTGTTGTTGGAGGAGGGGCAGTACTTAGAAATGAGTGGGGAGGAATGGTTTTGGCTACTTCTTTTTGGTATGGTGTAGACTCTAATATGGGACCTGAATTTAAGGCCTTTGTGGATGGTCTCTGTATGGTTGATAGGACTGGGTTGTTTGGTTATTGAGTCTGTATTGAGTCAGATTCTTTGGTGTTGGTCAAGACTGTTAAGGGTATGGTGGAATGTTCGTGGTCTTTATTGGGCCTTTTGGATCAAATTAAAGCACTATTGAGCAGAATGCAGTATACTTTGGAGCATGTATATAGGGAGGCAAACTTTGTTGCTGAAGCCTTAGCAAATAGAGCTGTACAAGATGCATAGGGATTCACATTGATCTAGAATAAGTCCACATTACTAGCACGGCTGCATTCTTATTGGCTGATATGAACATATTTTCATGAATATTCCTTATTACCCCGTGCACTTTTTGTAAAAGCAACTACAATTAGGTTGAAACCATATAAATGGGTCGAATTAAGGTTTACCATGCATTTAACATGAATGCATCATTGGTTACCCCTGCAGCTCTGTGGAAAGTCTGAGATAATAACTCGTACATTCCCAAATGCATCATTGGTGTTTGGACAAACTTGCAAGTTTGCAACCTATGTGTAGCCAAATAATCCTGTGTTAGTTGTAGTCTCTAGCTTATGGTAAAGAGGGAGATGATGCAGATGATTACTGCTCTCAGTTATTTATTCTGACAAAGAGAATTTCCCCGTATGCAACTTTTCAGTTAGTGTAGCAACATTTTCTTGTGAAAAATGAAAATAGATCATTTCCAAATGCAAAACTTATTCTTAAGCATCTCATAATCTAGTAGCTATACTTATCTGTTGCAGAACCATGATCTATTCTGTGCTTAGTAGCTGAATCATATGCTTCCATTTACTAGCACTATATGGTATCTTGAAGCTCCTGCTTTTAGGCACATCAAATCTAATAAATCTATATATGGACCTAAGATGATAGGGGTTTACTTGATATTCTGCTAGATCAGTTAAATTTGCTTCATTTTTTCAAGTTTTTTTGCTTCTTTTTGAAGCCTTAAATTTGTTTGGTATGATGTTTTGTGTCTCATAACTTCTGAGAAATCCATGTTTAAACGATTCTTGTTCTGCTGTGCCATTGACAAGTTGATGTCATGATGTTCAGGATTGCTATGTGTGCATCATTATAGGATATTGTGAAGGAGGGGACATGTAAGTTCTGTTTCTTTGTTAAATGAGTAATTTAAAATGTGTTCTTGAAGGAATATAGACTATATAGTAGACCTAGTGTTGAATTATTCTATTTTTTATCTATTGGAGTGACCTTTGCATATTGT
The DNA here is from genome assembly GCA_963454935.2 of Ilex paraguariensis. Taxonomy (NCBI): domain Eukaryota; kingdom Viridiplantae; phylum Streptophyta; class Magnoliopsida; order Aquifoliales; family Aquifoliaceae; genus Ilex; species Ilex paraguariensis. The sequence continues at coordinate 371,515 of CAUOFW020007414.1, read as the reverse complement.
CACCGTTTTTCATGTAGGACAGAAACTATTAAAAGAGCAAATTGTGTTCATTTTCCTGAAGAGGTTGTTAGCTGGCAGTGACAATTATGCTTGCCTTCCAATTTTTGTTCCGCATATTTTCATGTTGATTGGAGCTGATGTTCCCATGGTGGAGTCCGGGCATAATGCATCCATGATATTTTTTAAAATTTGATTGATAATTTATTTCTGTATTTTTTTATTTTTTGTTACAGATGAATTATGCACTTCTGCATTAAAGTGACTTACGAATTATCTTTTGGTTATGTATTAAAATATTTTGGGAAATTTGTATTAGATTACGTTGTTGGATATTTTAATGATTTGTATAACTTTTATTAAATGTACTATATTTTATGTTTTTGTTAGTATGATATTTGATGTTAGTTTGTTTTCGTTGTTGAATGAAAAAGATGTGAAATGTATTAATTGTGTTAGTTTTTTATTAAACACAGGTATTATTGGTGTACAGGTGAAAATTTTTATTGAAATATCATTTTTTATAAATTATTTAAATAAAATGAATTTTTTTGCGACAAAATTAAAATTGTCGTTAAAAATTATAGGAACAATCTTTTTTGCAAAGATTTTTTTTACGTCGCAAATGTATTTATTTAATTATTTTTTATATTTTTATTTATGTAAAAAATTATTTGCGACGATTTTTTAACGTTGCAAAAAATTAATTAAATTATTATTTTTCACAATTTTTATTTATGAAAAAATTATTTGCGACGATTTTTTTACGTTGCGAAAAATTAATTAAATTATTATGAAAAAAGTATTTGCGACGAATTTTTTACGTTGCGAAAAATTAATGACATAATTATTTTAAAAAATTTATTTGTGACGATTTTTTTGCATCGCGAAAAATTAATTAAATTATGATTTAATATTTTTTTTATTTATGAAAAAAGTATTTGCTACGAATTGTTTTATGCCACAAAAAATTAATTACATTATTATTTTTTTACATTTTTATTTTAAAAAATTTATTTGTGACGATTTTTTTGCATTGCAAAAAATTAATTAAATTATGATTTAATATTTTTTTACACTGGTGGAATAGATTTTAGCAAAATTTTTTAAACTTTAGCGACATTTTTTATTCGTCGCAATTTTTTTTTTTTTGCGACTACAATATATTTGCGTCGCAAAATACTTTTTGCGGCGAGACTATTGCGACAAACACGCGATGAAAAAAAATGTCGCAAAAAATAATTGGCGAAGATTTTTTTTAATTTAGTGACGAAAAAAATTGTTGCAAAAAACGATTTTTATTGTAGTGTTCAATAATAGAAGCCCCCGACACTAGTATAGATAACACTAGTATAGATAGCTTTTGATGTTGAGGATCTAGCAAAGCAAGTTGCAGCTTCCACAAAACCTTGACTAAGCTATTGCCGATGTGTATGCGTCTTTATTTGGGCCATTATGATTGATAATTCCATCACCTAAGAAAATGGATATGTTTGTCCGTGATTCGGTGTGAATTTATTGTGTGTAGATATATTGCTTCCAACTGGTAGATTAGTTGCTTTATCTTGGGTTGGCTATTTCCTTTGTTCGTTAGAAACATTGTTTGCATTTCATAAGTTAAAAACATTGTCAAATGGCCCATGGTTAGAAACATGGTTCATAATCTCTCCTACTTGCCACCGTTGTAATTTTATTTGGTTTGTTATTTATTTTTGGCTTTAAATTATGATTGCTTTTAGTTGACATCTACAATTTTGAAGTTGATGGATTCCTACATAAAAGCATAATTATTTTTGTCATGATATTAACTTGAGGAGCCAGGCATTTTACATGTTTTCAGCTTATGGTATGTATAATAGACTAGGATAACCTGTGTTTAAAGCCACAGTACAATGTAAACAACCAATTAATTTATAAAAAAATTTACTTTAATTAAAAAAATTAAAATCAATATTGTCCCAAATATTTTTTGAGGACTACTTCGGAAGAGCTTGCTCTGAAAATAGGAGCTTAGAAAAATCTCAACCTGTCCATAAAACTCAGAGTCTCTTGAATGCATAATACAATCAAACCTAAAATTCACAGTTCACAATCATATATAACAATAATCATAATTCACAATCAAAATTCTCCCGAAAATCACCATTCCAAACCTAACTATCAAAAAAACCATCAATTCCAATCAATATAAACTAATCATCACTTGTGATTGGTTCACTTTATTTAACTCGAGACAAATACGACATTCATGCAAAGAGAAAACTATCATCAACACACACTAAGAGAAAACTAAGATAGACAACCACTGCCTTTAGGCACTTTGCAACCCACACAAATTCGGTTAATTTGATATAAGTTATTCTTTTATTTTATTTAATTAAAGAAAGTTACATCAATCTGATAAAATTTTTATTTTGATCACATAAAAAATGAGAAATGGTTTCTAGAAAAGTTAAAAGAAAAGCCATAACTCCATAAGTTGATAGCTTTTAGTAAAGATGGTTAGAAAAATGTAATAATGACGTAATTAAAAAATGAGAATTTTACAATTACTTTAGGTGAACTCGATTTGATTAGATGAAATTTGAATTTGATATTATAAGGTTCAATGAATTTTGTAATTACTTTATGTTCAAATTTGATTTGTAATTACTTTATGTTTGAATTATGTAATTTGAATTTGATTTGATAAGGATTGCTAATTGCATTTTTTCTGCTTGAATTGAATTGGTAATTGCATCACTTTAGATTACTTTAGGTGTGAAAAATTACGTTGTGTATCTTTCAATTCCAAATAACTAGGCGAAGTTCTCATTATTATTTTTCACACTCACATCTTATGACTTATATAGTAGTAGAATATGTGGTACACGTGATACGCTCGTGAAACTATCCATCAAAAGTAAAAATTTAAACTATAGTGACACAATTTAAGAATTTAAAGTGACACAATTTAATGATTTAAACTGGAGTACAAATTTCCTTTAGTTCTATGGAAAAATTTCCTTTAGTGACTTTATTCATCAAAGTTTTGGTTTAAGGATAATTTTGACTTTGAATCTTCTATTGTTTTGCGAGATTTTTAAGTGCCCATTATGAAGAAAGTATGTTTTGCTCCTCTTTTTCATTGTTAGCATCTTCACTTTTATGCATAGGCTTGAGTTTTCCGCAATTCAAGAGTTGATTTTTAAGTTTTTTTTATTCATATTACTTGGACATTTACTATGTGAATGATATCTTATACCTTTCATGTATGCACAATGACTTTAATTATCATGGATTTTATGATTTTTACAGTTTTAGTTTGAATATGTGATTTAGATATTATAATTCTTTATTTTTATTTAATAAACGATCCAATGAGTGCAAAAATTTGGATATTGTTGGAATGCTATAGTGGCAGTGGCATATTTTTCAAACTTACATGATTTTATAGTCTATATATGTTCCCTTGATCACTTGCCCATTCACATGTCTGCACATTTTTTGTTTCAGTTAGTTATTTTTTTTCTTCAGTGTTAATGAGAGAAGAAATTAGTCTTTTTTTAGAAAATGATAAAATGGGTTATTATTTGTGAGGGAAAAATGCTTTAATAAAGAGAGTAATTTAGAGAATGATATATTGTTCATTGGTTTTTGTTTTCCTGGTATGTTCACTATTCATTAAAATTTGGCCTTTTTTTGTTTGGTTTTGCTATTTTTTTTTAAAGTCTGGATTGTTTGATGATTATTTTCTATACAAATTTTTGGGGGTTTTTAATGGAATTAATAATGTTACTTTTGGTATTTGACTTGGTTAGCGTTTCTATAAGACCGTCTAATATTCGTGTTTGGATTGCTAAGAGTTATTTGTGTTGTGTGGTATTAGACACATAATTATTTTATGTTTTGATGTTGTGCTTATTTACTAGCTAACTATGTTAGTCTCCTGTAATAGAGACATAGCAAGAGATCTTCTCATTATGACTGGTAAATCTTCTCACACTTTTTGAATGGTATATCAGTGATTTGTATAATGGTCTGATTTTCGCCATCACTTTTTCTAAGCCTTTTCTTTTTTCTTTTTTTTTTTTCATTTCAATTTTAGTTGAAGGTTTTGAAAGCAATGCTTTTCTAGAAAGGTGAAAACAATTATGGTAATGTGGCTTATTTGAAATGATTTTTTCTATTTTTATTCTCCTAAGAAACACCTGTGGCTTACTTGAAATGCTTTTGGCCATTAATAGGTTTTTCTCTAATTACTTCAAATTCTAGGTTCTTATTGTTTTTAATTTTTTGGTTTTTTAATCGACTATTCTTGATGCTATTCCAAGCCCATATGCATTCTTCTATTGAACTACAATGTCTGTTTGTAATTGAACTTCTATTTTGGGTTATTAGCCTTTTGGAATGCTATAGTGATTGATGTTATTAACTTATTATGGAGATTGCTTCTTTGTAATTATCTGGCATTGAGTTATTGACTTATTGTGAAACTACTATGTTAAATTCCTTTTGTTCTTTAGTTCCTTGTGGGTGAGTTATTATTGGCTTATGGGAGTTGATCAACGGATTGTGGGTGTGTTATTATTTGTTCCATGGATTCTGAACTTATTTATGCTAAGTTTGCCTTTTATTTTGCTCAATACCTAAATGTCGTACCTTTAGTTTTGGAGATGATTGATAAATTTAGTGATGTCTTTGGTTATATACTTCCTCTCATTGTGTGAAATTGACGTTGCATGAAATTGATGTTGCATATTAAAATTTGATGTGTGTCCATATTCAGTGTTTGCGGTATTTTTTTTTCCGATCAATATTCAATTTTTTAAAGTTGCACAGTGCCTTTAAACACGGATTATCAGTTCATGCATTTTTTTATGCGTGTTTCATTTGGTGGGTTTAAGTAGTTTTGAGATGATTGATAAATTTAGGGATGCCTTTGGTTATTTGCTTCCTCTCATTGTGTGAAATTGACATTGTATATTAAAATTTTATGTGTGTCCATATTCAATGCTTGCGGCTTTTTTTGTTTTTTTGATCAATATTCAATTTTTTTAAAGTTGCACAGTGCTTTTAATCACGGGTTATCATTTTATGCGCGTTTCATTTGATGGGTTTATGTTCTGTAAGTTACATTATGAGTGTGCTGATTTGGTTAATTTTGTTATCCTACCATTTTGTGATTGTATGTTCTTTTACTCCCACTTGCTTTGATTTGTTTTATTAATTTGTTAAATCCTCCTAAACTATATTACTAACTTTGTAGGCACAGTGCTTGTTTTTCTGAGCTCATAATATTTGATTATGTGAGTATTTATTTTCTTTCCTGCTATTATCATTGGTATTATCGAAATTATTATTTTGTCGTATCTAAGTCTCAAATCATTATGTTTTATAGATGGATCCGAACCTTCGTGAAGCGTTAAGATTAATGGTGGATATATTATGTGTAGTCTAAATACGCCTGTGAATTGTTCCTAAAACTACATCGTGCATTTAGGTGTACATAAAACTGCTTTGTGTTTGCATTTTATATGGTGCATTTTCAGGGTAGTCATCAACTCAATTTCAAACTGTGATGTGCAATTGCGGTTGTGTAGTGCCCTTGGGCACGAGTTGTTGGGTGTGGATCGTTTGATTTTTGGGGATTGTAATGTTTTTTTTTCCAGTTATGTATACATGTTGACATTTCCATGGTCTCCTATTTTTAAAGGAAACTCTGTCGAAATTTTGCAAAAATAGCGAGTTATTATTAGCTTGATTCAACTTTCTTTAATTAAATGATATAAATACTAATATGGAGACATGCTTGTTTTGATGTGAAATTGCTTGTTGTTTTGGTTGTTTCTTTCATTTTTCGGTTTTGTATACATGTTCATATTTTCATGGTCTCCTATTTTCAGAAAAAACAATGTCAAAATTTTGAAAAGATATCGGGTTATTAGTAGATTGATTGATTTATGTGACCCCAAAAAAAAAAATTTACTACATTGATTGTACTTCTTTCGATTTATTGAAATAAAAAATAACCTACATCAAATTAACCGGATTTTCGTGGGCTGCAAAGTGCCTTTAGTCATTGGTTGTTTGCCATAGTTTTCTCTCTACGTGTTTGTTGTGTGAACCAAGTTTATAAAAGTGAACCAAACACACGTTGTGTGATTGGTTTATTTTGATTCGAATTGATGGTTTTCAAAGTTTGATGGGTTCAGCATGGGAAATTTTGATTGCGAATGAGTGATTATTGTTAGGTTTGATTGTGAGTTGTGAATTCAAGAGACTTTGAGTTTTGTAGATAAGTTGCGAATTTCTTGGGCTCCCATTGTTTGAGCAATCTCTGCCGAAATAATAATTGCTGACAAATGTCAATCTATTTATATTAATTTTAATTTCTTTAATTAAAGCAATTTAAAGAAATTTTTTTTAATTACCAGGTTGTTTTACACCGCATCGTGCTTGCAGGTACGGGTTACCCCTAGTATAATATATACAATGATGTATATAGAATATATAATGTAATATTTACAACATTACTATATTTTTTCAAGGGTAATAAGGACAATTAAAAGTTTTTCCTATTTCTTGTTATTTAGAAGTAATATATATAGATACATATGGAATATTAGTAGTCTATGTATTTAATATAAGATGACAAAAGAACATGAAGGATACAATGAACTTTATAACTTTAGTTGAGGATAATGATGACATTTTTTTTTTTGAGTTTAGTAGCCTTTTAATAGTATAGATGACGAATTCAACAATTATTTTATAACAAAAAACATATGCAATTTTTTCTATCACCAACTGCCATTTATAGATTACAAAACAACCATACCTTCCAATTTTGAAATAAGAAATCATGAAAGATGGAATCCTTGTGATGGGTTGTCATACAAATTGATGGGTTAAGCCCAAATAGTCCAATTTATGTGTTAAAATCCAATCCCAGTTGAGGAGCCCAACCTAATTTTGATTCCACCAAGTCCAAGACAGTCCAAAACCGGTTAGACTTCTTGCTTAGCACGTCATCAAGAGGAGAACACGGGAAGCTTATCTGCACCACCGAAGGAAACGGTCTAATCTTTGACCACGTTTCATGAAGAGCTCCCCAACCTCCTCCTTCCGTTGAGAATAAGTCGTGATCTCCACCAAGAATAATCTCTTAGCTGCGATAAAGAAGCCATATGTCATTATCTATGATCTCTTAGCTGCTATAAAATAGCTCCAATCTGGTAGAAGAGGGAGATGAATGTCACGCCCCACCAGAGACTTACAGAGGACGAACCGACTACCGGAGATTACTATTTATTTGATTCTCCATTCTCTCTCTCAAAGCTTGTATCTCTATTCTCCGTACCTTTGAATCAATAAAATACCGGCAACTGAAGCCATTGAAGAGTGGACGTAGGTCGAATTGACCGAACCACTATAAATTGTGTCTTCTTTAATTTTTTCATTGATTTCATTGCATTTATTATCTACACTAGAAAGATGGTGTGCAAAACCATTTTTGTGCATCATCACAAATTAAGTTTTTTTTTTTTTGGTAACGGGAAAATCTCATGGTTTGTTCTAAGAGTGTAGATGCGCACTTCTGTTGCTCAGGTTTATAACTCTAAGTATAACCAAGAACAAACCCGTGTGTATGAACTGATCCCTCAACTCATACACCCATTAAATTAGGACTTGCGTTTCGCCGGAAAATCAAGATTCACACCAGAGAGTTGAATACGGTACGTCTAAGCAATTGAGGTCCTGTCATACCAAAGAGCCACGCTTTTGCTCCTAAGAGACTTCGAACCCCTGACCTTCCACTGGGAAGTCAGAGGCTCTGGCCAATTGAACTATACCAGTTGGTTGTCATACAAATTAAGTTAATAATCAAGATCTTTGTTTTTGCATAGATTTCGTCAAAATTTTTTTGTCATTTTTTATGAACGAATTATTTGGTGGTCATGATTCGCGTGCAAGACACGCAAATAACTTCACTAGATAATCTTGCACGCGAATAACATCACTACTTGATAATTAAAAGATCGTATCCTTATCAATCGAAATAGTCTTTTTTTTTGGGAATGCAATTATGTATCACTATTATAAAAAATACAAGTAGGACTAATCCAATAACTTTGAGACTTAGGGGCTATTTGGTATGTGGGTTTGGGAGGGGTTTGGATTGTGGGTTAGGGAATAAATCCCTTAAATCCATGTTTGGTAACCCATGTTTTGTCTAGGGTTTGGAAACCCAACCCGTTGGATGGTCCGGTTATGAAAATCACATACTTGGGTTTCATGAAACCCAAAGGGGGGTGAGTTTCATATGTTGGTTAAATGGTTTAACATGCAAATGACATTTATATCCCATATATCCTATATAACCCATATATATAAATTGGTTAAAAGACAAAATAGTCATTTATATACAAATATATTATCATATAATAATCATATATTATTGTGCATATCAAATATGGGTATGGACAATATTGAATATTGAATTTCATCTTTAAATTTCATCTTTGGGTTAAACCCGAGTTTAAACAAGTCAATTCAAACCCCACCTAAAAAACATATCAAACAGACCCTTAATGCTTAAGTTTTACAAAGGCCTTCATAGCTCTTGTTTTAGATTGAATTGATTGATTTATATTTATTTATAAATTTCTCTTAACCAAGTTCATATTTGTAGTACAGTAGTTGATTTGGCACAAGCGATATTCTTTAATGACAGAATGTCTTTATTTTTTTTTTAGGGTTAATCTCATTTTGCACCCAGAAAGATCGTTTGAATCTCAATTTATACCCCCAAAGATTAAAAATCTCAATTTGTACCCTCAAAGATAGAAAATTATATCAATGTACACCCCCAAAGATCGAAAATCTCAATTTGCACCCTCAAAGATAGAAATTTGTATCAATGTACAACCCCAAAGATCAAAAATCTCAATTTGCACCCTCAAAAATATGAATTTGTATTAATGTTCACCTAAAACTAAATTGATAAATTATACCTAGATCCCCTCATGTTTGTCACTTAATCATTTGAACTCCTTCACATTTAGAATATTACCCTTATATCTCATGACGTTTGTACATGTGTAAACATAACCACTTTTCGTTGATATCTATTAATATAATCGTTAAAAAATATGATTTTATCCTAATAAAAAATTATAATTTCATATTACCCTTTATTTTGTGAATTCGATATACTCTAAAGTTCAAAATCAAGCTTACCATTTGAATGTCTAATAGAATGTAGATATTTATAAAAAGGAAAATATGAAAAATATTATATAAATATCTACATTTTATTAGACATTCAAATGGTAAGCTTGATTTTTAACTTTAGAGTATATTGGACCCATAAAATAAGGGTAATATGAAATTATAATTTTTTATTAGGATAAAATTATATTTTTTAACAGTTATATTAACAGATATCGATGAAAGTGAGTTACATGTTGTACGTGCATAAATGTCATGAGATGTAGGAGTAATATTCTAAATGTAAAGAGGTCCAAATGATTAAGTGACAAACATGAAAGGATCTAGGTATAATTTATCAATTTAGTTTTAGGTGCATAATGATACAAATTTCTATATTTGAGAGTGCAAATTGAGATTTTTTACCTTTGGGGTGCACATTGATATAAATTTCTATCTTTGAGGGTGTAAATTGAGATTTTTTATCTTTAGGGGTGCACATTGATATAAATTTCTATCTTTGAGGGTGCAAATTGAGATTTTTGATTTTTGGGGGTGCACATTGATACAAATTTTTATCTTTGAGGGTACAAATTAAAATTTTTGCTATTTGAGGGTGTAAATTAAAATTCGAACTATCTTTCGGAGTATAAAATGAGATTAACCCTTTTTTTTAAATAACAATCTGATTCTTTGGATTTTAGCCGAATGGGACAGTAGTGGCACTAAAACGGCGCCTCGCTTCCCTAGTCATTGAGCCGATCCTGTGTACCGGAGATCATTGGCCCAATAAATAATGGGTCTCTATGAAGGCAACACATCACCCATGTGGCCCTTTCGGCCTAGTCAACTTTGGACAATAATGGCTAGGCATGTCTATCCATCAAAGAAAATACAATAGAAGTTGGGGGTACGGGGCGTTTGGAGAATAGTGAAAGGATTTACCAGCTTCACCTTTACTACCCTAAAAAAAAAAAAAGTCTCCAATTAAAAATAAATGTTATAAAAATGGTAAATAGCTGCTGACTTTGGTTGATATTTGGCAATAGTACAGAGATGTCAATTTTTGACTCGAACACGAACCCGAATCGAGCCGAACCCAACACGAATTCAAAAATAACACGATTAGTTGACACGAATAATAAATGAGTCAAATTAAAGTTCAACACGAATAACACGATTAATGTATATAGTATGTAGAAAATAATTATTTAATGAGTATCGTAGATAGAAAATAAAAATTTTATAATTTTTTAAATAGTATTATATTAGTTGTTGTCAAATTAAATAATTTTTTATTAACACGAATATTGACACGAACCCGATACGTGCCCAAAGTGATACGACACGAAATAACACGACCGAAAGTGATAGGACACGAAATTGATACAACACGACATGATTGATACCCCTAAATGTACTGGTGATCCAAATGAAGCTATAATACAAGAGAAACCCCAAGTGGGCTTCAACAATTACTTGGTAAACACCAATTCTGACCCTTATTTAAGGCTTGATTATTCGCTATCAGACATATCCACAAACTGGAAAATGTTTTTGATAACTTATTGTCTCCTTAGTTAAAATTGCTTGTGCCGTTCAAAAAATAAAAAATTGCTTGTGGCTTGCGGTCACCTTTGTTAACGAATGAATAGAAGGAAGAGTGATAATGAGTGCGAGAAATAAAATGCGTCAAAGAATACCTTGCGTTGGATTGCCAAAAAGTGATTATAGAAGAAGACTTTTTGTAATCTCTAAGATTAATTAATTAAATTTATTAGGTCTAATGATACTCTGCTTCCATGAAGATTGAAAATTTGAACTTTGGCTCCTCAAATATTTAAAAAAAAAAAAACCCTCAATCCCTTAATTTCTCACAAGTACAACAATTTTGCTAAAGTATTAAACATTTTTTTGTTTTCTATATGTAAAGATATCATAATATCACTTTACTCCATGAAATTATTTGCTAGTTGCACTTTATCCTATTAAAAATTCAGTTATCTCATACCCCAGGAATGACACGTGAGATGCCGAAAAATGAAAAAAGACACCATTTATTTATTGCGTCACATTATTTTCATTTAAAAAAAATTAGGGAATTGTTTGAGACTTCTCAAATTTGAAGGCATAAGGTAAAAATTATGAAATGAGTCTGAGGGTAAAGTATCATTCGTCCAATTAATTATTCTATACTATAATGCATACTTTGTCCAAATTATATATTTTCTCAGTGAAGGAATTTGAATCTGTAAGGCCCTCTTTTTTGGTTGAGAGAGAGAGAGAGAGAGAGAGAGAGAGAGAGAGAGAGAGGACCACTAATGTAGTCTAGGTAATCAAAATGTAGAGCATTTTCTGGTCTGCATGCCTTGATCAACAGAAAACCTATAATGGAGTTCATGGGATTCCCTTGGGGACAGAAGAAGGAGGTGAAGGTTAAAGCCACTGACTTAGATCAAACAGCTTTTCATGGACATGTCTAGTCATCCCCAGACTCTTTCTCCCTAGTGACAAGAGTATAATCTTCTTGTTGGCCATGCTTGTTTGTTTGTTCTAACAAAACAACGGCACTAAAGGACCGTGGGGCCCTCATGTTACAAAAATCTTCTAGGAGCTACCATCTCTCTCTCTCTCCCCTCTCTTTTCCAGATTTGTATTCAATAGAAAAAAAAGGTTGTGGCTCTGAGTGGTTGAGCATATTCCACAAAGTAGAATGTCTCCAAAGAATCAGATATACTTTGCTTCAACTAGTTAAAGATAATGTGAGTTGTGGAATTCCTTTTTGGAAGAATGAGACCACTAAGAAATAAAGATTTCTCTAGAGTCAAAGTCATCATGCCATTATCAAGATAGTTTCCATTCTATGTAACCTCCAAAGAAGAGAATAGAAAAAGATCAAAGTGTAGTTGAAAGATGTTAAAATATAGGGCCGAGGAATGATTGAGAACAAACGAATTGGCCCCTCCCCTAAATCATTTCTTCATTTTTATGCTCTCCTTCATAAAGGTATGCATCCGGACCTGCGGGCCGGCGAATTGTTTAGTCAGTTGGTAGAGGCAGGGTAGTCTGCCTGAAGAAACATAGGCGGAGCTACACAAGGGCAGGAGTGGGCAACGGCCCATCCTTAATTTTTTTAAAAAAAATTATTATAAGATATATCTACAATTATATATTTTCTAAGAATTATATATATTTTTACTTGTGCACAACCTATAATTTTCTTATTTCAGTTGTTTAGTCTTTTTCAGTAATAATGTTTAGAAGATAGTTTAACGAATAAATTTAATGGATGATTATTGAACAACCGATAGATTTTTAATTACAAAAATGACAACTAAGCCCACTTTTCTTTCAACGGTGATAATTAGTAATTTTTTTTATACATATACAAAATTAAATTATTTGAATCTTGGTAAATGTATAAGTCAGAATATGATTAAGAGGAAAAAAATTTAATGTATAATTTCTGGCTTCACTACTGTGAAGAAAGGGTCTACTCATTGTTTGTCCCTCAAACGCAATGGTGTAGGACTAATGGGTAAACCCAAAGGTAGTTTAAGTGGTTATATAGACGAGTTATAAATTTAGACGTTTTAAATTTAAATCTTGACAACTTTTAAGAGTTAATTTATGAGAGATTTTTATTCCTCATAAATACCCTACTCCCGACGTGAATGACCTGTCTTTAATAGAACCAAGATAAGATTAGTCGAAATGTATGTAAGTTAATCAGAAAAATTCAGACCGTTAAACCAAAAAATAAAAATAATAATGGGTCATCCACGACTACGAGTGCAGTCGTGCAGCCTGTTGTGCTAGCACAGTGCTTGATGGAACGTCGGGCTTTAGGATCATCTTAACCCTCCATATTCTTTTACGGCACATGTGAGGAAGGGATGGATCAAGGAATTTGGTTTCGTGCGGTGGAGGGGAAAGGGCACATCTTTTGGGCGAAAGTCTTTAGGCATGCTTGTATGAAGGTGAAAATCCTTCTGGAACAAACTTTATTATAAATTACAAGAATCACTTAATAAAGCTATATATACAATTTTTTTATATTTATCAAAACTTCTATAAGTGGTCACATAATCCAACCCCTAGATCCATAGCTAATATGACAACATGCATGCAGCTAAACTCCGACAAACTTGACCCACCATGAGATATGGCTCTTTGGACAATATTTAAATAGAATGATCCAAAGCAAATTTGGTGTTACTCTATGCAGGAAACTGCAACCGTTGACAAGAAGTTATAAAAAAAAAAAGAGATCAGTCTGATTATGTAAGAAAATCTTATCGTATCGTATCTTGCTTCAGATTATAACATGGTGTCGGCTGTAAAATATTATTGAGTAAACCCCAATAACTTGGATTAGTGGATAATGGCCAGGAATAATAATACCCTCGAGATTTCTTAAGTTTCAAGGCAACCCACTCTCTAATCCTCTCCTCTAATTAAAATAAATCCCACCATATTATCAACTAACATGGGATGTCTCAGCTCGCACCAATCAGATTTTCCACTTTGCAATCTTTTCCAATGATTATCAAATGCTATAGGGGTAGTTATATATATAATTCTTAAAGCAGTTCTCAGTTTCTTCTATAAATCATATTTTTTGTCAATTTTATTTTTTAACTTTGGGCATAGAGTTAATAAATTAACATGTCCTCACAAAAAAAAAAAAAAAAATGATCGTTGTATATAAATTGCCACATGTCATCATTGAGTGCGGAGACATTAGACTAGACCAAAATATTTTATAGGATAATATAAATTCACTCATATGTATTACTCAAATGTACTAAAGTTATAGTTAAACTCATTAATTATTTATCAATTTCTTCTAAGGTTATCATAATGTAGTTTAAATTGTCTAGTTTAGTTAAAATTAGGGGCCTAAATTTTTTTTTTCAGAGGCCCTAGATTTTTTTATCCTTTTCGGGGCCCTAGTCAACAACTTTAGTCACCTATGCCTATGGCCGGCTCTAGTTGTCGTGGCAAGTCAAATACTATTATTTATTTTTCCTGAAAAAAATTAACAACTGTTGGAAAGTTAGAGAACAAAATTAAGAAAAAAATGTTTGAACCATAGTGGGAACCAGATGCTAGGTTAAGGATAATATATATATATATATATAAAACTTTTTTTTTAGGGGGAGGGGGGCCTTAAGTATAAAATATATATTCACTGGCTATCATATATAAGTTTTATGATTTTTGTTTTCTAATCTTTAACTAAGATGAGGAACTTTCAAGGTAAGTGTAGTCACATCGATACTTAACTGAGTTCATATCAAGCTGCAGGCAAGATCTTACAACAATAATCAAGACAAATCTTAGTGACATTACTGCACCAAACAAGGGAAACAGGCAATTACATCACATCCAAATTTGTATGTATGCACATGCAGGTATGTCTTGATGGATCTGTAAACGGGTGGGGGCCATCGTCCTCCAAAAATTCAAGAAATCTCTGATCTTGTAGTATAATTAGAGATGCTGTTATACGAAATTGCTCAGCTTGGAATTGTGCTCGGTAAGGTTATCTATATGCCAACCTGACCTACTAAATTTAAGGCCAGGTTTGTTAAACAATCTAATAAAAGAGAAATACAAGAGATAAGAAAAAGAGGAGGCTAGAGTTTTATTGATATTACATAATTCAATTGAATACAAAGAAGTGATTTAACCGAAATACAAAGAGACTACATATAGGCTAAACAAAGGGAAAGTAAAGGACTATTCTACCCTTAATAAACAAAATAACCCTATATTTCTTAACATCTCCCCTCAAACTCACGATGCGGCAGCTAGAAGTATCGAGAGTTTGCCAACAAGAAAACGAAGATGGGAAATAGAATGCGACTTGGTAAAGAAATCTACAATCTGTAAAGAAGAAGAAACAAATGACAAAGTAATGGTGCCATGCTTGAGATGATCAGATCTAGTCAAGCTATGAGTAGTGGATGGAATAGAAAAGAAAGGTATATGCTCGAGAAAAACAACATGATGAGACACATAAAGTTTCTGAGTTATTGGATCAAAGCAACGATACCCCTTTTTACCCTCACCATAACCAAGAAAGACACAAATAGCAAATTGAGAGGACAGTTTGTTGCGTTCAACATGAGGACGAAGAACGAAACAAGTACAACCAATAACTCTAAAGGAAGAATAATCAGGGGTATACCCATACAACTTTTCGAAAGGAGAAACACCTGAAATATGAGAAGATGTAATTGTATTAATCAAACCTACATCAGTAAGAACAACTTCACCCCAAAACACACTAGGAACAAAAGCAGACAACAAGAGAGAACGAGCAGTTTCAACAATGTGCATATGTTTTCTTTTAGCAATACCATTTTGCTTAGGAGTATCTGTACACAAAGTTTGGTGCATAGTTCCATTTAAGGCAAGTAACTCATCAAATTTATTAGAAGTGTATTCCCCACCCAAATCACACCTAAAACATTTGATAACAGCAGAATGTTGAGTTTTGACAAGAGCTCGAAAGGCTGTATATATCTCAAAGAATTCAGAACGATGTTTCATTAAATAAATCCAACAATAACGAGTATGATCATCAATAAAAGAAACATAATATCGAGACCCTCCTTTTGTGGTAACATGAGAAGGTCCCCATACATCAGAATGAATCAAATCAAATGGAGAAGAAGAAACAGAACTACTTCGATTAAAAGGTAAAATTGAAAATTTTGCCAGTTTACATCCACTACAATCAGAAAATATCAAAAGTTTGCAAATTTTCCAAAGCCCCTATGGATACCAAAAATCTCAAACGAGAAGAAGAAACATGACATAGACAAGAATGCCATAAATAAAAACTAGAAGAAGAAGGACTTAAACGAAAAGAAGATAAATCAACACTAGTAGCAGCAGCAACAACAACAATTGACACTTTTAACTCATCCAAAATATATAGTCCCCCCTTCCTATGACCTGTCCCAATCAGCTTCTGAGACTGCAGATCCTGCACATAACAAGAAGAAGAGGAAAAAGTGAATAAATTACCAGAATCACATAACTGACCAACAGAAGCAAGATTTAATATGAGTTTCAGAATATGATAAACATTAGGGAGAGACAAGTGAGGTGTGACAATGAAACCAACACCTGCTAAAGGCATAGGAGTGCCATTAGCAGTCATAACAGGAATAGAAAATGAAAGAGATACAGAAACAAAAGATGAAGAATCTAGAGACATATCATGTGAAGCACCAAAATCCAAGACCCATATAGAATGTGACATACCTGAAGAACTATGAGGCAACTGACCTACGGAAGAAGAAGCAGACATAGCTTCTGGCTGTAAGGAGAGAAACTTCTGAAATTGCTCAGCCAAAGTACTAGAATCGGTGAAAGGACCCGATGAAACTACTGCTGTAGTATTAGACTGTGGTGGTTTGTAACCCTGAGGTGGTTTATGAGCATTAGATTGTGACTGGTTGCCAGGCTTCCAAGCTTGAGATTATTGCTGCGATTGATTCTGCTATCTTTACTTAGGACATTGAGCCTTCCAATGACCTTTCTGCTTACAGAAACTGCACTCGTCGAAGACAGTCCTTGTGTAAGGCTTATTCTGATTATTAGAGAATGGTTTAGAAGGTACTGCTAGCACAAAAGGATTAGAAGTAGAAAGAATTCCCTTTTCAGAATAAGAGTTAAAGCGTATTTCTTCAGCCAATAACTTACTAACAACTGAGTCAACAGAAGGAAGTGGAGAATGATACAAAATTGAACCTCTAAGTCCTTCAAAATCACTACGAAGTGCCGTTAAAAATTGTACCAACCGTTGCTACTCTCTACAAGCAATATAGGCACCGCATGCCTTTAATTCGGCCGATTCTGTAAGAGCCAATTGATCTCAAAGATCTGTCATAGCAGAATAAAATTTCTGAATACTCATATTCTTCTACTAAAGAGCTCGTATGTCATTCTCCAATTGATACTATTTTGCAAAATTTAATTGAGTGAATAACCTTTGCAGATGATCCCAAACCTCATTCGCTGTCTCATACTTTGCCAACTATGTACCTATAGAATGCTCAACAGAATTGTTAATCCAAGTAACAATTTTTTGCATTGTCTGCTTCCCAGGCATCTATCAAAGCAGCATAACCCGCATAAGTATTCTTAGGTTTCACAGAAGTTCCACTAACATATTCCCATATCTTTTTACCCTTCAGAAAATTTCTCATCACATCACTCCAATACGAATAATTCTTTCCATCCAACCTCACACTTACAGACTGAAGCGAATCGTCTCTTTCAGTAGCCATAATCAAAAAACAAAGAAAACCAGATTACAAAAACTGAACGAATATCCGCGTAACCTGTGTTTGAGATTAAGCCTTGTCCCATGAAACTTTGCTCTGATACCATGTTAAACAATCTAATAAAAGAGAAATACAAGAGATAAGAAAAGAAGAGGCTAGAGTTTTATTGATACTGCATAATTCAATTGAATATGAAGAAGTGATTTAACCTAAATACAAAGAGACTATATATAGGCTAAACAAAGGGAAAATAAATGACTATTCTACCCTTAATAAACAAAATAAGCTCGAGAAAAGTCATAAAGCATAGAAGAGGGTATTCATCAGCAAATGCTAACTTGAACAATAAGACACCACTTTTAAAATATCACAACATCACTTCTACAATGTCACGTCAAATTTAGGGGAGAGTCTAAAACTAGCAATGATTATCCCAAATATTCATTGACAAATTTGTTAGAATTCCATCATCCTTGTGTATAAATAGGGAGGCCATTACTTTTCTAGGGATATGTGCAATTGATTACCCCAAGTATAACCTCCTTTATTGTCCTCAAGCAATAGACACTGAAGGAGCAAGAGACTCTATTAAATTAAACTAGCCTAACTTTTCAGTTTGATGCATCAATTAACTCCTTGTGCATTTTCTCTTATTACATCACACAAACTCACAGAGATCAGCTGTTCCACCTCACACGCTCTCCAGATTTTTACCCCATTAGTTAGTTATTAACTATTAATGCAAAAAAAAAAAGTTAAATTTTTTTAAATAAGTCTATTACTTAAATTGGTAAACAGGTCACTTATGCTTGTGGGCGTGTGTGCATGTGTTGGTCCAATGATTAAATTGAATATGGTTACATTGTGGATGATGTTTGGTTGAGTTATATTAGGGCAAAATGCGAGAGAGATAGAGAGAGAGTTACATGCGCATTGTTTATGTATTGTTGTATATAATATTTCATTTAGTTAATAGTAGATTATTTAATAACTATGCTAATGATGTGATTTTTCTGGACAGTTATTTAGATAGTGGACCCATGGGTCATTTAAGTTATATTTTTTGGTTTTTAGTTTTATATTTAAAGCCCTTGTTATGAATGTAAAGGACATGTTGAATTTTGTGTTTTAACTTTCCTGGAGAAGTTTTTTGAGGTTAGGTTTTCTTTGAATTAAACCATCGTAAGTTCTTCCCACCTCAAAGACCATTCTCTTTCTCTCATATATCCTATTTTTATTTTGTTAATAGTTTTCAAAGAAAGAGTACATAGTAGTTGATCCAATAAATGGCTATACTATTAGAGATTCTGAAGTTGATAAGAAATGGCTATACTATTGGAGATTCTGAACTTGATAAGTGAAGATTTTGAAAAGATTTTGAAGATGCACAATTTAGGTTATGTACAGTCAAACAGTCAAGTATATGATGACAAGATAATTAATGAGGCAATTAATAATAGAAGGCAAATATTGGGTGGTTGGACCTAGGTGACCAAACCACTGAAGGAGGAGACGGTGACCAGAGATATTTATTAATAAAGTAGTAGGTGAGAGAGAGGGAGAGCAAAAGTAAGCTCTGGATGTGGTGTATGAGAGATAGATATGTTCCTCATGTGTAGAGGGCTTACAATTTATAGGCACAGCTCCCCAGTTAGGACAGTGGCGTGAAATCCAAGCTACTAGTTTTTTGGGGAGGATAGCTTCAACTAAAGATAGATAAAATTATGGATAGGCGTGATCTTCGAGCAGTGGTTATCCCGATAATTATTCCCTACGTGCGCTGATCATCCTGGGTCTCTTGAACTTTGGACTAGGCTAAGGCTTTGAGCTAGGCCTGATCTACCTTCGAATTGATTTGGGGTCACTCCATGAATTGGGCCTGGACCGAACTGGATCTGGGCTTGTTATTTGCCCCATGCTATTAGCCCTTGCAATGACAAGAGGTTGAGGGCATGAGTGAGCTTTTCTTCTAGGCACTCTGAGTACCTTATTCCCTATGGTAGGTTATGCGTTTCCCCGGTCTTGTTGTTTGACACTCACTATGATATCACCACTCTGAAGGAGATTTCAACTCCTTTATATTTAAAAATCCCTTTTCTCCACCTTTTGGCACTATCTTTAGGGCTTTAAAGAATTCCTTCTTGTTTACCCCCAAAATACTTTCTTTAGAGCTAGGGCGCCACTCCACAAATCATAAAGGGAGGTTGAGGAAAACAAAGATGGAGGCGAGCGGGAAGATTATGAAGGGAAAATCCAGCTTGGGTGAATCCATAAGAGGTTCCATGGACAACTCTATGGGCTTCACGAAAGCAAGGGGCAGTGTCTAGGGTGATGCCATTGTGGTGGGCGACACCGGAGCAGCCCAAGCAGTGGCGATGCTGAAGCAGTCCAGGCCGTGGGTGACAGAGCAACTAGTAGGTGCCTAGGCAATGCCGAGTGAAGAGCTGTCAGTAGTAAACAGGACGACACCAGCACTGGGGGCTGTGCCAGTGGCGTTCTGGGACCACTGGGCAAGCTAGGCACGCGCTAGGCGATGGAGGTTGCATGCTGGGCATCGGTCCACGTGGCAACGGCGGAGTTAGTGGGTTAGGTGATGCCCCTAGCGTCGTAGCTGGCTTTGGTGACGTTGCTAGCCCGACTGACGGTTTGAGTGGCGCCCCTAGCATGTCTGGAGTCGACGTTGATGCAGGAGGCCACAGTTTGGGCGACACCCTTGGCATGGCTAGTGGTGGTTTGGGCGACGCCGGGGAGAAGAATATTGACACGCATGCACGCTCAGGTGCTGGTGCTTGCTCAAGTGGACTGCTAGGCGACATTCTAGAGCACTAGGCTTTACAGAAGGGAGAGAGCATGACACCTTTTCACTAGGTAAGGCGACTTTGCCTACCCTTTGACATTTTAGTAATTTTGGCATTTGCTTGATATTTTCACTTTCTTGACATTGGTTCTAATTTTTGGTAGGCACCCATTCTGGCAAAAGCATGATGAAGAATGCTACACAAGACTCACAGCGAGGCAAGGGGACCACTGAAGGTGACGGTTCGAAGGTAACCTCCTTATTTAGTTCTCCAAGTTTTGACGGTGACATTGCCCGCATTGTATCTTCGTTCCATATCCCTCCTATTGTAATGTGTCATCGAACTGAGAAGGATAAACTAACATGTTATGACTTTTTAGGGGAGATCATTTTCTACGAGGATGTCTTGGAGGCAGGATTGAGATTTCCTATACCCATGCACATCTTTCAAATTTTGGGTTCTTTATTATTGACTTCAGGGAGGTGGACCCCAACAGTTGGAGGGTAATTTTGGCATTCTTCTCACTATGGTAGTTGGTTCACGGCAAGGATATTTCCCCCCTTTTGCGGAGTTCTTGGCTTCGTATGTGCTTCTAGATAATCCTGCTTCTTATCAAGGATGGTACCACTTTGCTCCGAGGTGCAGTAAGTTTATTACTAGAATACCTTCAAATTGTCATAATTAGAAGTCAAGGTTTTTCTTCGTTGGATGTGAGTGGGCAGCCAAGGAGGACCATAACTTAGTATCCTCAAAATGGGACACTGCTCCGAGGAACAAGCTAGGTAAAGGTTTTACCTTTGCTTTTATGTCTAACTGTCATGTCCTTGTATTCACTACATATTTGGTTTCCTTGTAGCTCCACCCACATTATCTGCAGAGTAGGCTCCGGACCGTGCAGGGTCATCTTATCAAGCAGTTTGCGGCCCTTATGTCCGCGGCGGGTCATTTTAGAGCCTCCCCTAGGCAAAAGAGGAAATGTATTCGAACCTTCCACTAAACTTTGATGATTGTGATACTGTAGATTCTTTTTCTTATACCAGTTTCATAGGTACCACTATTGATAGAAGGATGGTGGAGGCTCTCTATGGTTCTAGGGTGGTGTCTTCTCCTCTTCCCAAAAAGGGGAAGCTGATGCCCTTAGTGCTTCTCTGGGGTTCGATGGACATGCTACATCCTGGGGGGCTGGATCAGAGGATACCCACACTCTTTCTCATCACACAGGTTCTTCTAGTGCTAGTGTTAGTCTTGCCACTACTTTGGGGGTTGAGATTCCTATGCGGCCATCTGTCGGGATTGGAGCTCCACGTAGTCGTCAAACTTCGAGTAGCGGTTCTTTGTCTAGGCTACGAGATGTGAATTTGGCCAATGAGCAGCTTTTGAGGTTAGTAATGATTGTGGATATCATAGAGGTCAGTTCTCAGGGTCTAGAGGGCATAATTGATATTCCGATGGAGGGCTTTGCAATGGTATACCTTTCTCCTTTTTAATTTTGATTTCTTCACTTTTCTCTTTTTCATTTTATGCCTTTTGGATGCTTTTAGGTGGCTACTGCGTTTCCATGCCTTTTGTCGAGGTCAATCGAGCTTGACAAAGCATCAAGGGATCTAGAAAAAGAGAAGCAGGTATGAGAGGCTGCTGAGGAGCAGTTGAGATTGGCTCATGAGAGAAATGCACCTCTTCAGGCCAAGCTTTTGGTGTCCTACAAGAGGGCCGCCAAGCTGGACGTTGATAGAGAGGCTGCCTGTGCAAGACTAAAGATAGAGCTGCATGTGTCCCGTGAAAAGGCCACTAGAGTTGAGGCCGAGTTACAAATAGCTCAGGAGAGGGCTGTCATGGCAGAGGTTGACCTGCAAATAGCTTATAAGAGAGCCACCAGGGTAGAGACTCATTCCATTGAGATAGAGTGGTAGAGGGAGGCTGCTGAGAGGGCCGTTGCAGGGACTTTTATCGATGGTTACTAGGAGTTTAGGGAAAGGCCTCAGTAGCCTTCCCTACCATTGAATTTTCTAGCTTCATCCCTTTTGGGGTACCAGGAACAACAGTGATGGAGAGAGCTTTGATGAGAGTGGATCGGGGAGTCGTGAATGATGTTGAGAGTGTGACCACTTTTGTCTTTTTGTCTCTTTTTTTTGTTAGGTCATGCTCTAACTTTTGTAATTTTTTTACAAATTTCCATGAAATAAAAGATAGTTCTAGAAAAAATAACTCTTGCAAAGTTTTATTCCATGATATAAAGTAACAGATAACAAAAAGTGATTGACTGAACCAACAAAAGACAAATAAAATGATAGTCATTGGCTTGTACACCGTTATTGATAATACCTCTTCAGGTGTTCCACATTCCATGGATGGGCAAGGGCTTTCCCTATGAAGTTCTGAATTCTATAGGTGTCTAGTCTAACAACTTCTATCACCATGTAGGTCCTTTCCAATTAGGGCTTAACTTTCCTTCCTGAGAGTCCTTGGTAGCCAGGACTACTTTTTTGAGTACAAGGTCTTGTAAACCCTCACATTTTTATCTTTATATAGTAATGTAATAAATTTGAAATGCTCATATATGTAATAATGTAAGGATGAACTACATAGATTGTAAAAGTAGAAATAAAAATGTTAGGCGAGGTAATAAGGTGTGTACTAAAAGTTAGGAAGTATTCTGGAGCTAAAGCACATTTTACGTAGAATTCGGGTAGGAAGGAATTGGACACTACCTTAGTATTTGGACCATAACTTTTTACCCTGATATCTGTTTGCTCTGAAATTTTTATAGTGGATATTAGACTTCCAAGGCTAGAAAAGAGTATTTCACAAAAATGTTCTACATCGACCTCTAAATAGGCATCATTGGAAGTTCAGTTAAAAATAGGAGTTCGTTTGAATATGAATGGATTCGTTTAAACGACAGTTAGTCCCAATACTTTTGTGTTTGATAGAACTCTGATTGAAAAGCAAAAGTAATGGGAGCAAGCAATGTTTGAATTCCAAAATGATGTTCGAACGTTTGGTAGATAGTTTGAACATCAAGCCTTTAGTTCGAACGTGAGATCGGAATTCTGAGTATTAGATTTGCGCCAATTGGACTGTTTTCTCATACTAAACATACCCAAGGATGTCTTCTCTTGCTCTATTTCATTAGTTCTAACCTAGAGAGTTTTGGAGAGCAAGAAAGAAGAGGAGAAACACGAGATTAAGGGGAATTTTCACGTTGAAACGGATCAAATATGCCAGGTTTCACACAAAACTACGGAATTGAGATAGGGGATTCGTCTCAAGTTCTTTCATTGAGACTTAGGGTATTATATATGTGTGTTTTTAATCTTCTTGATAGATATATGATAAATAATTATGAGTTCTTGATTTCTTTATCATTGAAACATAGTTTTAAATGAAATACATGTTTAGGTTCAAGGAATACTTGTTCTTGAATTTCCAAAACCCTAGTGTTTTTCAAAATACATGTTCTATTGTGAAAATATGGATTTTTGATTTCTAAATTCCTATTGTTGATTAAATCGTCTTTTCATCTAATATTTGTTCTTGTTCTAAGAAATTATAATTTTTGGCTAAACCCTAGAATTTTGATATCGAAATTGTGAATATTTTCTTAAGATGATTTCTTGTATATTTTAATTCCTTATTATTGTAGTGTATTGAGAATTGTAAAATTGTGATATTTGAATTGGTAATGAAAATTGTGATTGGTTAAAATTGTGGTTGTTAAGAAAGTTGTGGTTTCATCTCTGTATGGTTTATTGTGACGGATTTGAATTGCCTTCGAGAGCTGCCATAGAGTGTTAGAGGTTGGTCTATCTAAGTGGGGATGAGATGGTTGCCTAACACTTGTAGTAGATTATTGTTTGTGAGAGCAATCACTATTATTCATGTAACTTTGAGGCCGAGGGATGGTATATGTCCTTCCTAAAGTGGTTTGTGATATGACCCTGTGGGGGAATGGTTGAGATTGTGTGGTTGTGATGGGTGAACGAGATAGAATCGTTGTGTAGATTCCTGAGAAGCTGATTAGGACAAAAACATTGCATATTTCATGTGCTAATCATTCCATTTTCACTTGCTTTTGGGGATTAAATGATTGGAATTGCGCTACTAGAGCTATTAACGAAGATATTTGGTGTTTGCAGGAAAAGAGGCGATAAATGGTGCTTCTTAAGGCCTTCCCGAATAAGTTAAGGTGAATGAGGATGAAAGAGTGGCTAGAAGATGGCTTAGGTGTTGAAGAAATCAGAAAATTAGACAAATAGCAGAGGCAGTATCGGTACGATTTGGCCTCTGTAACAGACAGTATGGGTACGCAGTACCGGTACGGGTTTGCCTCTGGAGTTCAGGGTACCGGTACATAGTATTGGTACTATTTGCTGAATCTCCCCAATTTCTGCATATCAAGCTTTGCCCTCTTTTAAGGGCACCACCAATCACTCTCCCACTTGTCTCTGACTCCCCCATGACATTGAACAAACCTCCTACACCCTTAAATTGATTTTGGAAGCTTTGGTGATAAATGAGGAGAGAGAAGAAGAATACTGTTGGGTGTGTAGGTTAGCTCTGCATTACATTATCTAGCCCATCCCTCTTAACAGCCTATGGATGGAGATCATATCACCTAGCTAGAGGAAGACTCTAGGGATGTTTTTGAGGAGGGAAGGAGCTCGAGAGGTTCATTATGCAATATAGAAGACATTGAATATAGAGAGAGAAAGAGTGGGGAAGAAGATGAATAGTGTAGTTAGAGAGAGAAGTTTAGATTTTTACAGTTTCTTCCATACATTGTTTTCTAATTTGATGTAAGAAACTTTGAAGCTTCCTTTAATGCTTTGAATGTCATTAATGTCTAGTTGTTTTTAAGTTCAATCTTCCGTTAAAGCTTTCACCATTAATGCTTCAATGTTCTTAAATTTCTTAGCGGTAAATGGGTATTAAATGCATTCTCATTTAGTTTATGTTTCTTGCATTTACTTCACCAAGCATTTCCTTTCCTTGTAATGAATTCTCACTACATTGTTGGTTCTCATTTAATCATGATTAGCTACATCTTTATGTTGGCTAATCCAAGGGAGACCTCCCCTTGGGTATACCACCTCAACTCATCCCCTCTCCTCCCCTCGGTGTATGATGGTTCGGTTTGACTGGGTTGAGTGTGGACCGGAGTGTGAATTCTTGATATCCCGTAGGCATTGTCACAGGTTATGCTTGGATTCTTATTTCCGTTATGTCCCTCACTTCTCATGAATCAATCATTCACTTATGCACCATTGGAGGAAGGTTTCTAGTTGACTCGGTATTCTCATCGGAGTGAACCCTTTTGATTGGCCAACACTTGCTTTCCAACTTATTTTCATCACAACACAACTCACAAATCAAACTTTAACTACAAAAGATTTTACACTTTCTTTCCACAAAAATCACTTTCAAAACGATTCACATCCTTCCCCGAGGAAATGACTTTGGAATACTTCCAAGTAAAACACGACCCGCAAAAGTTTTCTTGCGCTTGGGAAGCATTTTTGCCCACTTGCACACTTCATTTTCCATCATTCCCTTGCCCTTTCTTTTGACGTCATCCTAAAGGAGAGTGACATTCCCCTTCACACACATCATACATACACATTGAGGGATGATGTTGAGAGGTTAGGAATTTGCAACGAAATACATCAAGCATTTTTGGTGCCATTGTCGGGGAAGGCAAAGTGTTGAATCGAGAAGGTAATTTTTGAAAAATGGAGGTAAGTTCCGTGATCTTTATCATGGGCTGAGGTACGTTGTTCTGTGTACATATTCTTGTTTGTGTATAATTTTATTTTTTTTAGATAGTTTGTTGCATGTGGGGAAGGGACGAACAAAACCAATTGGTTGGACAACCTTTAGGCCCTAACATGAATATTGACCAAACCCACCCGAAGATGCGGGTGATAATTTTGATAATATTGGTTCCAATCCAAATGCTCAAAGGGGTGAGGGAGTGCCCGAACCGAGAATGCCTAACTCACGAATGTAATTTTCCCCTCCTGTGAATGAAGGGAAAAACATCCACATTGAGCCCCCCAGTGAGGTCAATGAGGGATTTCCTACAACCAACACGAAACACCACACCATCATGCATCCTCCTTCCGGTCCAAGCTCATCTTTTCCTAGTTAAGCCAGGGATGTTGCAGCTAATTCCCATGTTCCACAGAATTGAAAATGAGAGTACCTATTCACACATAAGGGATTTCGAGGAAATAGTTGCAACCTTGCTCACCAATCATGGGATGGAAGAGATAGCTAGAATGAAATTGTTCCCCTTTTCCCTAAGAGAAAAGGCAAAAACGTGGCTTATTTCCTTGAGGCCTCGAACCATAACATCTTGGAGCCAAATGATTTCTGAGTTTTTTAACAAATTCTTTCTAGTGCATAAAACCACCACCCTAAAAAAGAAAATTCAAAACTTTTTGGAAAAGCCTAATGAGCAATTCTATCAATGTTGGGAGAGGTACAAGGAATTGCTACAATCTCTTCCACATCATGGCTTTGAACCATGGCAATTGGTGAGTTTCTTTTATGAAGGAATCACACCGGGCCATCGACAATTCATTGATATGATGTGTAATGGGGAATTTTTAAACAAGGACCCCGATGAGGCCTTAGATTACTTTGATACATTGGCACAAAATGCACAATTATGGGACATCAATAATCCCATCGATGTACCAAGGTCTTCTCCCCAAGGGAGTGGTCAACCTCATGGGGGAGGAATTTATGATTTGAGAGACTGGGAGGACTTGCTTTCAAAAATTTCTAAATTGTCAAGAAAAGTTGAGAGTCTTGAATTCAATCGAAGACATGAGGTGTCTAATGTTTCTAACATTGTGGAGGGATGTGTAATCTGTGAGAGTGTACAACATTCCACATCGGAGTGTCTTAACATCCCAACACTTAAGGAAGCATACCATGAGCAAGTCTATGCATTTAACCAAACAAGGCAATCATTCTCCCCTCACTCAAACACATATAATCCAGGTTAGAGTAATCACCCAAATTTCAGTTGGAGAAATGAGAATCCCATTCGTCATGGTTCAAATGCATATTCATCTCCCATGCCTCCCAAGCAAAATCAATACCAAGGCCAAGGTCAAGCGTCTAGCTCCCAATACCCTTGGACTAATCCGCAAGGGTATTCGTCAAACCCACCACCATAGAATTTTTCACCAAGTCCACCTCTACAAAGCTTTTATCATCAAGGACCATTCAACCCCTCCACATACCAACCTTATCACAAAAGAAATTTGGTGGATGTGGTTCATGCTTTCATTCAAAGCCAAACTTCCATCAACAATCAAAATGCCACAGCTTTTAATGATATAAGAGCCCAACTCACAAAGTTGACAAACTCTATGGGGGCATCACAACAAGAAAAGAGAAAATTCCCCGCCCAACCTCAAGAGAACCCTAGAGGTCAACACGGTGTTGAGTCATCGGAGCCCTTGCGAGAGAGTTGTGAGCAACTCAAAGCTGTTACCACTCTTCATAGTGGCAAACAAATTGATAAAACCATCGTACCAAAGGTCTCACCCAAGGCCACATTGTCAAAAGAAAAAAATACGATGGGCAACACCGCTGAGGGTGAGGTGAGTGAAAAGAAAGAAAGAGAGGTAGTTGAGAAAAAAAAATTGATTGATGAAAGTGTGCTTGTGCCTCCCATGCTTGCTCCGTTTCCTAGTCGTTTGAAGCCACCTATCAAGGTGGCTAATTATGATGATATTTTTGAAATGTTTGAGCAGGTGAAGATTAATATTCCACTCCTCGACGCCATCAAAAAAATTCCATCATGTGCTAAGATTTTGAAGGACTTATGCAAGGTGAAGAGAAAACTGAATGTCCACAAGAAAGCATTCCTCACCGAGCAAGTGAGCTTAATATTGAGGACCAACACTCCTCTGAAATTCAAAGACCCCCGCTGTCCAACCATTGCCATCACCATTGGAAATTGTCGAGTGGAGTAAGTGCTCCTCGATTTGGGGGCAAGTGTGAACCTTCTTCCTTACTCGGTGTATCAATAACTTCAGCTTAAGGAGTTGAAGCCCACCTCAATCATGCTTCAATTGGCGAACTGTAGTACCTGAACACCAAGGGGAGTAGTTGAGGATGTCTTAGTTCAAATTGTTAAATTTTACTTCCCTGTCAATTTTATTGTACTTGATACACACCCTGTTGCAAACCTTAGCTCCCAAATCCCCGTAATACTTGGAAGACCCTTCCTTGCTACATCTAATGCCATGATAAATAGAAGAAATGGTCTCATGAAGCTGACATTTGGGAATATGACAATTGAGCTCAATGTATTCAACTTGACAAAACAGCAGGGTGATGATGAGGAAGTAAGTGAGGTTAATAGAATTGACACTTGGGTTGAGGAACACTTGGAGCTTGAGGGGATGTTAAAGTTCAAGGAAGAAGGAATTGTTGATCTTGAGAAATTTGATGAGCAAGAGGGGGTAGAAGATTTGAAAGGGGTGGAAAGATGAATCCCTACATTCGAGGAGTTACCCCATCAAGAAAAGAAAATCTTTCCTTCAAATGAGCAAAAACCCAATTTGGAATTGAAGCCACTACCTTCCCATTTGAAATATGCTTATCTCGGGGAAGGTGAAACATTTTCGGTGGTTATTAGCTCAACATTGAATGGGGAACAAGAAGAAGAACTTTTGGAGGTATTGAAAAGGCATAAAGGAGCAATTGGGTGGACCATTGCAGACATCAAGGGAATAAACCCTCTCATTTGCACCCATCACATTTATCTTGAGGAGGATGCCAAACCTTCCTGACAACCACAAAGAAGGTTGAATCCCATCATGAAGGAGGTGGTGAGGGTTGAGGTGTTGAAACTACTTGACGTGAGCATCATTTTTTTGATTGTCGATAGTAAGTGGGCTAGCCCCACGCAAGTAGTACCTAAGACATCTGGAGTCACGGTGGTGGGGAATGATGAGAATGAGCTTATATCGACAAGGGTAATCACCGGGTGTAGAGTTTGAATTGACTACCGGAAGCTAAACCTTTACACAAGAAAAGACCACTTCCCAATGCCATTTCTCGACCAAGTGTTGGAAAGAGTAGTGGGGAACCGATTCTATTGCTTTTAAGATGGGTACTCCATCTACAATCAGATAGAAATTGTATTGGAAGATCAAGAGAAGACCACCTTCACATGCCCCTATGGTACCTTCGCCTACCGCCGCATGCCGTTTGGACAATGTAATGCTCCGGGGACTTATCAATGCTGCATGATGGGGATTTTCAGTGACATGGTGGAAAAGATAGTAGAGGTCTTCATGAATGACTTTTTCAGTGTTTGGATATTCATTTGATGGATGTTTGTCAAATTTGGATAAAATTCTAACAAGATGTGAAGAGAAGAATCTAGTCTTGAATTGGGAAAAGTGTCACTTTATGGTGACGGAGGGAATGTGCTTGGTCATATAGTATCGACAAGGGGTATTGAAGTCGACAAATCCAAGGTGGAGGCCATCTCCAACCTCCCTACGCCAAGAGCCATCAAAGGCATCTGGTCGTTTTTGGGCCATGCCGGGTTTTATCGTCGATTCATAAAATTTTTTAGTGTATTGGCTCGAACCTTGACCAACTTACTGTCTAAGGAGGTCCCATTCAAGTGGTTGGATGATTATGAGACATCCTTTAAAAAACTTAAAAGCATGCTAGTCACATATCTGATCATGCGACCACCCAGTTGGGATCTACCTTTTGAGCTGATGTGCGACGTGAATGATTATGCAGTTGGCGCAGTGCTCGGTAAAAGGGAGGAACATATACCGTATGTGATATACTATGCTAGCAAAATGCTCAATGAGGCTCAAATGAATTACACTACCACGAAAAAAGAGCTGCTAGCAGTAGTATTTGCTTTAGATAAATTCCGTTCTTACATCATAGGTTCACCTATTGTTGTCTTTATTGATCGCTCTGCTTTGAAGTATTTGTTGTCTAAGCAGGATGCTAAACCGAGGCTCATTCCTCCTACGAGAATTTGACTTCACAATCAAGGACAAGAAAGAAATTGAGAACGTGGTGGCGGATCATTTATCCCGGCTTGTGGTGCAAGAGGCCGATGAGCACCTTCATATCCCTGAATTTTTCCCTGACGAACAATTTCTTTCAATTCATTCTGTGTGTCCTTGGTATGCTGATATATGTAACTATCTTGCAACAGGATAGATACCACCGCATTGGAGCCCAGAAGATTGAAGACGATTTATGGTAGATGTGAAGTACTTTTACTTCGACAACCCGTACCTATTTAAGTACTGCCCTGATCAAGTCATGAGGAGATGCGTTCCAGGAAATGAACAACGAGAAATCCTTTCATTCTGCCATTCACAAGCATGCGGTGGTCACTTTTCAGCAAAGAAAACTTTGGTAAAAATTCTTCAATCAGGTTTTTATTGGCCCTCACTTAACAAAGGCTGTGTTTCATTTTGTAAAGAATGCGACAGATGCCAACATTTGGGTAGTGTGACTAGAAAAAATATGATGCCCTTCTCCCTTATCCTCGTGATAGAAATATTTAACTGTTGGGGCATCGAATTCATGGGTCGTTTCCCTATATCGTTTGGTTACCTGTACATTCTCTTGGCATCGGACTATGTGTCTAAATGGGTGGAGGCTATCCCGACCAAGACCAACAACCACCGGGTTATGGTTAAGTTTCTCAAAGAGAACATTTTTTCGAGGTTTGGGATGCCTCGTGCAATGATAAGTGATGGTGGATCATACCTCTGTAATAGGCCATTTGCATATTTAATGTCTAAATATGGCGTCACTCACAAGGTATCCACCGCTTACCACCCACAGACCAATGGCGAAGCTGAGTTGGCCAATAGGGAGATCAAGAACATTTTAGAAAAAATGGTGAAACCCAATAGGAAAGATTGGTCAAATAAACTGACTGATGCCCTATGGGCTTACCGTACCGCCTATAAGACTATTTTGGGTATGTCTCCCTATCGACTTGTCTACGAAAAGGCTTGACATCTGCCGGTCAAAATGGAACACAAGGCCTATTGGGCCATCAAAACCCTGAACTTCAATTTAAGAATGGCCTAAGAGCAAAGAAAGTTAGAGCTGAATGAGTTGGAAGAGATTAGGAGGGATGCGTATGAAAGCTCTAAAATTTCAAAGGAACGAGCTAAAATTTTTCATGACAAATCTATCGAGAGGAAGTCATTTGAGCCCGTACAGAAAGTGCTTTTATACAACTCCCATATCTCCATTTTCCAAGGAAAACTTCGATCCCGTTGGGATGGCCCCTATCTTGTCAAGGTGGCCTACCCCAACAGAGTTGTGGATGTCTCAAACCTCGAGGATGGCCAGACATTCAAGGTCAATGGCCAAAGGCTTAAGCCACTCTTTGAGGGTTTTGAAGGACAGATGGTGGAGGAGGATTTAATTGATCTGATGTATCTGGATTTGGTGGAGGAATAACTAGTGTTTATGCTTTCTAGTGTACAATTGCTTTCATTTACTTATGATTATCCTTATTTCATGTCACTGACTTTCTTTGGTTGTATAGTATTGTTTTTCTGATTTTTCGATATTGGTACTTTTGTCGAAGCTCAATTGCGAGGTGTTCTCTAACCCTACTCATCTTTTTATGCATAACATATCCTTTTGTTGCATTGAGGACAATACATGATTCAAGTTGGGGGGGGGGTGAGGTGTACCATTTGCATGATACACCAATGTTGTTGAAAATTTTTTGGGAAATTTTTGTGATACACATTTTTTTTTTTGCTTGCATATGTGGAAATTTTGAAAATTTTTGATGAAAAATATCTGAATGTTGATCTGTATTCCCTTATGAAGAGTGTGTGAATTGGATGACATATTGATTGTTGTTGTGAACTTTGAGCACATGAGCATACTATGGAAATTGATCCTATGCGTGAGTATCACATATGTATTAATTTTTGAACTAAACTGTATGTGACTCTTGAATGTGTAATTTTAGCAATTTATTAATTGGATTCATATTTTAAGCTTGACATAAGTAGTGGAGATGGGTAAGGACCCATGAGAGCTTTAGTGCCAAACCTTTTTGGGAGGGAACTTACATTTACTCAAAGAACGATCTTTCAATGTCAAATTTGTTCAATAGTCTCATTATGCTTGTTTCAGTTAGGTGCATTTGGATAGTAGGTTGACTTGTCTTGAGTGTATAATGCCATCCCATGGGGACGTGAAAGTGATCTTAGGCCATCCTTGAATACTTTGAGCCTTAACCCTTTTTCTTGTGAAAAGTTTATCCCTAGTGCCGTGATTGAGCCTTAATTGGAATTTCATTTCTTTGCCACACATTTGACCAAGCCGATGAAAATAAGAAATATCTACCTTACATTGGTTGTTCCTAAAAGCTGAAAATGAGTGATTGCAAAAGTAAAGGAATTGTGGTGAGGAAATTCAAGCAAGGGATGATTTCTGTTGAAACTCAAAGAGTTGAAAAAAAAAAAGAGAATGAAAATCCAAGAAAAATGTGATGAAAGGGTGAATGAAGTAAAGAATGACAAAAGAAAAGAAAAATGTGAAGGAAAAGAAAGAAAAGAAACAAAGAGCGAAGTGATGGTGTTAGCCTAGAAATCTCATAAAAAGGGAGATCTTTTTTAAATAAAACTCTTTCACTCGAAACAACCCTCTTTGTAATCCTATATCCTTCATTTCACCTACCTCAATATCACCCTAAGGCCCCATTATAACCCTTGAAGTCCTAAGTGATTTAGAGAAGCATGGGAGGTGCATAGTTTTAAAGAAAATGATGAGTTAGTCTTACTACCCAATGCCCTAGCATTCTTTTCATGAGATTATGCCAAAGTCACTTCACTTTCATATATGAACTTCATTTTTGGATTACATGTGACCACACTTTGTTTTGAACACAAGATTCAATCTCACATGTACACATGGAGTGCATACCAAGATAACATGAGTGTATTTCTTTGTTTAAGAGTGACCCTTGATGAGTTTTGCATTGAAGCTGAATTTGGCTAGCTATTCGAATGTGAATTTTGTTGCGTAAATGCTCAAATTACTTGTTTAATTCACACACACACATGAGTTGAACATGAATTTGTAGGTGCATACTTTAGACTAGTATTTGAGACTATGGTCTTGCTCATGTGTGCTTAGTTCAATCATCTGAGAAATGTATTAAATAGCTCCATGCTTGTAGAATGGGGGAATATTGCTCAAGTTTTTGATATTTGAAATGAATTCCGAATGCCCGGGTTATTAATTATGGGATTTGCATTTTGGGTGTTCATGTTGATAGTTAAAGATAGAAATCCATTTCATGTACGTTGAATGCATCAAAAGTTTAAATCACTTTGCAAATTCAGTAATAAATTGGGTATGATGGTTCAGATTGTGGTTTACAAGTGTAGTACATTTTTAGGAAGGAGTAGAGGTCATAAATAGTGTGGTAGAATGTCTAGGGAGGTCTTGAGTGGAAGAGAGTGGAGATGTGTTGCTCAACAAGAGTATTTTGGAAAACAAGGCAGAGAGTACCAGTATGGTTTGGCCTTTGGAGCATAGTGTACCAATACGATTTTGCCTCTGGAGTTCGGGGTACCGGTATGGTTTGCTGAAAAAAGAAAAATTAGGGCTTTTTAAATTACATTTCTTTGGGGAATCCTTCACTTTCCCTCTCTAATCACAATCCCTAAGCCTCTTTCTCTCACTTGAAAACCTCCCAGGTCTCCAAATCCCTTTCTTTCTCCTTAAATTCCTAAACCCTTCATTCCTTGAGCTTTAATTTGGAGACTGTCATTGAAGTTTCGAAGTAGCCTTCTGTCAAACCCTAATTGCCAAAAATCCCTAACCCCCAACCTTCCTCAAATCTCTCCAAAATCTCTAAGAATCCATCAATGGCTCATCACATAGAGGTCATTCATGAGACGATGGACCCAATCGAGGGTTTAGGATGGGGGTACTGTTGCACTGCATGGCCCGGACCAAATGACCTGGACCTAGTTCCCCTCAACCCAAGGATTCCAGTAGCCGCAAGAGAATTGGTGAAGGGTCAAGCGAGGACCCAAATGAGAAAAGGAAGAGGGCCAAGAATGAGGCATGACTCCAATGGATTATGGAGAAGAGTGTGACTTGTGAGCGTCACCTTGATCATCTTTCACTTACCCCAAGACATGAGGTTGTGAAAATCATTGAGGGACATGGCATGAGATTCTGGTTTAAGCCCGTGGATGGGTATAATTTGTCAATGTGTAGAGAGTTCTACCAAACGCTCAGGGTGGCTGAGGTGGATGGTGTGGAAGTGTTGAGAACAAATGTTCAGGGAAAAAGGTTCGATGTCATTGCCACTCTCCTAGGGAACTATAGGAGACCACCCCCTTCCCGCAAGTCTACCCTCACAATGTCACTAGAACCAAGACCAAAGCTGAGTTCGTGGCTTTAATGTATGAGGATCCCACTCAATTCAAGGGACTTTTTCAAAGTGGAGGGTTAAAGCATGTATACGGGGTTCTGAATAAACTTCTCCATTACAATTTACTCCCGAGGGCTGCTGAAAAGAAGCCGAATATGGAGAAGTTAGCCCTTTTAGATGTTGTTGTGTCAGGTAAAATGATAGACTTTGCACTCTTCATATGGGAAGTAATGAAAGACTTTGCTGTGACAGTGAAACTGATGACCAATTTGCCATATGGGAATTTGGTAACCCGGATGTGCAAGCACTTCAAAGTAAAGGCCTACGCGTTTGACAAGCTCACTCCTCCCGAGACCAGGGCTATTGGCAAGGCCAATAATAAGAAGAGAAAAGCAATGAGTAAGGAAGAGCGAGCAAAGACGCTGGGTTTTGATACTGAGGCTCTCAGACCATCCTCATCCACTGGGCCATCCACAGCTGCACCAGCACGTTCAGTCCCCCAGCGTCTGGGTGCACTCGAAGTAATAGTGCATGGGATCGAGGCATCAATGCAGGGGATGACGGCCATGCGGAGAGAGATATTCATGCATACCTTATTGAGGAGTCTGAGAAAGATGAAGGGTCTGAGGGAGATGAGGTTGACGATGGGGATGATGGAGAGGGTGATGAGTAGGAGGCTATTGTAGTTGTTGCCTTTCCTTTGGTGTTGGATTGTATATGGTTAGGATGGGGTTGTAGGCCATTTTGGTTTCTTTTTGATGTCCTACTCCATGTACTCCAACTGTATAACACATTAATGGAGAACCACAATTCTTATTCTATCTTTTCTATGTTTATTTTGTTAATTGCTTTATGATTTTTGCATTTTTGATTGATGGGGTGAAGTGTTTATTGAATTGGATTGTTGTATGTTGTTCCCATTATCTTGTTTGGAAAATAAATTTTGCTATAGGACTAGCAAAACTCAAGTTGGGGGGTGTGATTAGCACAAAAATATTGCATAATTCATGTGCTAATCATTCCATTTTCACTTGCTTTTGGGGATTAAATGGTTGGAGTTGCGCTACTAGAGCTATTAACGAAGATATTTGGTGTTTGCAGGAAAAGTGGCGATAAATGATGCTTCTTAAGGCCTTCCCAAATAAGTTAAGGTGAATGAGGATGAAAGAGTGGCTAAAAGATGGCTCAGGTGCTGAAGAAATCAGAAATTCAGTCAAATAGCAGAGATAGTATCGGTACATATTACCGGTACGATTTGGCCTCTATAACATACAGTACCGGTACGGTTTTGCCTCTAGAGTTCGGGGTACCGGTACATAGTATCGCTACTGTCAGCTGAATCTCCCCTATTTCTGCATATCAAGCTTTGCCCTTTTTTGAGGGCCCCACCAATCACTCTCCCACTTGTCTCTAACTCCCCCATAACATTGAACAACCCTCCTACACCCTTAAATTGACTTTGGAAGCTTTGGTGATAAATGAGGAGAGAGAAGAAGAATGCTGTTGGGTGTGTAGGCTAGCTCTGCATCACCCTGTCCAGCCCATCCCTCTTGACAACCTATGGATGGAGATCACATCACTTAGCTAGAGAAAGACTCCAGGGATGGTTTTTAGGAGGGAAAGAGCTCGAGAGGTTCATTATGCAATATAGAAGACATTGAATATAGAGAGAGAAAG
This sequence comes from Ilex paraguariensis, assembly GCA_963454935.2. NCBI lineage: Eukaryota > Viridiplantae > Streptophyta > Magnoliopsida > Aquifoliales > Aquifoliaceae > Ilex > Ilex paraguariensis. Next base: position 335,108 of record CAUOFW020007414.1, on the reverse strand, counting down.
AGTGGGGAAGAAGATGAATAGTGTAGTTAGAGAGAGAAGTTCAGATTTTTACAATTTCTTCCATACATTGTTTTCTAATTTGATGTAAGAACCTTTGAAGCTTCCTTTAATGCTTTGAATGTCATTAATGCCTAGTTGTTTTTAAGTTCAATCATCCATTAAAGCTTTCACCATTAATGCTTCAATGTTCTTAAATTTCTTAGCTGTAAATGGGTATTAAATGCATTCTCATTTAGTTTACGTTTCTTGCATTTACTTTACCAAGCATTTCCTTTCCTTGTAATTAATTCTCACTAATTATTGATTCTCATTTAATCATGAGTAGCTAAATCTCTACGTTGGCTAATTCAAGGGAGACCTCCCATTGGGTATACCACCTCAACTCATCCCCTCTCTTCCCCTCAGTGTACGGTAGTTCAGTTTGACTGGGTTGAGTGTGGACCGGAGTGTAAATCCTTGATATCCCGTAGGCATTGTCACGGGTTATGCTTGGATCCTGATTTCCGTTATGTCCCTCACTTTTCACGAATCAATCATTCACTTATGCATCATTGGCAGAAGGTTTTGAGTTTACTCGGTATTCTCATCGGAGTGAACCATTTAGATTGGCCAACACTTGCTTTCCAACTTATTTTCAGCACAACACAACTCACAAATCAAACTTCAAATGCAAAAGATTTTACACTTTCTTTCCACAAAAATCACTTTCAAAATGATTCACATCCTTTCTCGAGGAAACAACCTTGGAATACTTCCAAGTAAAAATGACCCGCAAAAGTCTTCTTGTGCTTGGGCAAAATTTTTGCCCACTTGCACACTTCATTTTCCATCATTCCCTTGCCCTTTCTTTTGACATCATCCTAAAGGAGAGTGACACTCCCCTTCACACACATCATACATACACATTGATGGATGGCGTTGAGAGGTTAGGAATTTGCAACAAAATACATCAAGCAAAAGCAACAACATACACGAGAATATGGGATGATGCTACCGAGTTATTGATTGATTGCTTTAATTATAGCATGTTTATTCCGTTCATTGATTTATTCTATTTTCGTACACTTGAGATCATTATAACTGCCATTATTTTACTTTCAAAATGGTATATATGCTATTTTTCAAAAGAGACTTGCCTTCGTTTTATTGTTTTAAACCTTGTTTGGATTTGAGAGGGATTTTCTACGGGCTTTTGCTCACTCTCTACAAAACATTACAGATTTTGGTAGCAAGGAAGATGTCGAGTTAGACGAGCAAGTTGATCTTGAGGCTGGGGAGGGTTAGTATGAGGATCCTAAAGTGGAAAGATGCTTCGTTTTAGTTCTGATTATTGTATTTGGAGAAATTTTTGTGAAACAATGTTTCAGTTAGTTTTATTATTCCGCTGCTAGATAATATTTGGTTTTGAATTGTAAGTTGGATAAATTATGATATTTTTTTGCTTTTAGTGTTTTTTCTTTGTCAGGTAGATGAATGGTTTATTATCTAATGGTTATTTTTAGTTGTTCTCATGGTTGGACGATTTGTAGATATTAATGCCTTTCATGCTAGATTTTGGAGCTTACAGGTCCCTGGGTAAGAAGGACCGATGCTTCACCCTTGAGTTGTAGTACTTGGTCATGCGGTGTTTGTACTCCGCATTCCTAAGCATAGCCATCTCCGTTTCCTCCTATACTAAGTCAAGGTTGATGCAGAGGCCTTCTTTGTTAGTGGCAGGGTCATGGTTTTGGACCCTAAGGGAGTGTTCTCCAATTTTGATTGGTACAACCGCCTCTATCAAACAAGCTAAGAAGAAAGGGATCTCACCCACAGGGCTTCTTGGTGTTGTTCGATAAGCCCATAGTATTCTTGGGAACTTGTCCACCCTCGGTCCCTTGGCACTTTCCAGTTTGGTCTTTTGTATTGGATGTCACACAAGATAACATGTTTGGACGCTCTCATTCTTAACTTATTGGTTTCTATTAGATTCTCTGGGAGAGCACCTTCCTCAAGATAGGCCTGGATAGGTGTCATCCAATTGGCCTCGAAGGATGCACAGTTAACATCGTCCTCCTTTTCCTTGATCCTGCTTGGCTCAAAGTGGTAGCCTGTTACTGCGGGACCCATTAGTATGTTTGTACATGCAAACTTGGTGAGCACATCTACCATGGCATTATACTCCTCGGGCACATGCTAGAATTGGAAGGGGTTCAAATTTTTCAGCAAAGCTTGGACCACTGACATGTATTCTTTCATCTTTTCCTCCACTTCTTCAAAGTCTCTTTTTACTTGGTTGACTATCAGCTAGGAGTCATTATAAACCATCAGGCAGAGGGCTTCCAGCTCAATCAAGGGATTCAAGATGATATGAGAGCCTCATATTTTGCTTGGTTGCTTGATGTCGTGAAATGGAGGGAGACATCATACTTAAGTGGAGTGTCATGGGGACTAATCAAAACCAGCTTTGCACCGTCACCCTCACTAGTGGAGAATCCATCTACGTATAATTTTTAGCATGCTACTACACTAGTGGAGATACCTTCTTAGGCATGGCAGGGCACTCAAGTAAGGATGCAGTAAGTTGGGGTATAGGCAACGAGGGTGCCGAGGAATCTAGAGGTGTAGGTGTCGGGGAATTGGGTGCCTCTGGCCTAGGAGCCTAGACTACAAGGGCTTGGGGCTTGACTCCAAGGCACCTAGTTCTCTAAGGATGGCGCCTAGGCTTGCCTCATGGTGAGTTAAGGCACAGTGTACTAGGCAGGTAAGCACAGGGGCGAAGGGCACTCTTTGGGAATTTTCATCTTCTTGTGGTGTAGATTCGGCCACAAAATCAACAATTGCTTGCGCTTTTATGGTTGCCCTCGACTGGTACTACACATTGCACTCATTCAACTAAATGGCCCATTTGAGAAGTCAGTTAGACACATATGACTTTTCCAAGATTCCCTTAAGTGGTTGATCTGTGATAACCACAATGGTGTGGCTCTAGAAATAGCGGCATAGGCACCTGGAGGCGGTGATGAGTGCGAGGGCCAACTTTTCCAATTGAGAGTATCTCACCTCTACTCCTTGATATGCCCTGCTTATATAATACATAGGTCTTTGGACTCCTCCATCCTTCATGACTAGGGCAAAGCTCATAGTTGTGGGCAATAAGGAAAGGTAGAGATACAGGGTCTCTCCTAGTATGGCATGAGAGAGTAAAGGGAGCATAATAAGACATGCCTTTAACTTCTCAAGGCCTCTTCTGTGTCTAGTCCCCACTAGAAAGTCTTGCAAAATTTTTTTAAAAAAGGTAGACATTTGTTTACTAATTTTGAGACAAAATTGCTGAAGGCCACTATCCTTCTGTTACAACATTGGACCTCCTTCACAAAGGTTAGGGATCTCATCTCAAGGATAGCCCTGATCTTGTTTGGATTATCCTTGATGCCTCTTTTAAGGTCTCCTATAGGTGTTCTATATGGTTTGTTGTAGCCAAGCTCTTCACCAACATATCGTCCATATAGGCCTTCATGGTCTTCTCGATCTGTGCCTCGAACATTTTGTTCATGAGACACTAGTATGTGGCTCTAGCATTTTTGAGTCCGAACTGCATAACCCTATAGCAGTAGGTTCCTTTCGTGGTAATGGAAGTTTTTTCCTGATATGGAGGAAACATGCTAATCTGGTTACATCTAGAATAAGCATCCAAAAAGCTCAGCATCTTGTGTCCAACAATAGCATTGATAAGGACGTCGATGTGTGGCAAGGGATAACTATCTTTAGGGAAGACTTTGTTGAGCTTAGTGAAGACCACGCATAGGCATCATCTCCCACTGGCTTTTACTACCATCACCACGTTTGATAGCCAAATCGTATAGGCTACCTCTCTTACTAACCCATTTGCTAGCAACTTCCCCATTTCTTTTTCCATGGTCTAGGCTTTCTCGACACTTATGCTTCTCAACTTCTGGTGGATAGGACTTGTGCCTCGGATCTATGTTGAGCCAGTGGGTGGCCACCCCAGGGTCAATGCCCTCAAGATCATCGTAGGACCAGGTGAACACGTCTATGTTCTACTTGAGGAAGTCAATGAGGTGAGTGGCTCTCTCTTGGGAAAGTGAGGTGCCAATATAAATTCTTCTCTTTGGAAGTTTCTCGTCTAACTACACTAGCTTGAGTTCTTCTATTGCTTCTCCCCTTTCCGAGGTGCTACCATCGCGAGTGTCAAGCACTTCCACATGGAGGGTCTCTTAAGGCTTCATGGTCTTTATAGAGGTCATATAGCATTCTTTAGCACAGACTTAGTCTCCTCTAACTTCTCCGATCCCACTAGGGGTTAGGAAACAGAGGATAAGATGGTAGGTGGATGGCACTGCCCTTAAGGTGTTGAGTGTAAGGCATCTAAAGATGATGTTGTAGGCAGAGGGACAATCTAGTACTATGAAGTTCACCATAATGGTGGAGCTTTTTGGTGTTGACCCTACTATGACTGGCTAGTTGATGGAACCCAAAGGATAAACTCTCTCCCCCAAGAATCCTATGAAAGACATCTTGAACGGTTGAAATCTCTCCTTGCCAAGGTGGAGGCTGTCATAGGTTGATGCAAATAGGATGTTGGAAGAGTTACCGCAGTCTACTAGAATTCTCTAAACCTAGTAGTTGGCTACCCTTATGGTTAAGACTAGGGTTTATCGTGGGGGTGTTGGATCCCCTCAAGGTCCTTATCTGAGAAAGAGATGACGTCCTCTTTATCTTGTCGGGGTGTTTTTGTCAGGCGAGAGTCATTTGACTCTGCTTGTCTAGCTTTCCTGGCATGCACTTTCTCGGTAGAGTTAGAGTCACCTCCTTCTCTTAACCCTCTAGAGATCATCCAAATTTCTCCAATGGGATGCTAGCGCTCTTTGTCATCCGGATCCTGGCCAAGTGGCAAGGGTTGTCCTCGGCCAGCAACGTACTGTTGCAACTGACCACGCTGTATAAGCTCCCTGATCTATCTTTTGAGCCCAAAACTAGTCATCAGTGTCGTGTCCGTGGTCGCGATGGAAGCGTCAATACTTGTTAGGGTTCCTACGATTCAAAGCGGAATTCATTTTTCCTGGCTAACGTAACGTAGGGTCGTTTTGTATTTGGAACTAGATTTGCAACACAAAAGCATTGAGTGACATAAAGGCTTGCCACTCTCTCAGAGGTACGAGACCAAGGTGGTCCTTGACAAAGACTCTGTCCTCTTCCTTTTGTTCCCTACTTCCATCTTGTCTTCGTGGGTGTCCTTTCTTTTCTTAGCCCCGCGGGAGGACTCACTTCGCTTGGATTTGGTGATGTCCTCGACATTCATATACTTTTGTGCCCTTGATAACATAAAGCTCGATGAGCGCAAACCTAGAATAAAGGCGGCCATGGTCACCTTGTCTTCTGGCTCCTCGATTTGAAGAGCCTCCTTGTGAAAACCAGTGAGGTAACTCCTTAGACTTTTATCCTAGTCCTACTTAATGGTGAGTAACTGGCTTCTGGTGTTGGTGTTCCCCAAAGAAGTGGGAGATGAAAAATTTTCTTAACTCAACAAAGGAGTGGATGGAAGAAGGCTTGAGCTTGGCGAACCATTGTCATGCAGATCCCTTAATGTTTGTTAGGAAGGCTCTGCACATGATCTCGTCAGGTACGTTAAGGAGTTGCATGAGGGACTTATAAGTGTCAAGGTGATCGAGGGAATCCTTAGTACGATCAAAGATCTCCATGTTAGGCATCTTGAATTTTGAGGTTAAAGGGTAGTTGATAACATCTGCCACAAATGTAGTGTCAGTACGCCTTACCAAATAGTCCATTGTTTCAGGCGTCTGTGCCTTGATGGCATTGAGGGCGTCGCCAAGCTTATTTTGCACCTCCTTAATTTTCTCGTCCCATTGGTTAGGGACACCCTTGATCAGATAGTTATAGTAGCTCTCATGATTCACATACTAGTTCTCCCCCTCATCCTCCTGCCCTAGAAGGTCGGCAGCTTGTGGAGGTAGAGTAGGTACATGAGGTAGAGGAGCATGTGGGGCACCTAGGCGCTGAGGACGGACTCCCTGGTGGGGGGCGCTAGGGCATTGCATGGGAGTGTGCTAGCGTTGGGCACCATATAGGTGGGCACCTTGGCACCCTGAGTGGAGAGGCTATAAGGCCTCCCCTACTGGAGGGAGTGTGGCCCCTTCTGTGAGTTGATGGTAACGCCTCCTAAGGCGAGCATCAATTGAAGGATTTGCGGATTTTGACTCCGCAATAGCTGCATAGTCTCTAAAAGCTATTGCCCGACCACATGATTTGCCTCGGCGGGTTCTACGAGCGAAGGCGAAGGCGTAACCTCCTCTAGACGAGCTGGGTCATTGTCCTCCGATTATTGATTTATTGATCTGGTTGTGATTGTCATGGATTTAAAAGAAAATAGAAAGGTAGTAGAAAACTTATTCGTTTCCCATAAACGGTGCCAAACTAATGATTCACAAATTAGGCTATACACAATCAAATAGTCAAGTATATGATGACAAGATAATTAATGATGCAATTAATAACAAAAGGCAAAGATTGGGTGGTTAGGCCTAGGAGAATAAACCACTGAAAGCGACGATAGTGGCCGGAGAAATTTATTAATAAATTAGTAGGTGAGAAAGAAGGAGAGCAAAAGTAAGCTCTAGATGTGGTGTATGAGAGATAGACATGTCCCTCATGTGTAGAGGACTTACAATTTATAGTCAAAGAGCCCCAGTTGAGGAGGTGGCATGAAGGCCAGGCTACTAGTCTTTTGGAGAGGATAGCTTCAACTAAGGATAGATACAACTATGGATGGTCATGATCTTCGAGCTGTGGTTATCCCGATAATTACTCTCCACGTGTGCTGATCCTCTTGGGTCTCTTGAACTTTGGATTGGGCTAAGGCTATAAGCTGAGCCTGACCTGCCTTCTAATTGATTGGGTTCACCCCATGCATTGGGCCTGGACCCAATTGGATATGGGCTCATCAAAGTTCAATAATTTGTTCGAGAAAGATTAACGCATGCAAGAAGGGTTCACTTGGCTCAGGAAAATCCATCAAGAAGAAACTGTAAATGTTATCCAACATCATCAATCAACTAGCCATGAAGAAAATATGTTATTGATGATAAGGATCAAAAATCATTGATAAGTTAATAAGGATAAAATTTTATTAGTGGCTACAAGAGAATCCATGTTGGAGAATAGAAGCTAATGACGTGGCATTTGTTTCAATGATAGTAGACCTTAAAGAGCCAGAGACTGGAATGAAGGAAGTTTATTGTCTACTTTTATCCAATTGATGATAAGACATATTTTTTATACAGAGGTAAAGTTGGTAAAATGCATAGAGTGAGTAAGATCACTAGAGAAAATCCTCAATACAACAAATAAAAAATTTGAAATAAAAAAGGAAGTACATTCTGACAAATGTTGGACTTTGTTCCCATGCAGTTGTTGGCTAGGAAATACATGTTGATAGTCTTGGTGGTTAAAATATTGATCACATTTATTATTTTGAGGACATGGAAATGGGTTAACTGCCTCCATAATCTCATAACTTCCATTACCAACATGACAACCACACTTTCATCGCCACAATTATCCCGCCACTAATCACCCCATTATGATTGCTACCCTAGCATTATTGCCAACAACTCTACTAGCAACACCACTACATCACCACCATCACTACCAAACACCATATTTACCGTCTTATCACCACCACAACTACCAACATCATCAGCACCCCAACCAGGGTAGTGATTGTAGTGATGATAGGTGTAAGACCCCGTAATAGAATTAAATAAGAACAATATCATCTTAATATTTCTACTAGGATGAATAAAAGGATTTTAGAAACCTCAAATCGTTGTTGAAATATTGATCATGAAGTTTGAGTTTCGAACGGATTAAATTTTGGGTCAAACTTAGTTTCGAAGGTGTTTAAACTTGAAAAGGGCGGTAGTTAAGTTTCTAAATGTTTGTAGGTCAAAATAAAGCCACCATTGAATCTAAAGGTTGAAAAACCTTGGGAGAGCTAAAATGGGGTGTATTAAAAGTTTAGAAGTATTCAGGAGTTAAAATGCATTTTGGAGAGAACTCGGGTACAAAGAAATTAGACACTACCTAAGTATTTTGCCTATAAATTTTTATCCCAATGTCTGATTGATATGAAATTTGTACAATAGAAATTAGACCTCAAGGGCTACAAAAGTGTATTTCACAAAAATTTTATTAATCGATTTCTAACTAGGTGAAAATACTCCGAAAGTCTATCATTCCGGGTGTTGTAAAAAAGGGAAAAATTTGAGTTTTTATGAAAAATGGCAAAATGATAATTAGTCCCTATGGTACGGGTTGAAAACCTAAATTTTTCTATAACTCGGATGATAAAACAGACCTTACCATTGAATTCGTCTCGTGAAATCTAGTTATCCAATCAATTTTTGTTAAATTTTGAGACAGTTGATTTTTTTGCGTTTTATGAGGCGATCGGGTGTCGCATGACCAAAATAAACGTGATTGGGAATTAATTATGAAACGTGAAAAGTAATTTAAATTTAGTTCAAATAAAATATGTTGAACTTAACAAGGGACAAGATTTAATTCATTCGGGAAAAAATTAGAACAGTATAAGGCGGGACGTGTGGCACTTTGTGGACCAAGCATCCAAGGGGTATAAAATGGGCAGGGGAAATCATATTTTTCCCCAATTTGGCTGCTGAATTATGATAGAGAGAGAGAGAGGGAAGACGAGAGAGAAAATCAAGGGTTTCTTTTTTCTTCTTATTGTGATCTATGGCCAACCTTTGGTTGGAATCCTTCGGGCCAAGAACTAAAGTTCATCTACTCAATGAGAGCTACGTATACGTACTAGAGATTTTGACGAAGTCTCAAAGATGGAATTTTTGGAAATCAAGGCTTGAAGCTTGATTTGGATTTTCTTGGAGTCTCTACCACTTGTATCACACTTCAAGAGGTAGGGTTCTTCTCCTAGCTAGGTTTATTTTCAACCTAGGGGTTCATATGAAATGAGTAGCATTACTTAAGATGAAATCTCTTGTCTAAATGTATTTCTAGTGTAACTAGAGTATGAGAAATAGTATATAAATGTATTAAACCAATTTTGCATGAATTGGATTTGTGGAATTTACTTGTTTGGTAAATTCATGAGAAATGTTATACATTGACCATGATTGTGTGTTACATGTTTTTGTGCCCTTTGGGTATTTGATAAAATTTCTATATTGATGTAGCATGTTTGTTTCATTGAAAATGTTGCAACATTGATGAATGAGTTTTATACCTACGAATTGAGTATTTTCGGTTTGATGAAATTGCAAGTTTTCAATTATTTTATGTTCCTTTTTATTTATTTTTTGTTTTGATGTTATTTTGTAGGGATGATCATTTGGAAGGAAACATGATCATTTGGGAGGAAACAAGGTCAATTTGGAGCCAAAATGTTGAATTTTTGAAGAGGAAGCAACAAGGGTATTTTACGCTTAATTGGGGGGGGGGGGGGGCGCCCCTGCGCCAATAACGGCACCCCAGCCCCAACATATTGTCCAAATGGTGCCTCTGCATTGATTTTTGGCGCAGCTGCGCTTGTGTTGGTCCGTGACGTGAATTTTGACTTATTTTTGACCCAAAATTTGACTCTAAAGCTACATATATGCTAGGGTTTGTGCGGGGATGACATATTCTGAATTTGGGGGCTGAAAACATCTGGAAAAGACCAAGAGTTGATAGAAAATTGAAGACAAGAATTGAAGGAATCGACATGAAGAAGATTGAACTTGAAGGCTAGAGAAGGATTGAAGATTGCACCTAAGTTTTTATTCTTTTTTCTTACTTTTATTTCTTGATTTTCTAAGATGTTGTTCAATTTTAGAATGTTGTTCTTCAATTACATTATGAACTAAATTATTATTAAGATTGCAACGGAACCTAAGTCTAGTTAAATTAATCTACTCTCGTTTCTAGTTCTTATTGATCTTATATGAGTTGTTTGTCATATTTTGTGATTGATGTATGATTGTGTGGCCAACAATTAATTTGATAACCTAGATAAAATTAGGAGATGAATTCTAGGTTTAGATCGGAATATAATGACATGCGTCTAGTTTATTCTTCTTAGGATTGAATAGCTGGGTTTGTGTATAGGATATGAATATACCTATATGCCGTGTGCAACTTTTATGAGAGTTTGAACTTAATGAATATACTCCAACTTATTTTGCATAGGAATATAGTATTTTAATTAGGAGAGATAATTTTATCTAATTATCGAAAGAGGTTTGATAAATAACTTTGAGTTCTCAGTTAACAACTTATTTTGATCAATTAACTAGAAAGAGAGTTAGAAAGATTTATACGAAGCATTAGGAGAAGTTGTAATCTTAACTTCTTTTCTCTAGTAAATTCAACTCCTGATTGTTAAGTTTAGATTTAGTTTTAATTTAGTCATTCCATAGTTCAATTCCAATTTTTTAAATAAAATTGAATTGATATAAAGTTAGTACTTGGATATTGTTAGCAATATTTCTTCGTGGGAACGATACTCTACTTATCACTTTATTACTTGTTGATCGTGTATACTTGCACATAAATTGTCAATATCAAATTTGGGCAACAAACATGTTTGGTGAGAATTTGGGTTGTAATTATATGCTTTTGACATAATTGACGACTTGAGAATGTGATAATGTTGGAACATAATTATATGTTGTATGATATAAGTTATATTGAGGAATCAAATATTGTTCATATTGTGTTCATAACATGATGAACATGATGTTGTAATTACAATTGAAATCTTGGTTACATAGTAATACAAAATGCAATTGTACATTACATTGCATATACACGAGAAGCATCACATTTGTGGCATGTGACAGGGCTGTGGGTGTGTGCATGGTTTTGATCAAATATCATTCTTGGTGGATGATGTGTGGGCTAGTGAAAGTTGGATCAAGGTTCGACTGAGTCGCACAGGTTTGGATTGAAAATAGGGTCAGGGTTAACAAGAAGGGCTAGATTGTCCCTCGGGTGCAAGGCCCGGTAATTTTGATATGCACTTCATTGGTATCGAGTCTATAAAGTGTGTCGACGTATGCAGAGCTGTTGGTGAAAGTCCATAAATGTTGTGTTGGTTGGGTACTCATTGGCGGAAGTCCATAAATGCCCATCCCAAGAAAGACCCGGGATTTATAAATGGTCATTGGATGTGTAACATCAATGGCGGGGGCTTGAAATGTTCAAATTCATACGCATGGTATTGCATGTGTTATGGGAGCTGGTGAAGGATCGGGTTGCATTGCATGTGTGAGTCTCACCTCATAACATGGCATGACATTATGACATTTGTTCTTGAAGTCGTATGTTTTTGGATGAATATTTGGTTGATTGTTGAATGGCACGTGGGCATTTCATATGCATCTAGGTTGGAGGGAAGCCTCTTTACGAGATACCCTATTGAGCGTGACTCACTCTTTATGGGGACAACATTTCAGGTGCGGGATAAGCGCCTGTGGAAGGCTCTTACTTGGACCCTCATTGATGAAGAAAGCCGAGTTGTGGCTTTAAATTATATTTTTTTAAAACAAGTGTGTAATTAGTTTTTGGACATGTAATATTGTATAATGGATTGTAAACGAACTCATATGAACTATATTTTATGCAAAATTTGACGTTATATGAGATTGGGTGGATGTTGTATGAAATTGGATGAGTGGGAATTGAAAAATGATTGAATTGGGGGCAAACTAGACTATTCTACTAATAGAACATTGATTATCTATTGGTAGAGAAATTCTAGAGAGCTCTTCTACAGGTAGAACGTTGAGTATCTGCGGTAGAAAAATTTCATAGTTCTTCTGCCGGTAGAACATTGATTATCTACTAGTAGAAAAATTTTAGAGAGCTCTTCTACCGGTAGAACGTTGATTATCTATCGGTAGGTCCTTTTATATTTTCAGAAATAAAAAATAATTTTGTCAAGCCTTCGGGCCTTAAATCCTTTTGTTCAAAGGATGTAAATGGAGTAATATAAAAGACAAATTGAGGTATATTAGACCTTAGAATGGTCAAATGATTGAAATGTATGCAGGTTATGCATTTAGGAGTGCCTGCCCAAACTCTTTGTTGTTTATGATTCTAGTAAATGAGATTGATTAACCTTAATCAATATAAATTAGAACAGTTAATAAAGTCGAATTAGTGTGATAAATAACTAAAAACTAGTAATTAAAGTCAAATGGGGTTTGTATGTAATTAGGGTTTGATGTGTGTTATGTTTTAAAAGTTTCAGGTTTAATGCAGAATTCCTACACAATGCAAGTAGTAATGTATAAAAGCATAAAAGAAAAAGGCCAAAGTTTAATTTCAACACAAGAGGAGTCAGCATACAAAGCAAGTGGGAAATTCCAGCAAAGCTCCATCGTTAGGGTGGTGGTGGTGGCATCTAGACGATCACTCTTGATGGCTATCTTCTTTCTTCCACCTCATGCTTCCTAAAACGGCTATAAATAGCCATGCACCCCTCATTCTTCAACAGGTCAGAACCAAGAGAGAAATCCAAGAGAGAAAAATAAAGGAGAAAAAGAAAAGAGAAAGAGAAAAAGAGATGATGCAAAAATGATCCGATCCGTGATGCACTTCAGTTCAAACTTTGTACTTCTACATTTCTATTGTATCTTTCTATTCGGATAGTTGAACTGCCGTCACCTTTTTGTCTTAACTGATAGTAAATGTGATTGTGTTTCAGTTGTTCCTTGTGAAAGACATTTTAGATTTTGTATTTTAATTCTAGTTATAATGGAAACTGCCTGCACTCCTTGCTTGTCTGTGGCAATGGGGCATGAGTAGTTCCGTATATCCTCCAGTGAGAACATATGTATAATACTGGTTAAATTCTAGAAATGCTGATGTTTTATATATTTATATATCTATGTATTATATGCTTCATACACGAGAGAGTGATGTACGTACTTTCGGTGCTGTGTCTGGAAGTATGTCATCAGTGCGTCATCAACCTGGTAGTAAAACAACCATGACATTCCTATCGATATGGCTTTTCCTCCACCGGAACGCTGAGGATGTTAATTGATGCATGGTACAAAACCTAAATGATCTTCATGAATGGCTTGTCCTTCTGGATTATTAGGGTTTAACTTATATTTTTATATATATAACTATCAGATAGGTGACCTTAGTGATCCTCATGAATGACTTGACCTTCTAGATTACTCAGATCGTTTAACTGGTATAAAAGATAATATTGCCAGTCTAACAACCACGACATTCCTATCGGTATGGTTTATCCTCCACCAGAACGCTGAGCATGTTTAACTGGTATTTATATATCACAGATAGAGTCAAATGAATAATGCAAGTATTCCTCATGAATGAGTCGTCTTTTTGGTTTTCTTGGATTATTCAATTGACATATTTATAACCAGCTAACCTAAGAAGTTGCTGTGTTATGAGTACTACCACCAGTTGACCTAAGAATTGGTTGTGTTATGGTTTATTATGTATGCACCTACTATTATGAAGACAAATGAACAATTCAAGTATCCCTCACGAATGGCTTATCCTTCTGGTTTGCTTGGATTAATCAGTTGTCATGGATACCACCAGCTAACCTAAGAAGTTGTTGTGTGATGGTTTATATACATCGGACCTACCAATTGACTTGCCAGTAACATAAAAGTTAATTGCTATAAGGTAGCATTTTCAGTATTTAACCAAAAAAACACATATGGGATCCTTGAACTGAAGGATACTTTTTATTATTGTCTTACTCTATCTGCACATAACTGTTTACCTAGACTAGTTATCAATCTAAGCTCACATCACATGATGTCCTATTCGAATTAGCAACTTAACTATTTTATTTCGTTTCCAAATTATTAAAACTCTTCGTGGGATCGATACTTTGACTTAAAACCAAGAAAACTCCAATTCGACCACTTATACTTGGGTGCATAATATTAATCCGATCACTAAAAAGTGCGAATCAGAGATGTTATGGTGTGGTGTCGGGTTATGCGACATTCACGGGTACCTTTGTGGGTTGATGGGTGATCAACTAGTGGAAAAAGGACCCCCAATTTTAGTGGCGTCACAAGTGTAGCCTGAACTGTCCTATTGTCTCGAGCATCCGCCACTCCCGAGAAGCTATACTAGCCAAAAATCCCCCTAACTTCTGACTAAGTGCATCAGCCACCACATTGGCTTTACGAGGATGGTAATGCAAAGTGAAATCATAGTCCTCCAGGTACTCCATCCACATGCGTTGTCTCATGTTGAGGTCTTGCCACTTGAAGATATACTTCAGACTCTTGTTATCCAAAAATACCTCAAACAACTCTCCATACAAATAATGGTGTCATGCCTTCAAGACAAAGACAACGGTAGCCAACTCCATGTCATGAGTGGGGTAGTTCTACTTGTGACTTTTTAACTGCCATGAACCATAAGCCACCACCCTCCTGGATTGCAACAAAACACATCCAAGGTTGTCCTTTGAGGCATCAAAGTAGACTATGTACCCCTGCCTTCTCTTTGGAACTACAAGGATAGGAGCTGAAGTAAGCCTCCTCTTCAACTCTTCGAATGCCTCTCACATGAGTTATCCCACTGAAATTTGACCTATTTCCTAGTCAACCTAGTCATAGGCACAGCTAGCCATGAGAAGTCCTCAGTGAACCTCTGATAATATCATGTCAATCCTAAGAAACTCGGTATCTCGAAGACTAAATTCGACATTTCCTAACTCATAATTGCCTCAACCTTCTCCAGGTCCACTCACACACCCGAGGCAGACACACCATGTCCTAAAAATTTCACCTCCATTAGCCAAAATTCACACTTGCTGAATTTGGATTACAATTGATGGTCTCTCAAGGTCTAGAGAACTATTACCAAGTGACCCTATTGCTCCTCCTTAAACATAAAGTAGATCTTAATGTCATCAACAAAAACTATGAAAAATTGGTCAAGATAGAGTTGGAACACCTGGTGCGGGAGATCCGTGAATGTTGCTATGGCATTCGTCAAGCTGAAGGGCAAAACTGTAAACTTGAAATGCCCGTATCGTGTCTTGAAAGTTATCATAGGGACATAGGCCTACCTAATCTTCAACTTATGGTATCCTGTGTGCAGATCATTTTAGAGTAGACCCGTGATCCTCTCAGTTGGTCAGAAAGATCATCGATCCTCGGCATCGGGTACTTATTCTTGATGGTGACCTGATTCAAAATTGCCAGTAGCCAATACATAGTCTAAGGGTCCAATCCTTCTTCTTGGAAAAAAATACCGAAGCTCCCTTTAACAATTCTTGCCACTAGATCTTGAATCATTGCAACTCTGCAGGTGCCATCCTATGTGGTGTCATGGAAATAAGAATGGGAAAGTCTACATACTGATGTGGAGGTAATTCCGGTAACTCGTAAGGGAAAACATCTGCATACTCGCACATTATTTGAGGTAGACCCAACTCCTATCACGCCTTATCCTTAAGTGTGAGGCTCGCAAGCCAGCCCATCAATTGTTCGTGCCAACGAGAGTCATATAGGGCTTGAGGTAAAGTATCGTGCTTTTCTCCCTAAAATTTGAAGCAACCACCCTCTGGTGTATAAGTACTGAACCTCTTCCAATCACAATTGATGATGACTTGGTGTGCCACCAAATAGTCCATCCTAAGGATGACATCAAACTTTGACATGTCCATGGCCCTAAGGTCCACAATGAGTTGAACCCTTGAGATCTCTAACTTGCATCCCAGACATATCTTATCACTGCGAACCCCAGTTCCTAGGGGAGAATTCCCTTGTAATGGCTCCTCTAAGGTCTCAACCACTAAGTTGACATCGCTTACACATGATGTAGAAATGAATGAGTGAGATGCACCCAAATCATAAAACAGCCTTGCCCATAAATGAGATTGTTAGAAATGTACCCTAAATCACTAGCTGGTCTGTTGGCTCAATCTGTGGTGTGATGGCAAAGACTAGTCCATGGGTCCCTGAAGTCCCTACTTACAAGCCCTGTCCTCGGCCTCAGCCCAAACCTTGGACCATCTGGCCTAATTGTTGAGTCTCCACACGTAAAGTAATAGGAGATTGTGTAATGCCCTAGAACTGGAATTAACTTCCTTAGCCCATGGTTGGGTAGAGAGGAATGAAAAATGTATGTGGATGCCCCACCGATGACTAGGGTTGAGATGTCTCATAACTCTAGGATCCCTACATCTCAGGACAATTCCATATCAAGTGGACCAGCTGGTGATATATGTAAAAAGTCTTCTAGCTAGCCTGATAAGGAGCCCTGAAATTTTTTCCACCTTGGGAGGATTGACCTTGGCCTTGGCTTTGACAACCCCAGCCCTACCCTTGTGATCCCCGTGGGGTAGATGTCCTTTGCTTCTTCCCTAAACTAGTAGAAGATGGCTCATCCTCCTTCTTCTTGTCCTTAGCACCCGTCTCCCGGATGCTTTTAGCATCATCTTCCTCCCTCTCAATGGCCATGGTTGCCTCAACCATCAAGCCTAGCTATTGTAGGCAGTGGCCCACAATCTTTTCTCGGACAAACAACTTCAAGCCATCCTCAAATCTCCTCACTTTGCCAAGTCAGTGGCTACGTAGTCATCAGCAAAACGGGATAGCTCGGTGAACTTAGCCACGTATTCCATCACCATCATGATTCCTTGATTTAGATCCAAGAATTTATGGGTTTCCACTTGTTGCACAGCCTACGGGAAGTACTTGCCCATGAAGAGCTCACAAAACTTTTCCCATGTTATTTCCTTAACATTTTTTGAGGCCTTTGCCCAATTCCACCATAGATAAGCATGTACCTCAAGTTGAAATGTGGTTAGTCTATTCTTGGTGGCGTCGGACGTGGTCTTCATAGCCTCCAAGATGTTGTCTACTTGTTGGAACCAATGATCAGCTACCATCGGATCCGTCCCTTTAATAAAAGTCTCTGGCTTATGTGCCTTGAAATTTTGGAGGTTACTTGAGTCTCTGTGACCTATGTTATTGTTGGCTAGTACAAAGGTAGCAGTCATTACGCCTATAGCCTCCATGATGGCTTGTGATCAAAGGCTGGTGGTGGTGGTGGTTGGTTGTTCCATCCACCCTATTGACCGTTGCGATGTCCTCTTCCTCTATTTTTCATCTACACACACGTAAGATAACAACATACCATTAAATTAGTATAGCGAAGTTAGGGATGAAAGTTAAAAAGTTGGAAAATTAATTTTCTCCTATTCCATTGGCAGGAGGTTTGCTACCCACCAGTAGACATTCAAACCATAAAATTCCCCAAGTTTATGTTTTCTAACCCTAGTGCCTCATTCCCATACACATTTAATCATGCATATAATATCATATCAAAGAACATGTAGCATTTACTGAACATAACATGTAATGCATAATGAATGCAATGACGTAACCAAATCTACCCTCAGGTCCAGGTAATTGAGAGCCTAAGCTCTAATACAAAGTTGCGACACTCCAAAATCCGAGGGTCTTTCCTCAACCCGTTGATGACCCGCCCACCCACAAAAATACCCGTGAGTACCACATAAACCAATACTACGTCATTACACCTCATTCACCAGGATCATAACCCAAACAAAATTTTGGTAGAGTCTCCTTTGTACGAGAGCACAAACCAACACAGAACCTGTGCACATATTAACCAGATGACTATTCCAAGGTCCAAACACCAAAGTAGAGGCTTAAAATAATCATTTACATCATGCCAGAAAAGAGTCCAATATGTGAAGGTTTGACAATGTTTCATTTAAAATTTCAATTTTTTGGAAAGAGGAACCAATATCTCGGTTATTTGGTAATGGTACTGGAGCCCTCTAGTTTCCAAGTACTGGTACCTATAGATTATAATGTACTTGGACCCTTGAAAGAGTGGTACCGGTACCTGTGAGGCTACATACCGGTGCCTGAGCCCACTTTTTTCGGGGTACCAATACTTGTCAGCCTAGGTACCAGTACCTAGAGCCCAGATTTTTCCCAAACTCCAAAAAATCCAACTTTTCACCCAACAACTAATTCAACACTTATTCTATTCATTTTTTTTTATAAAAGAATAATGTATTATTACATGCCCTAGTTAAAATCTCGTAAGGAAGTTACTCCCCAACCCAAATGTATAAGAAATGTCACATGCAATTCATCACATCAAACATTCATTCAAATACATACATGTAATAAATGAATGCTACAATTTCATGTCATGTCATGAGATAAAGCTCGTGCTTGCAATGCAACCTGAACCCTCCATTGGTTCCCATAACACATGTCATGTCATGCGTATGAATCCGGGTATTCAAAGCCCCTACCATTGATGTTAGACATCCAATAACCATTTTATAAAATCTTGTGCCTTTCTTGGGGTGGGTATTTATGGACTTCCACCAATGTGTACTCAGCCGACACGACATCTAAGGTCTTTCACCAACTAGTCTGCGTACACTAACACACTTTATAGAATCAATACCAATGGAAGTGTGTATCCAAAATTACCGGGTCTTGCACCCAAGGGAGAATCTATCCCTTCTTGCTAACCTTGACATATATATTCAATGCAAACCCGTGCGACTTTGTTGAACCTAGGTCCAACTTTTCCAAACCCATGTATCAAACCATCAAGGATGGTGTTTGATCAAAACATGCACACACAACTTCAATAACGTCAAATGTCTAAGAATGCGATGCTATACGTGCATATGCAAATGTAATGTACAATTACATTTTATGTCATTATGCAATCAATTTGTACAATTGCAATTTCTATCATGTGCTCATCATATCATATGACATATAATGAACATATTCATTTCCCGCAAACATTTCCAACTTCTCAATGTCATTTATATCAAAAAGCGTATATTAACATTTCATGCATCACTAAGCATGTTATAGCACTTTCAATCCAAACAACACACTTAATCATCCATAGGCATTTTATCAAACACCTACAAGGCACAAATGTAAACACATAGCATGCCCAAACAACACTTCCTTCATGAAATTCCAAAGCAAGCAACCTCATCAAACCCAAATATTACTAGAATTGGTATAGACATAATCTCATACCCATTTTATATATTTCACCTACACTAGGTGTATGTTAAACAGGAGAATTCATCTCTAATCATCCTACCCATTTCATAGACAACTCTAGGTTGAAAATAAACCTAGTTAGAAAAAGAACCCTAACTCTTATAGTGTATACACGTGTAGAAGAAACCCCAAATCAAGCTTCCGAAGCTTTATCCCAAATTTCTTGTTCATGTGATTTTGGCAAAAGTTATGATCATTGGTATGGTTTTGTAGGTAGAATGACTTTAGTTCTTGGCTTGAAATAATCTGACAGTTGGATCGTTGTAGATCGGACGAAGAAGGTAAAAGTGCTTGGTTTTTCTCTCTTTTTCTGTCCCTATCTCCAATTTTTGGAAATGGGCTGAAGAATGGGGAAGAAAATATATTTTTCTTCCTCTTTTATACTCCTCAAATACTTTGCTCTCGTTGCGCCACATGTCTCAATTTTTCTGATCCGATTTTATCCCGTATCAATTAAATCTCATCCTGATTTAAGTTTAATATATTTTTATTGAGCTAACTTTAAATTAATCCCTGGGTTTGGAGAATAAAATTTGATTGTATTTATTTTAGTCGTGCGACACTCGATCGTCTTGTAAAACACAAAAAATCTGAATGTTTCAAAGTACAACAAAATTTGATTGGGTAACTAGATTTCGTGATACAAGTCCAATGGGCGGATCCATTTCATCATCTGAGTTCTAGAAAAATTTGAATTTTTAACTTTATCAAATGACTAATTACTGTTTTACCCTTTTTAATAAAATTTTAATGTTCCTGAGTTTTACATTCTTCCCCCTTCCCCCCTTAAAGGAATTTTCATCCCTAAACTTACACGCACATATACATATAACAAAATGCATATGAAATAAGCCATATAATACTCTATGACTGCAAGAAATGTACCTCCACTCTCAAACAAGAACGGATAGGTAGCATGGATAGTGTCTTCATGCTACCATGTTGCCTCCTTTATATCATGGTGCTGTCACAATACCTTTACTAGCCTCACAGTCTTCCAGACAAAACCTACTCTTAGCTATCCATGATACACACTGGCCCCTCCTGAAAGTTCCCATTTGCATTAATAACCAGCTCATCCTAATCTGCCACATGTGTAGGATTTAGAGTGTACTTTCGGAGCATGGAGACATGTAACATTATGTGAACACCAGATAGATTTGGCGGTAATGCCAACCTATAAGAAACTGTACCAACCCTCTCGAATACCTCAAAGGGCCTAATATATCTTAGAGAAAAATTTTCTCATTTCTTGAACTTGACCACTCTTTTCTTAGGCAAAACATTTAGGAAGATATGATCTCCAACCTCGAACTCCAGAGGTCTCCACCGCCTATCGATGTAGCTTTTCTGTCAGCTCTAAGGCATAAGAAGACACTTGTGTATTAAGTTCACCTTTTCTGAGGTGTCTTTGATCAAGTTTGGACCCATGGAAGGTCCCTCTGGAACCTCTGTCCAATAAAATAGCGAACGACACAGTCTCCCATAAAGTGCCTCATTGGGTGCCATTTATATGCTCGCCTAGTAACTGTTGTTGTAGGCAAACTCCACTAATGGTAAGTGCTCCTCTCAAGTATGAATGATCCTTTTTGACTGACTGTCTAACTAGGGATGAAAAGTAGCGCTCATCATCAACGGTGTCCTCATAACTCTCTGAAAACTCTCCTAGAAGTGAGCGTTGAACTTAGGATCCCGATCCCAGAAGTGTGAAGGTCATCCGCATAACCTAAAAGTGTACCGATTTCGTAAGTTGGTCCACTATCATCTATACCACATCGTATCTATGCGAAGTCCATGATAAGTTGATCAACAAATCCATAGTGATGTGTTTCCATTTTCCCTTAGTGACCTCTAAAGGCTGGAGCAACCTCGTTGGTCTCTAGTGCTTAGGCTTGACCTGCTGACATATGAGACATCTACAAACAAAGTCTTTGACGTATCTCTTCATCCCACTCTAGTAATAATGATGGCAAAGATCAGATCATGGTACAACTTTGTGTCATCAGGATTCGCAACAAAATGGGAGCAATGAAACTCCCTAAGGATCTCCTTTCCTAGATCCATAGACTAGGGAACCATTACCATTCCCCTAAATCAAGACTACCATTAGTATGAATGGCCTAACCCTCATCACCTTTATCTGACTATACTCACTTCCTGATGGACAATATCTCTGTGTCCTGCCCTTGGGACTTGATCACTCTACTCAGTAAGGAAGATATAGCCACTAGGCTGCCCAAAGTGCCCTGATCTTGATCTCTATAGTGTAGACCAAACTATCCCACAGTCTCGAGCATCCACCATTCCCGGGAAGCTATACTAGACAAGACTCCTTGTGACTACTAGCTAAGTGCATCAGCCACCACATTTACTTTTCAAGGATGGTAATGCAAAAGTGAAGTCATAGTCCTCTAGGTACTCCATCCACCTTTGCTATAACATGTTGAGGTCCCATTACATGAAGATGTACTTTAGACTCTTGTGGTCTGAAAACATTTCAAATTGCTCTCTATACAAATAATGGTGATATGCCTTCAAGGCAAAGACAAATGCTAGCCAAGTCCATGTCGTGAGTAGGGTAGTTCTCCTTGAAGCTCTTAAACTGCTGTCACCCATAAGCTACCACCCACTTGGACTGAAATAGAACATATCCAAGTCTTTCCTTTGAGGCATCACAATAGACTATGCACCCATGTCCTCTTTGTGGCATTACAAGGATAGGAGCTAAAGTAATTCTCCTCTTCAACTCCTAGAATGCTCTATCACATGAGTCATCCCACTAGAATTTGACCTCTTTCCTAGTTAGCCTAGTGATAGGTGTAGCTAGCCATGAGAAGTCCTCAATGAACCTCCCAAAAAATTACGTATCTTGAAGACTGACTTGGGCCTCTCCAAATTCATAACTACCTCAACCTTATCTAGGTCGACTGACACACTAGAAGCAGATGCCATGTATCCCAAAAATTTTACCTCCGTAAGCCAAAATTCACACTTGTTGAACTTGGTGTATAACTGATGGTCTCTTAAGGTCTTGAGAACGATGCTCAAGTGAACCTCATGCTCCTCCGCAGAATTACAGTAGATTAGAATGTCATCAACCAAAAATATGACAAACTGGTCAAGATAGGGTTAGAACATTCTATGCATGAGATCCATGAATGTTGCTAAGGCAGTCGTCAAGCAGAAGGGTAGAACTATAAACTCAAAATGTCTGTATCATGTCCTGAAATTGTCTTCAAGATATTTGGCCTTCCTAATCCTCAACTGATGATATCCTGTGCGCAGATCTATTTTAGGGTAGACCTGTGCCCCTTTAAGTTGGTCAAAAAGATCATCGATCCTTGGTCAATACATAGTCTAAGAGTCCTCTCCTTCTTTTTGGCAAATAATACCAGTGCGCCCCAAGGTGAGGGACTCGATCTAATAAAACCTTTTGTCTAACAATTCTTGCAACTAGATCTTGAGTTCTTGCAACTTTGTCAAGCCATCCTATGCGATGTCATAGAAATAGGGGATGCATTGGGTTGTAACTCAATGGTAAAGTTTACATCCTGACGTGGAGGCAATCTCAGTAACTTATCTAGGAAAACATCTGCATGCTCTCATATTACCTAAGGTAGACCTAACTCCTATCTCACCACGTCCTCAAGTTAAAGCTCGCAAAGCCAACCCCTTAACTATTCGTGCCAACGAGATTCATACACAGCTTGGGGTAAAACATCATGCTTGTCTCCCTGAAATTTGAAGCAAACACCCTCTGGTGTATAAGTAGTGACCCTCTTCCGATCACAATCGATGACGACTAGCTTTGCCGCTAACCAATCCATCCCAAGGATGAAATCAAACTCTGAAATGTTCATGGCCCTTAGGTTCATAGTGAGTTGAATCCCCAAGATCTCTAACTCACATCCCCGACATATCTTATCAATGCGAATCTTAGTTCCTAGGCGAGAACTCC
Source organism: Ilex paraguariensis (assembly GCA_963454935.2). Lineage (NCBI taxonomy): Eukaryota > Viridiplantae > Streptophyta > Magnoliopsida > Aquifoliales > Aquifoliaceae > Ilex > Ilex paraguariensis. The sequence continues at coordinate 312,020 of CAUOFW020007414.1, read as the reverse complement.
CATGCAATGACTCCTCTAAGATCTTAACCTCTAACCCCAAATCCCTTACACATGATAAAGAAATGAATGGGTGAGATGAACCCGAGTCAAAGAACACCCTTGTCCATAAACGAGAGAGTAGAAATGTACTCTAAATCACTAACTGGTCTGCTGGCTCAGTCTGTGGTGTGATAGCGAAGACTTACCCCTAGTTTCCTATAGTCCTTTTTGCAAGCCCTATCCTCAGCCTTGGCCCATCTGGCCTATTTACAGAGTTCCTATGTGTGAAGTAGTAGAGACTTATGTAACCCTAGAACTAGAACTAACTTCCCTGGCCCATGGTGGGATAGGAAGGAATGAAAAATGTCTATGGATGCCTCATTGATGATTGGGACTAAGATGTCTGTAACTTTGGATCCTTACCTCTTAAGACAATCCCATTTCAAGTGGTCCTGCTAGTGATATGTGTAGCAAGTCTTCTAGCCAGCCTAATAAGGAGCCCTAAAATTTCTCCCACCTTGGGAGGATTGACCATGATCTTTGTTTTAATTGCCCAAGCCCTACCCTTGTGATCCCTGTGGGGTAGATGTCCTTTGTTTCTTCCCCAAACTAGTAAAAGAGGACATAACCTCTTTCTTCTTGTCCTTAGCACTCGTCTCCCGGATGCTTTTAGCGTTGTCTACCTCCCTTTTAATGGCCATGGCTGCCTCAACCATCAAGTCTAGAACTTGTAGGCGGTGACCCACAATCTTTCCCCGGACGGACAACTTCAAGCCATCCTCAAACCTCCTCACTCTGGCCTAGACAGTGGCCACGTAGTAATCGGTAAAATAGATAGTTCGGTGAACTTAGCCACATATTCTATCACCATCATGGTTCCTTGATTTAAATCCAAGAATTTTTGGGCTTTCACTCGTCGCACATCAGACAAAAATTACTTGCCCAAGAAAAGCTCACGGAACTCTTCCCATGTTATTGCCTCAACATTCTTTGAGGCCTTTGCCCAATTCCACCAGAGATGAGCCTCTCCCTCAAGCTAAAATGTGATTATTCTTATCTTGGTGGCATTGGACATGATCTCCATAGCCTCCAAAATCTTGCCTATTTGTTGGAACCAATGGTCAGCTACCATCATATCCGCCCCTCCCATAAAAGTCGGTGGCTTATGTGCCTTGAAATTTTGAAGGTTACTCAAGCCTCTCTTGCCTATCTTAGTGTTGGCTTATACAAAGGTAACAACCATTGCACCTATAACCTCCATTAAGGTTTGTTAATCAAAGGCTGGTGGTGGTGGTAGCTAGTTGTTCCGTCCACCCCCTTGACTGTTGCAATGTCCTCTTCCTTTATTTGACATCTACAAACCTGTAAGATAGAAATAGACCACTAACTTTAGTATTCTGAAGTTAGGGATCAAAGTTACAAAGTTGGAAATTTAATTTCCTCTTGTTTCACTGGTAGGATGTCTGCCACTCATCAATAGACATCCAAATTGTAAACTTTCTCATTATTTATTTTTTCGACCCTTATGTTATGTTTTCTAACCCTAGTGTCTCATTCCCATACACATTTAATCATGCATTTAATATCATATCACGCAACATGAAACAGTTAATGCACATAACATGTAATGCACAATGAATGCAATGACATAACCCAATATACTCTTAAGTCCAAGGTAATTAAGAACCTAAGCTCTAATACCAAGCTGTGACGCCCCAAAATTCAAGGGACCTTTCTCAAGCCGTTGACCACACGTCAACCCACAAAAATACGTGAGTACTGTATAGACCGATACCATGTCTTTACACCCCATTCATCGAGATCATCACCCAAATAGAATTTGGCAGAGTCTCCTTTGTACCAGAGCACTACCTATCACATAACCTGTATACATATTAACTACATGAGCATTCCAAGGTCCAAACCCCAAAGTATAGGCTTAAAATTTAATCATTTACATCATCCCATGAAAATAGTTAAATATTTGAAGGCTTGACAACTTTTCATTTAAAATTTTAATTTTATGGGAAGAGGTTTCGGTACCTATTGTATGTGGTACCGGTACCTGTGCCCTCTAGTTTCCAGGTATCGATAACTGTAAGTGGTGCTACAGGAACTTGGACCCTAGAAAGAGTGGTATCAGTACTTGTGAGCCAAGGTACCGGTACCTAAGCCTACTATTTTTGGGGTACCGGTACCTGTGAGCCTGGGTACTAGTACATGAGCTCTCTAGATGCTAGGTACCTGTGACGTATCGATACCTAAAGCCAAGATTCTTCCCAAACTTCCAAAAATCCAAATTTTCACCCAATAACTCATTCAATATGCATTCCATTCATTTGTTTTACAAAATAATAATGTCCTATTGCATGCCTTAGTCAAACTACAAGATTTGAACACGATTAATACAAGGCCAAAACAAAATATACATGAAATTACAACACGTAATCTAAGAGCCACAACTCGGCAGTTTCTTCAACATGGGCCCAAGAGAAGACCATCCGCCAAAGCTTGTCCAACACCTAAAATATGTCTCATAAAGGGCGAGTCATGCTCAATAGGGTATCTCGTAAGGAGGCTACTCTCCAACCCAGATGCATATCAAATGTCACATGCAATTTATCACATCAAACCTTCATTCAAATATATACATGTCATAACTGAATGCCACAATTTCATGCCATGTCATGAGATGAAGCTCATGCATGTAATGCAACCCGAGCCCTCCACCAGCTCCCATAATACATGCCATGCCAAGCGTATGGATCCGAGAATTCTAAACCCCCACCATTGATGTTAGACATTCGATGACCATTTTATAAAATCTTTTGTCTTTCTTAAAGTGGGTATTTATGGACTTCCACCAATAGGTATCCAACCAACACGACATCTAAGCACTTCCACCAATGGTTCTATATACATTAATACATTTTATGGACTCAATACCAGCGGGAGTGTGTATCCAAAATTACCAATTCTTGCACCCGAGGGAGAATGTAGTCCTTCTTGCTAACCCTGGCACATATTTTCAATGCAAACTCATGTGACTCAGTCGAACTTAGGTCCAAATTTTCTCAGCCCACGTATCAATAGGTCCAAATTTTCTCAGCCCACGTATCAACCCACCAAGGATGATGTTTGATCAAAACATGCACCCACATCCACATTCATGTCAAACGCCCACAAATGCGATGCTATATGTGCATATGGAAATGTAATGTACAATTAAATTTCATGTCATTATGCAATCAAATTGTACAATTACAATTTCTATCACATGCTCATCATATCATACGACAAATAATGAGCATATTCATTTTCCACAGACATTTCCAACTTCTCAATGTCATTTAAATCAAAAAGCATGTATTAATATTTCATGCATCACTAAGCATGTTATAGCACTTTCAATCCAAATAACACACTTAATAATCCATAGGCATTTTATCAAGCAACTACAAGGCACAAATGTAAACACATAGCACACTCAAACAACACTTCCTTCATGAAATTCCAAACCAAGCAATCTCATCAAACTGAAATCATACTAGAATTGGTTTAGACATACTCTCATACCTATTTTCCATATTCTAGCTACACTAGGTGTATGTTAAATAAGAGGATTCATACCTAATCATCCTACCCATTTCATAAATGACCCTTGGTTGAAAATAAAACTAGTTAGGAAAGGAACCCCACCTCTTGTAGGGTATAAACTTGTAGAAAAAATCCCAAAATCCCAAATCAAGCTTCCAAAGCTTTATCCCGAAATTCCCATTCTTGAGATTTCTTTAAAACTCACGATCTTTGGTATGGTTTTGTAGGTCTGATCTTGTAGAATGACTTTAGTTCTTGGCTCAAAGCAATTTGACGGTGAGAGTGCTTGGTTTTTCTCTCTTTTCTCTCCTTCTCTCTAATTTCCAGAAATGGGTCGAAGAATGGGGAAGAAAATTAGACTTAATTTTCGTCCCCTTTTATACTCCTCAAATGGTTAGCCCTCGTTGCGCTAGACGTCTCAGTTTTTCTGATTCAATTTTATTCAAAATCAATTCAATCTCATCCAAATCTAAGTTTAATACATTTTTATTGATCTAACTTTAAATTATTTCCTGGGTTTCATGACTAAAATTTGATCGCATTATTTTAGTCACGCGATACCCAATTGCCTCGTAAAATACAAAAAATATGATTATCTCGGAACTCAACAAAAATATGACTATCTCAAACTTAAAAAATGTTCATAAAAATATAAAATAATTCAGTCTCCATTTACAAACTAACATATATAGATTTGAAAAATAAAACATGTGATATTGTAACGATTTCATAAATAGTAAATACGGAACATAGCAAAATCATTAAGAACAATTAGTTTTTGACATAAATATATCTCAAACAAGCAAGTTCACTAGCTAGAATCCACACATCGAATATATCTGACTCACAAAACTCCATCTTCCCAATAATACCTTGTAGGGCAACAAAGTTTAATAATGCACATATACTGACGCATTAACATTGGCAAAATCTTCCTAGGATTATGGTATACGAAGCCACAACCTTGGTCCCCTATGAACGAATAGTGATTTGGAACCCCTCAAGAAACCAACTCCACTACGAGTGATAAGAGACCTTCGAATCCCTCTAGGTAAAAAAAAAGTCTAAATACTCTGTGATATAGGTATGAAGGGAACCCAAATTCATTACAGCTAACCATAAAAGAGTTAATGTTCATAATGTCCTCTAAATTTCACATATACGATAACTCATATTCCAAAATTCTGAAGATACATAAATACTTTAAGAAAACATACAAGGGTATTTATAGTGTCAAAATCTGAGAAATCACTCCGAATAGGTCAAAACCCGACTTTAGACACGCATCTAGACGCATGTTTTTGCATCTAGACAGGCTAAACCCACTGCTAAATGCGTCAGAACCAAACTCACTGCCAAATGCATTTGGACGTGGGTGACTTTTTGTCCCAAACTTCTGCCTCAATTTTGACCTAGTTAGAAGTTGATTCACAAAATTTTTACGAAATACACTTTTTATGCTCTTGAAGTCTAAGTTTTAATCCCATAACAATCAGCTAAATCAAATATCAGGATAAAACATTATGGGTAAAATACTAAAATAGTGTCAAATTCCTTCTTACTCAAATGCTCTTCAAAACGCGTTTAAGACTTGGGACACCTCCAAACCTCTAATACGTCTCATATTAGCTATCCTAAAGTATTTTGATCTCCTAGATTCTATGGTAGCATTAGTTTTACCTACAAAACATTTAGAAATTTACCTAGCCACCATTTTCAAGATTAAATGCCTATAAAACTAAATTTGACTAAAAAATCAGTACGCGTGAAACTGAAATTTCATGAATATTCTTTCCACAACTATTTGAAGTTCCTATCCTCCTTTAAGTTGATTTAGTATAAATCTTAAATAATATTATTTATATTTATTTATTTTATGGGATCTCATTGTTCTTGAATTTCACCATTAGAGGTTTTTCTCCCCTCGAAATGTGTTCTCTTCCTCCCCCCATTCGATTTGTTTTTTTTTGATATATCTCCCAAATTTTCACATAAGAGAGAGAGAGAGAGAGAGAGAGAGAGAGAGAGAGAGAAATTTGTTTAGTTTCAAAGAGAGCATGCAAAGTATAAAGTCTCGATGCTTGTTGCTCCTTGAGATGGCCTCCAGTTAGCCCATTAACTTTCCATCTCCTACCTAGAAATTAGTCAGATGCTCCTTATTTTCATCCAAATGTTTGAATTCAATTTTAATCCACCAAATTAATTGAAACATGGAATTTGTCATATGTTTAGATTGAATTTTGCACACCGGTCTTTTTATCTCCATATGAGATGTTCAAGGTTGTAAACTTTTACTATATTGGAAAAAATCGTTCGTTCTGCCTTTTTGAATTTTTTCCCTATGTATTTAAAGACCACTCTAGCAAAACGTAAGCTAGAATAGGTCGATCTATACTGGTTTTTAAGCTAGAAATCAAATAAAAGCTTGTACCCATAAGCACTAAAGGTTGTTGCTCTAGTGGGGTCCAATTAATAACTCCATTCTATGTTTTCAAAACACAATAAAGATTTATAACAACTTTTCTTTTAAGAACACCAACGAATCGACCCCCAATTCTATTTTAACCTAACCAACCTTGGTCTAAAATTAAACCAATGGTTCTAAGGTCTCTAAGGTCATTGTCTGTCTTAAGCATAAAGGTGAATTCAAAGAGTTTTTGATGTTTCATTGTACCTTGACGCATCCTTTCATTTATTGATTTTGAGAACTTGATCATTGTAGCATTATGAACATGGAATAGATTAAGATTTATAAAAGCTTTCATGAAATTATCCAATTATAAATATGATCCTAATAATCTCCCATTTGAGAATTTTGTGGTAAAATACATAAATAAGAAATTTACATTAACCCACAAATCATCGAACAAAATGAATTGTAAAGAAATCTCAACCCTAATGTACAAGTCTCTAAATATCAACATCTCTGTACAATAAATGTGTTCAGATAATGCATTGAAGTTCATAATCCTGCACATCACAACTCAAAGGTATGGTAAGCACCAAGAAAAATATGTAAAAATGAAACAATTGTAAATGTCCAACTAGACATCAAAAATCTTTTTGAATTTCTATTTTTTTTTTTCATGTTTTTCATTTATGAAAACAAAGAAAACTAAACAAATAAAAATTTGTACATAATAACTTAGTCCGTAATGCATAATATGTCATGGTATGCTCCTAAGGCTAATTTACTCAAGCACTCACTAAAGTGCACAAACACAAATGGACTTCCTAAGACTCTTAAATCTAGATGCATCCATGGTTTTTGTGTGAAGATCAGGCAATTGATCTTGAGTTTGGACATATTCTAAAGTTATCACCTTGGTCTCAAAAAAGTTCACGAATGAAGTGGTGATATATATCAATATACTTATTCCTAAAGTGCTGAATGGGATTCTTATAAGTGTGTATGGCACTAAGATTTTCACAATATATAGTCAATGTGCCATGCAAGATCCCATAATTAAAAAGCATTTGCTTTAACCTAAGCAACTGTGTGCAACAACTCCTTCTTGAAATGTAATAAGCCACGACAATAAAAATTTATATTGAATTTTTCTTCTTTGCCAATAAACTTAGTTGTCCCCATTGTAAAAATACCCATCAGATGTGCTTTTATGATCATCCACATCTCTAGCCCAATTGGCACCGAAATAACCAGCAATCGCATCATTAGTCTCACAGTTATACCAAACACGATACCCTAAAGTGCCACTCGTGTATCTCATGATTCTTTTAACCGTAGGTAAATGTGACTCTTTGTGACAAGGCTGATATCGTGCACAAACATCTACACTAAAGGCAATATCAGGTCGACTAGTAGTCAGATAGAGAAGACCACCTATTATGCTATGGTGCAGTGTGCGATGAACATCTTTACCTAGAACGTCCTTACTCAATTTGGTGCTTTTACTCATGGGATACGCAAGTTGTTGGTGAACCCTAATAGAAAATTGTTAACTAGGTTTCTTGCATACTTTAATTGTGAGGCAAATACCCCATTCTGCAATTCTTTTACTGACAAACTTAGAAAGAAGGTCAGTTTACCCATGATGCTCATTTCAAATTCAGTTTTAATCAATTCACTAAAATCATGAGCAAGAGAATCAGATGTGGAACCAAACACAACATCATCAACATATACATAGGCAATCACAAGTTCGCCATCAACACTCTTAACAAATAAGGTTTTATCTACACTATCCCTTGAAAACCCTTCTTTTAGTACATAAGTAGACAACCTTTCATATGAAGGTCTAGGAGCTTGTTTCAAACCATAGAGTGTATTTTTCAATTTAAACAAATGCCTAGGACGATGTGGGTCTTCAAACCCTTTTGGTTGTTCCACAAAGACCTCTTCTTAAAGAAATTCATTTAAAAATACACTTTTAACATCCATTTTATATAACTTCAATTTCATGAGACAAACTGTTGTCAAAAAGTAATGTCACAAATTCAAGCCTAGCTATCAGTGCAAACGTCTCATCAAAGTCAATTCCTTCAACTTGGGTACACCCTTGTGCAACTAACCTAGAACTATTTCTCACAACTACATCATTCTCATTTGATTTATTTTTTAAAATCCATTTTGTTCTGATGATATTGGTGTCTTTAGGCCTAGGTACCAAGTTTCAAATATTTCTCCATGTGAATTGGTTTAGTTCTTCTTGCATTGCAACAAGCCAATGGTCATCCTCAAGAGCCTCACTCACTTTTTGTGTTCAAAGGTAGAGACATAGAAATTATGGCCTAACACCCTTAAGTTGCCTTCTTGTCCTCACCCCTTGGTTTGGGTTTTCTAGAATATCACTCAGTGTGTGCCTACCCCAAACCCAGAAAGGTGTTGGTTTAGTGAAAATTTTATCATTTCTAAGAGGGATGGAAGGTGGTCCTAGTTCAACCTTATCATCTAATGAAGCACTAGCACCCTTCCCTTCTTCATTCTCATGCACAAGGTCTTCTCCTAAGTCATTAATGGCTACATTAATGGATTCCATAATAGTAGATTTTCTCAAATTAAATAGTCTAAAATCCCCATTATTATTGGAGTATCTAAGGAAGATTCTTTCATTGCTACGGGAGTCAAACCATTCTAAGTTCTCTCTATTTCGTAAGATGTAACACTCTGAAAAACTCATTAATACTTCACATTATGGTTTTTTTCCTTTCATAATCTCGTAAAGGGTTTGACATGTGCCTGCCTTAAGGTCAACTCTATTTACGCTATAACATCTAGTGTTTATAACCTCAGCTCAAAATCTTAAATGAAACACTTACTATTTATCATGACATGTGTCATTTCTTGTATGGCTTTGTTATTCTCTCAAACATGTCATTTTATTGTGAGGTCTTAGGTGCAAAAAATTTCATGCATGATATCATGTTTATCACAATATGCACAAAAATTAAAATTAGCTAATTTTCTACCATGATCACTCCTAATTCTGATAACCTTTACTATGGCATGGCCTTGTTCATTTTGAATTTTCTTGCAAATGCTTCTAAAGCTACTGAAAGCCAAAAACATCTATCTTAAGAATGCATCCCAATCGTACCTAGAATATTCATCTATCATTACTAACATGTATCTCACCCACTCATGCCCTCAGTTTGTGTTGGACCCTTTAGATGCATATGAATGAGCTCTAGTGGTCACTTAGTTGTGACGGTCTTCATTGTTTCATGAAGAACTTTTTATTTTTCCTAGTTGACATGGACCTAACACTTTGTTAGTTGACTATTCTAACTTGGGTACTCCCCTTACAAGCTCTTTTTTTGTGATTTGGTTAAGGTCCTTGTAGTTCATGTGACTTAACTTTTGGTGTCATAGTGTGACTTCGTCTAAGCTCTATAACGTCCCAAAACCCACCTTGGACGGCATTACATTCTAAAAATCATTCACATCATGAGAGCAACTAAATAAATTCATCATTAAAGAACATTTCATTGATCAAATATAACATTTACAATATCATCCCAAAAGAATAGGCCAACCATGACCATTACATCCCAAAAGAATCAACTATTTTCTTGCAGCGGAATAAACAAAAATACATCTATTAATGTACCAAAATATATTCCCTAATCTACAGCATGGAGAGATCAACTCTAGACATTCCCCTCGAGATCCACGCTTTCCTCCAATTGGGCTTTCCAAGCCACTTGCTCGTCAACTCCGAGTTTTTCCTCTAAACCGACATCTGAGAAAGAATAATATTGTAGGGGGTGAGCACTAAGCTCCATAGCAACATTCTCCCCAAACTTGAACAAGGTTTAGAAAACATGTAAAACAAGTTGGTCTCATTTTGCAAATATCATATATTAATTTTTGAAAGAAAATAAGAACATTTCAATAGATCTCAAGTTTACACAATAACAATAATTTAAATGAACAGTAAAATGAATTTTCTAACAATAAACCATTTTCAATCATAAACCATGTCCCACAAGTTCTTGTGGAGTCCCATACCTCCACAAGCTCTTGTAGGAAACCAATTCCACACAATAACCATATTCTTATGTATGTTGGTTGCTTCCCATGAATCTATACAATGACTCTACCTCATTCACCCAATCACAACCATACAAACCACTTTAGGAAGGATGTATACCGTCTCCCACGGCATTGGCGAATCTTTCCCAGGAAAGGTATACCATCCCTCAGCCTCCAACATACATGAACAATAGTGGTTGCTCTCACAAACAACAAACCACTACAAGTGTTAGGAAACCATGTCACCCCTACTAGGATAGACTAACCTTTAACACTCTACGGCAGTACTCAAATGCAATTCAAGTCCATCACAATAACCATATAAGAGATTCAATTCCAACCAAATTCTCAAATCATAAGTAAATCATAAATCCCCAAATTTCACAATTTGTAATACAAGAGAATTTAAGAAAATAAGCAAGAGATCATCACAAATACCATTTTATTACTCAACACAAAACACTAGGGTTTTGAGATCAAGAATAAAGGAAGAATCAAGAGAAAAATCCATTTATCTTGAAAACTAGGGTTTTATGACAAGAAAAAAAATCTCATGGTTCTATCTCATGGTTCTATAACCATAGCTTTGTTTAAAACATGGTAATGATTGCAAAAATCTCAAGAAATCATGATTTCATAGCGTATACATATGATTAAGAGTCAAAAGAATACATATAAATAAGCCCTAGCCTCAATGTAAGAGAATAGGAAGAGACCCCTACCTTGGTGTTCTTGAGAAACTAGGGTTTTGATCTTCTTGAAGTGAAAATCTCCTTTGATCTTGTGTTTTTCTCTTCCTTTCTTCCTTTCTAAGGTTTTCTAGGGTTAGAAGTTTTGAAATTGGGCTAAATGGGACATCCTTAGGTATTTATAGTGGAAGGAAAGCCGGATGTTCGCAACTTAAAAATTCAGATTTTTTGAAGACCTTTCGGAAGGTTTGCCTATTAAACAGACATTTCCATCAACCTTCCGGAAGGTTTGTCTTCTGGACAAACCTTTTCATTAACCTTCTAGAAGGTTTGTCATTGACCTTCTGGAAGGTTTTGTCTACTGGACAACCATTTCCATTAACCTTCTGGAAGGTTGTCATCGACCTTTCGGAAAGTTTTGTCTACTGGACAAAAATTTTCATTAACCTTCCAAAAGGTTTATCCTACTGGATAAGCCTTTACCTTAACCTTCCGGAAGGTTTTTCATTGACCTTCTAGAAGGTTTTGCCTGTTTTTCTACAAATCCTTCCTTCTTCATTTCCAATCCATTCCAAACCCTTCCAATTTCAACCCAAACTTATACAACATACTTTTGTACATCAAACCTAGTTGGTACAAGTTCTATTACAATGATTTCATATATTTGCAAGCTAAAACTAAATTTTAACTACCATTTACTCGAATTTCACCATATTCTTTTCAGAAGAAATTATTACTTTTTATAAACTCCTACATACATATATAAAGATAAAAGTGTGGGGTTTATAAGATCACCCTATGAAATACCAATGATGGATTTGGAGATTTGCAATAACAATTATCCCTTGACCTAACCCCTTCCAAGAGACACTGCTTTTTATCAGTCAAAACTACGCATTTTTTCTCGTGAAGTGTTGACTAATGCTGAATAGGTTAGCCTTAAGTCCTTCTACATACAATATATTATCCAAATTAGGCATACCCAATGGTTGAATGGAACCCTTTCCAACAATCTTGGAGTCACTCCTACCTCCAAATGTAATTGTCTGTTTGTTGTATTTGTCTAATACAAGACTTCTTTCTGGTCATATGTCTGGAGCATCCTTTATTGAAATACCATTTATTCACAATTTTAAGGGTAAATGTTGCCCTTAAGTAGAATTGATCATCCCTCATAATGAAACACATTGATTTAGACAACACCTAGAGGGGTGTGAATTGGTTATTCTAATTTTACGCTCGAACTTACACCAATTTTTAACCTAATTCTACCACAATTACGTCTTCTCAAATTTATGAAACAATTAAAATACAGAACTCTTTTTATACAAGAACAACCCAGAAAACCATGAAGATTGAAGTTATGAAATTGTCAATTTTATGGTCACTCTTAATCTCACACGGGGATCCCATCCAAGGCAACAAGCAACCAACCAAACCACTATGATTGTATTGAATGGTCAATCAATCAATACATTAAACACATAGTGCTGATGTCTGCATCAAATTAAAAGTGTGTACAATAAAATAATAAGGAACACAATCGATTTGTTGACATGAAAACCCTCTCAGGGAAAAACTATGGGGAACTACTCAGGGTTCGTCACAGCCTAATCCATTATCCTAAAGTCAAGCTACAAGTATTTGAGTTTTATATCTCAACCAAAACCATGGATAGCTGATCCTTTTCTTAAATTAAACTCTACACTGGATACACCCATTGATGTCATCGATAGCTCCACTTGAACTCCCTACTGCCCAGTTTGTTTAGGCCTCAAGCAATCCTAGGACGTACCCAAGATTCTTAGTGTGTAGACTCTCCAATGGGTTTGGTTGATCTCACAATCTGAATCTTCTTCTCAAAGGTGTGAGATTGGATTAGATTATCAAGGTAGATATTGCCTTTGGATATAGGTTTTTTCAAGGATCTCCTGAGATTAGAAAGGTTCACAAAAAAGATACCCTAGCTTCGGAAGGCTTCATCTATTTATAGGCTTGGAATAGGGTTCGTCTTGGGGACCAAGTAAACTGAAATTTGCAAGAAATTGCTCCATAAGAGGACGGTCAAAGAGCAGTGGTTACCATAATGAGATAAGAAATCAAACCATAATAGAAGAACAAGAACTGCTCAAGCAACCTCAGGACTGCTCTAGCAGCTTGCGAGTGACCTAGGGGGCGATCTCCACTAAACATTCATTTAGCCTTTCCCAATTTTATCCCTAAGGGTCTATAGATTGCTCTTGGACAAGGCCAAGTGAATAGAAGGCAGTCCCTACCAGTTTTTAAGCTAGAAACGAAACAAAAAATTTGTTCTCTTTAGCACTAATGGCTGTTTCTCAAGTGAACTCATCCCTTACTTTGTCACTTTCATAGTTTGATCATTGTAGCATCATTACCCATGGAATATGTTAAGATTTACAAAAGACCAATTACACATATGACCTAACATATATGATTTTTTTTTTCTAAACTAGATATAAAAGATGAAGAAATATTAGGGATGTTAACCATATTAAGTGTATTAAAAATGAGGATTCAAGGGTCTTGGTAAAACATGAAGAAATTAAGGAAAGGAGGATAAATTATTTTAAAAATTATTAAATGAAAACTCTATAGGTAACTTAGAGGTTGAATAATATAAATAATAAAAGGGAGACTAAAATAAGTTTTTTTGCCGTAGGATTAGGGTATCTGAAGTACATGATGCCTTAAAAAATAAGAGCTTTAAGATCGGATAGTGTACTAATTGAGGTTCCAAAGTGTGTAGGAGATGTTGATGGTGTCTTAGTTAATAAAATTATTTAAGTAGATTATAAGAACTAAGAAGATGTAGATGAGTGGAGGAAGAGTATTTTAGTATTCATATATATGTATGTATAAAAAAGGACATTCAGCGTTAGACACATAATTGATGTATTAGGTTTGTGATTCATATAATAAAAAATTGGGAGAGAGTGATCGAGCAACGATTAATACTTGAAACAATCGTGTCTAATAATCAATTTGCATGCTTTAAAGGTCAACAATGGAAGTATTTAATTACTTAGAAGGCTTATATAAACTTATATAGAGAAAAAGAAAGACACACATATGGTGTTTACAGACTTAGAAAAGACATATGATAGACTTCCTAGGAATATAATATGACGGGTTCTAGAGAATAAAAAAGTTACACATAGATATATTGATATGATTAAGGAGATGTACGAGGGTGAAATGACATCAGATAGAACAATTGCAAGGAAAAGTAGTGGATTCTCAGTCACAATAGGCCTACATAATAGTTCCACTTTAGGATAAGTAGGTATAAAATTGAATATACGAAATGTAATTTTAGTAATTGTAGAAATCCAAATATGAAGGTAGTAAAGATCAATGAAATACCTAAGAGTGAACGCTTTTAGTATTTGGGCTCAATTATCGGGAGAGAATGGAGATGATTTTAATCATAACTGTGACGCCCATAAAACTGGTGGTTCTCTCTCAACCGTTGACCATTCTTCAACCCGCGAAAGTACCCGTGATTGTCGCACAACCCGACATCGCGTCAATAACATCCCCTCAATCAGGATCGTAACCCACGTGTGTAACCTATGTACATTTTACCATTTGACCCAACCAGGGTCCAATACACCACAATTTATACTCCATTTCTATCCTTGAAATGAGAGAACACATAGCTCAAAAGCCTGGCAAAGCATTCTTAAAATTTCAGAATTTTGGAAAACCTACCGATAGGTTTTTATGGACCTACCGGTAGGTTTTGTCCTCTGGAAAAGTTCTACTGGTAGGTTGACGTTCTACTGGTAGGTTTTGCCTACTGGACAAAGTTCTACCGGTAGGTTTTGCTTGCTGGACCACACCTACCTGTACAAATTCTACCGGTAAATTGATGTCCTACCGATAGGTTTTGCCCAGAATTGTCTATTTTACCTGTTTTTAATTTCCATTTCATTCCAAAACCCAACCAAACTCATGTAACATATATTTGAACATCAAACACAGTTAAAACAAGTTTTATTAAAATAATTTTCAAAATATTACATGCCTAAATCATGATTTTCACAATGTTTTACAATAATACGGATTAAAGGCCACAAGTGGGCCTCTCTTCATCCTTGAGGCCCCGAATGAGAGCAGTCCACTGGCGTGTATCCTGCACCTGAAATATTTTCCCATATAGGGTGAGCCATGCTCCATAGAGTATATCCTACGGAGGCTACTCCTCAACCTAAGTACATATGAAATGTGCACATGCAACAATCAACAAGCATCACTCATTCCAATTAAGAATATGCAATTCAATGTTGGAATTCTGCCATGCGATGCCATGAAATGAGATGAGACTCACTCATGCACTTTACCCCGAGCCTTCACCGGCTCCCTTCAAATCATGCAATGCTACATGTAAAAAAAAAAACTCAGGGTATTCCAAATCCTCGTCATTGATGTTTCACACTGAATAATTAATGTACAAAACAAATTCATGTGTCTTTATTTGGGTATTCAGATTCTCAGAGTCTCATCGCTAGTTCCGCACACCGTTACCCTTTTCCGAAATTTCACCTCAGGGGGGTGTATGAACCAAGGGGTTGGGTCTTGCACTCGAGGGCTATCTAACCCTTCTTGCTATACCCGACACAAGTTTTTCATGCAACATGCAACTCGGTTAGATCTTCGATCCAACCGTCCTGAGTCTACTTATCAAGCACCAATAGTAGTGTTTGATTAAACCATGTACACACACCCACACTCATGCCTAATGCCCATGAATGCGATGCCAACTTCATGCCTAATATGCAATAAATGCCAAATGAGCAATTTAAACCGCATAACAACATATTCCATGACAATTTATATTTTAAGCATATAAATACCACAATCCATCATGATGTTAATATATTAACAACATATATAAACTCACTTATTCAATTACAATTTTCTCAAGCATGTCATACATGATCCATGCCATAACAAACTTAATTCTCGGATAGGCATTTATCAAAACACCTTCAAGACACCAATCATGTTATCATACAAAATTGTCCACATACTAACAAGTTCCAAGAAATTACACAAGTAACTTCCCTACACCAAATTCAAACTAGCAATTGGTTTAAGTCATTTCCATACTCATTTCCTCATTTCCATAACAATAGGCAGGTGACACATAAAGCTATACACTTACCCATTCCATATGGACATCCTAGGTTAGAAATAAACCAAAGTAGGAGGGAACCCTACCTATTGAAGCGTAAAACAAAGTGTAGAACCTTGAATAACACCTCCCAAGTCCAAAACCCTTGATTTCTCCAAAATCTCCTCTTTGGATCTTCGATAAAATCCTTTGTTTTTGGTATAGTTGCGTAGCCCTTATCGAGGAGATCGACTTTAACTCTTGGTCCGAGTCGATTCAACCAACTGAGCTCCTTAGATCTTAGGGAGAAGGTTGAACTTTTCTTTTTCTTCTCTCTCTTCTCTCTCTTCATCTTTTAACATGAGCCAACCGATAGGAAAAATGGGAAAATTAGATATTTCACCCTATTTATACCCTTTAATTGCGAAGTCTATGTCGTGCTACACGTTCCCTATTTTCGGGTCCGTTTTTATCCCGAAATGACTTAATTTCGTCTCGGTTTAAGTTTAAATTATTTTTATATGAACCTAAATTAAATTATGAGAAAATTTTATAAATTTTATTTATTTGGGGACGTTTTTGAGGTCACCCAACACCCAGCCATCTCGTAAAACATGAAAATTTGACTATCTCAAAATTCAATGAAAATTGTCTAGGTAACTAGGTTTCACGAGACGAATCCAATGGTAAGGTCCATTGCATCCTTTGAGCTCTAGAGAAATACAGGTTTTCAACCCACTCTATAATGACAAATTATCGTTTTGCCCCTTTCTCATAAAAAGTTCAAATTTACCCGGGTTTCACATTCTTTCCCTTTTAAAAGAATATAATCCCCAAAATTCACACACACATGCACATTCTACCACATGTGTAAACCCCCACATGTTTATCGTTATATAGTAACGTAATTATGTGTTAAAATGATAATATATATAATTATGTATGCATGAACTATGTGGATTGTAAGAGTAGAAATAAAAATGTTTGTTGAGGTAATAGGGCATGTTGTAGAAGTTTGGAAGTATTCCGAAGTGAAAGCACACTTTTGATAAAATTTGGGTAGAAAAGATTTTGGACACTTTCTAGTATTTGGATCATAACGTTTTATGCTAATGTCCATTTGAGCTGAAATTTTAAAATAGATAATAGACTTCCAGGGCTACAAAAGTGTATTTCATAAAAATTTCTCAAATCGACATGTAAATAGGCCAAAACTTCACTAGAAGTTTCAGCAGAAACAGGAAGTACGTTCGAACTTGAAAGTACGTTCGAACAACCTACATTCGAACGTGAAAGTCCGTTTGAATGACCCACGTTCGAACGTGAAAATAGGAAGTACGTTCGAACGTGAAAGTTCGTTCAAACAATAGTGTGTTTCAGTACTTTTTGCCTAATGGAAAAACAAAAGTATTAGGAGCAAATGACGTTTGAATGCCAAAAGGACGTTCGAACGTGAGTTACGAAATCTGGATTTCAGAATCGCGCACAAGAGACCATTTCTTCCACTATAAATACTTAAGGACACCTCCAATAGTCCCATTTTAACATTTATAACCCTAGAGAGTCTTAGAGAGGAAGAGATAAAGGGAAAAAACACAAGATCAAGAGGAATTTGCACATTGAAGAGGATCAAAACTTCTAGTTTTTCCAAAAAACCAAGGAAT
Source organism: Ilex paraguariensis (assembly GCA_963454935.2). Taxonomy (NCBI): domain Eukaryota; kingdom Viridiplantae; phylum Streptophyta; class Magnoliopsida; order Aquifoliales; family Aquifoliaceae; genus Ilex; species Ilex paraguariensis. The sequence goes on along the minus strand of CAUOFW020007414.1, from coordinate 294,458 downwards.
AAGAAAGGTAGGAGTTTTTTTTCATTCTTGTCCATTGAGGCTAGGGCATATATATATTTATGTTTTCACTCTCAATCCTATGGATATGCTATGAAATCATTATTTCTTGATGCTCTTGTAAATATTAACATGTTTTGATGGAAGTTATGGTTGAATAGCCATGAAATCTTTTCTTTTTGTCTTGAAATCCCTAGTTTTCAAGAAAAATAAATTTTCTGTCAATATTCCTTTGTTATTGATTTCAAACCACTCTTAGTGGGGTTGGTCCTTTGCAATGACCAAACCACTATTCGCTCACGTAGAATTGAGGCTGAGGGTTAGTATACTATTTTTGAGTTGGATTATCCTTGCCAATGCGTTGGTATACGCCTTTCCAAGGATTGGGGGTGTGTGTGTGGATCAGGATATTCTCAATGTGTTTATTCATGCGATGTCATACATCATACCTGAGATAAATATTCATAATGTTGTGAAAGATACAATTTGTGGCTTGATATACATTATGGGTAATAGTACAAATTATGAGTTATTACTTGAACTTGTTGGAGATTGTTTTTGGTTGGAAATGACTTATTGTTGGGAATTGATTTTATTTCTTTATTTAATTTATTGATATTGCTGAAACTTGAGATCGGATAAACTATCACTATTTTCTTTCAAAAGTTATATATGATATTTGTGAAATGAGACCGACTTATTTTATATGTTTTCAAAACCTTGTCCAAGTTTGGGAGGATTTTTCTACAGAGCTTAGTGCTCACCCCCTATAAACAACACTTATTTTCAGATTTCGGTTTAGAGGAAGAGCCCTGAGTTAACGAGCAGGTGATTTGAGAAGCTCAAGTTGATGGACATGTGGATTCGAAGGGGGATGTTTAGAATTATTCTTTTTATGTTCTGGACTAGGAGATTTATTTTGGAATGATGTTCATGTTTATATTTTCCTTATTCCGCTGTGAGATAATAGTTTGGCTTATTCTTTTGGGCAAAATTGCCATAATTTGGGCATATTCTTTTGGATGTAATGGCCATTGTTTGACATATTCTTTTGGATGATGTTGTAGATATTATGTATGATGAATGAAATTTTATTTATTTATCGATCTTATTAGTTGAACTCCTGGTGTGAATGGATTTAAATAGTAATGCCGTCAAAGGGGGAACTTGGGGCGTTACAAATTTTGGTATCAGAGCCTAGAAATTAGGTCTTACATGGAAGCTGTAGGGTATGAATTATCACTAGAGAAGTAAGACTAGGTTGAATGAATTATTGACTCAAATCTTATGCAAGCCTTATGTTTTAAATTAAAGTGATAGTTAGGGTGTCATGTACATCAAGGAAACTAAATTGTGAATTGATGTGCAGGATGGAGGGTGAACATGGACGTGGATGTGGACATGGAAGGGGACGTGGTGGCCAAGCAAACCCACCACCACCACCACCACCTCCAGATGCCATAAATGACATATACCAATGCTTAAGGGAGCTAACCATTCTGGTACAACACCAGAATGGAAACAACAACCACAACGAAGGGTGTCAACCATTAGCTCCTGTACTGGGCAATGGGGACAAAAATTGAAGGATGGTAGTTCTTTGAGAATTTTTGTGGCAACACCAACCTATTTTCCAAGGAAGCTCTCACCCCTTGAATGCAGATGAATGGATTCATCGGGTGAAGAAAATTTGTGAAGGCATGGGAGTAGCCGAGGATTTATTGGTCAGCCTAGCTACATTTCTACTAGAGGGGGAAGCAGATCATTGGTGGGACTCAGTGAATAGAAGAATAAATACAGATGCTCTTACCTGGGTGGAGTTTGATCAGATCTTTCAAGACAAGTATTTTCTTGAATCAGTTTGGGACAAGATGAGTGTAGATTTTCTCGCTCTACGACAGGGTAGCATGGCGGTAGCTGAATATTAGAGGAAGTTTGACGAGTTATCCAATTATGCCACGGAGTTCATATCTATTGAGGCCAAGAGGGCCAAACGCTTTGAGTAAGGTTTGAGGCCAGCCATCTGGGAAAAGCTTGTGGCTCGCAAGATCCAGGACTATGGGGATCTAGTGGATAGAGCTACACTAGTAGGGAGAGACACAAAGAATAACCATAAGTGACAAAACTTCATGAGGGGAGGTATGATCAGGACCGATGCTAGCAGCAGTGGAGTGCAGAGAGTGACACCATACCGTCATCCAGACCAGGCAGTTGGACAGAGACTTTAGACTGTTGGAGGAGTTGGAGGCGTACCAGAGAGGGTAGGAGTAGACCCACGAGCCTGATTTGCATGTGGAGGTTTGGGGCATATTCGAAATCATTATCCGATCTTTCCACCCCAAAATAATATCCTTACAGTCGAACAGGTGAATGCACATAAGCCATCACTACCGAAGCAATTACATTAGAGACTGTTAGGAGCTATAGCACCTGACAGTGCCAATCAAGGAAGAGTTTTTGCTTTGACCCAACCGGAGGAAGATGTTTTCAATGCTGTTGTGGAAGGTATTATTCTTCCCTACAATTCTTGGGCCCGAATTTTATTTGATCCCGGTGCCACTCATTCATTCATACGCACTACATATGCTCTTAATTTGGGATTGGACTTTGAGAAGCTAGAACATGCCTTGAGTATTGACATGCCTACGGGAGAAAGGTTGGATACTAGAAGGGTGTGTAGAGGTTGTGTGCTTCGTATTAAGGAGCAAGAATTAATTGTAGATTTGTTTACATTAGACATGAAGGGGTATGACATAATATTTGGGATGAACTTGTTGTCCACCTTTCGTGCGGCAATGGACCTACTACGGGAAATAGATTCTTGAAAGCTAAGGCGGGGAGCAAGTTGAGTTTATTGGCCAACTTAATGGGAGATGATCGAGATAAAATTCATGCAGATGTGGTGTTGATAGTATCGAATTTTCCTGATGTCTTCCCAGATGAACTACTCGGGTTACCCCCACAAAGAGAGATTGAGTTTAAGATTCATCTCTATTCGGGAATCAAACCCATATCCATTACTCCCTATTAGATGGCACCTTTGAAGTTAAAGGAGCTAAGAAAGCAATTAGACCATCTCTTGACTACTGGGCTTATCCATTTAAGCACTTCACCTTAGGGAGCCCCGGTCCTTTTTATGAAGAAGAATGATGAAACACTTCGATTATGCATAGACTACCGAAGGTTGAATCGGGTGACAGTGAAGAATAAATATCCATTGCCATGAATTGATGATTTATTCAATCAGTTGAGGGGTTCTAAGTATTACTCCAAGATTGATCTTTGCACAGGGTACCATCAACTGTGGATCAAGAAGGAGGATATTCGTAAGATAACTTTTTGTACCCGGTATGGTAATTTCAAATATACGGTAATGCCGTTTGGATTGACTAATGCTTTAGCAGCCTTTATGGATTTGATGCACAGGTTATTCCGGCTATATCTAGATCTATGTTTATTGATGACATATTAATCTTTTCACGGACACAAAGGGAACATGAACACCATCTTTCGGTAGTGCTTCAGACCTTGAGAGTGCATAAGTTATATGCTAAGATGAGTAAATGCGAGTTCTGGATGAAGGAAGTGAAATTCCTTGGCTATGTTGTGTCAAAATAAGATGTAGCTATTGACTCCGGAAAGATCGAAGCCATGATGAAATGGGAACCATTGAGGAATGTGACCAAAGTACGTAATTTTCTGGGCTTAGCAGGCTACTACCGGAGGTTTGTGGAAGGGTTCTCAAAGCTAGCAATGCCAATGACTTGTCTTATGAAGAAAGGGATTCTTGTGGACTCAAGAGTGTGACCTAACCTTTTGCACCTTGAAGGAAAGATTAACAACAGCTCCGATCTTCATTATTCCGAGTAGTGGGGTAGGATACGATGTTTAGACAGATGCTTCATTACAAGGCGTGGGATGTGTGCTGATGTAGGGAGGTAAGTTAGTTGCTTATGGCTTGAGACAACTAAAGATGCATGAGTAAAATTATCCCACTCATGACTTGGAGCTTACCGTTGTGGTTTTTGCGCTTAAGTTGTGGAGGTCTTAATTGTATGGAGAAAAGTTTCAATTGTTTTCTGATCATAAGAGCCTCAAGTATATATTCACACAGAAAGACTTGAATCTTTAGCAAAGAAGATGGATTGAGTATCTAGAAGATTACGATTTCACACTCAACTACCATCCGGGGAAGCGTAATGTAGTCGCACATGCACTTTGCAGAATGTCTCAGGGTGAACTCAATTTTTTTGCATGTAAATGGAAGATGATGGATGCCCTTGGAGACTATGAGCTATGAGTTAGATGAGATGAATCCCGGCCATGCTTGTTTAACTTGGTGGCTCAACCTACCCTCCAACGTAGGGTTGTGGAGTTGCAATGCTTGGATCCTTACTTAGAGTCGATTCGAGCTAAATTGAAAAATGGGGAAGTAGCTAAAGGTTGGTCTTTGAGGAGTGGAAAACTGAGATATGAGAAAAAGCTATGTGTACCCAATGATTCATCCCTAAAGGAGGAGATAATTAGATAGTGTCATCGCTCTAAGTTTGCTATCCACCCCGGTGACACAAAAATGTATAGAGATATGAAGCGTAAATATTGGTGGAAGGGAATGAAGAAGGATGTGGCAAGGTTCATAGCAAGATGTGCATTGTGTCAATAGGTGAAGGTGGAGTATAAAAACCCTGGAGGAATACTATAGTCATTACCTATCCCAGAGTGGAAGTGGGATCACATCATCATGGATTTCATGTCTGGTTTTCGACGGACGTCATGAAGGAATAATGTCGTATGGGTCATTGTAGATAGACTCACCAAGTCCGTTCATTTCTTGAGTATGAAGACCACTGACTCCTTAGAGACCTTGAGCAAGCTTTATATTCGTGAAATTATTAGATTACATGGAATTCCACTCTCTATCGTGTCGGATCGTGATTCTCGATTTATGGCGCAATTCTGGTAAAATCTACAAGAAGCTATGGGGATAGAGTTACACTTTAGTACCGCCTTTCATCCTCAAACGGATGACCAATCAAAGAGGGTGATATAGATTTTGAAGGACATGTTACGTGCTTGTGTGTTAGACTTTAAGGGTAGTTGGAGTGATCATTTTCCATTGGTGGAATTTTCATATAACAAAAATTTTCAATCTAGCATCAGCGTGGAATCTTATGAGGCATTGTATGGAAGACCATGTAGGTCCCCGACTTATTGGTTGGAAGCTAGAGAGAGTAGCTTGTTTGGGCTAGAAATTATTCGGGAGACTATGGAGAAAATTCAACTCATCCGGGATAGACTACACATGGCACAAAGTAGACAGAAAAGCTATGTGGATAGAAGACGAAGACCATTGGAATTCCAAGAGGGGGACTATGTGTTCCTCAAAGTGTCACCCAAAAAGGGAGTGTTTAGATTCGGCAAGAAGGGAAAATTAGCTCCAAGGTATATCAAACCATTTGAAGTGATTAAAGTTGTGGGCAAAGTGGCGTATCAACTTCGATTACCAGCTCAGTTGTCAGGGGTGCATGACGTGTTTCATGTTTCAATGTTAAGAAAGTGTCAATCGGATACAATGCATGTAGTGGATTTGGAGGATATTGAAGTTCAAGATGGTGCAACATATGAAGAACAACTAGTGAAGATTCTTGATACCAAGGAGAAGAGGCTTCGCAATAAAGTAATCCAACTGGTGAAAGTCATGTCGCAACATCATGGGGTGGAGGAAGCTACTTGGGAACCAGAGCTGGAGATGCGAGAGACGTACCCTCATTTATTCTCTACTTAAGGTAAGATTTAAGGACGAAACCTTTTTTTAGGGGGGTAGATTGTAAACCCCCAAATGCTTATTGTTATATAGTAACGTAATTATGTATTAAAATGCTAATATATGTAATTATGTATGCATGAACTATGTGGATTGTAAGAGTAGAAATAAAGATGTTATTTGAGGTAATAGGGCATGTTGTAGAAGTTTGGAAGTATTCCGAAGTGAAAGCACACTTTTGATAAAATTTGGGTAGAAAAGATTTTGGACACTTTCTAGTATTTGGATCATAACGTTTTATGCTAATGTCCATTTGAGCTGAAATTTTAAAATAGATAATAGACTTCCAAGGCTACAAAAGTGTATTTCATAAAAATTTCTCAAATCGACATGTAAATAGGCCAAAACTTCACTAGAAGTTTCAGCAGAAACAGGAAGTACGTTCGAACTTGAAAGTACGTTCGAACAACCTACATTCGAACGTGAAAGTCCGTTTGAATGACCCACGTTCGAACGTGAAATTCCATTCAAATGACAGTGCGTTCTAGTACTTTTTTTCTGATGGAAAAATAAAAGTACTAGGAGCAAATGACATTCGAAGGCCAAAAGGACGTTCGAACGTGAGTTACAAAATCTGGATTTTAGAATCGGGCACAAGAGAACATTTCTTCCCCTATAAATACTTAAGGACACCTCTAATAGCCCCATTTCAACATTTATAACCCTGGAGAGGATTAGAGAGGAAGAGATAAAGGGGAAAAACGCAAGATCAAGAGGGATTTGCACATTGAAGAGGATCAAAGCTTCTAGTTTTTCAAGAAATCCAAGGAAGAAGAAAGGTAGAGTTTTCTTCCACTCTTGTCCATTGAGGCTAGGGCATATATATATGTATGTTTTCAATCTCAATCTTATAGATATGCTATGAAATCATTATTTATTGATGCTCTTATAAATATTACCATGTTTTGATGAAAGTTATGGTTGAATAGCCATGAAATCTTTTCTTCTTGTCTTGAAAACTCTAGCGCCTTATTTGGAACAATGAAATTATATCTTTTGATGATCACTTGCTTATTTTTTTGAGTTGTTATGTTGAAAAAATACATGTGGAATTTGGGTTTCTTGACTTACTTGTGATTTGAGAAATTGGTTGAGTATCGTATCTCTTGTGTTGATGTTTGGATGAACATGGGTGCAGCTAGTCGGGAGAAGTCCTCGGTGAACCTCCTGTAATACCCGACCAATCCCAAGGAACTACGTATCTCTAAGACTGACTTCGGCCTCTCTCAATTCATAACTGTCTCTCTCAATTCATAACTGCCTCAACCTTCTCTAGGTCCACGGATACACCCAAAGATTACACCACATGTCCTAAAAACTTCACCTCCGTAAGCCACAATTCACATTTGCTAAACTTAGCGTACAACTGATGGTCTCTCAAGGTTTGGAGAACAACCCTCAAGTAACCCTCATGCTCCTCCTCAGAATTGGAGTAGATTAGGATGTCATCAACAAAAACACGACGAGCTGATCTAGGTAGGATTGGAACTCCCTATGCATGAGATCCATGAATGCCGTCGGAGCATTCGTCAATCCAAAGGGCATGATGGTTAATTGGAAATGCCCATACCACGTCCTAAATGCTGTCTTAGGGATATCCACCTCCCTAATCCTCAACGGATAGTAACTTGCACAAAGATCTATCTTGAAGTAGACATGTGCCCCTCTCAATTGATCAAACAAATCGTCAATCCACGACAAAGAGTATCTATTCTTGATAGTAACTCTATTCAACTACCTTTATTCAACTACCGGTCGTCTATGCATAGCCGAAGGGTTTTGCCCTTCTTCTTGGCAAACAACACTGGAACGCTCCATGGTGAAGTGTTTGGTCTAATAAACCCCTTGTCCATTAATTCTTGCAATTGGACTTTGAGTTCTTACAACTCTACTGGTGCCATTCTATGCGGAGTCATAGAAATGGGAGATGCATCGAGGTGTAACTCAATAGTTAAGTCTACATCCCTATGTGGAGGTAATCCTAGTAGTTCATCCAAAAAAATATCCTCATATTCACAAACCACCCGAGGTAGACCCAGTTTCTTTCTTGCCTTATCCTCTAGGGTAAGGCTCGCTAGCCAACCCATCAACTACCCATGTCAACAGGGGTCATAAACTACTTGGGGTAAAGCGACATGCTTTTCCCCTTAGAACTTGAAACAAACACCCTCCGGTGTATAAGTGGTGATCCTCTTATGATCACAATCAATGACGACCCAGTGTGCCGTCAACCAGACCATCCCAAAGATGACATTAAACTCCGACATGTCCATGACTCTAAGGTCTATGGTGAGTAGAATCTCTGAGAGCTCTAACTCATAATTCTGACATATCTGATCAACACACACCTTAGCTCTTAGGGGTAAATTAACATACAATGGCTCTTACAAGGTATCAACCTCTAAGCCAAAATCCCTTACACATGATGCAAAAATGAATGAATGTGATGTACCAGAGTCAAATAACACCCTAGCCCATAAGTGAGATAGTAGAAATGTACCCTGAATAATCGATTGATCCGCTGTCTCAGTCTGAGGTGTGCTGGTGTAGGCAAGCCCTTAGGTCCCTGAAGTCCCAACCTGTGAGCCCTGTCCTCGACCTCGATCTATGTCTTGGCTCATCTAACCTAATTGCAGAGTCCCCACTCGTGAAGTAGTAGGGGCCTATGTAGTACCCTAGAACTGGTACTGACTTCCTTGACTTATGATGGGGTAGGGAGGAACAAAGTAAGTCTGTGGCTGCCCCACGGATGATTGGGACTGAGACGCCCCATAGCTCTAGGATCCTTGTCTCTGATGGCAATCCCGCTTTATGTGAGCCGATTGGTGACAATGATAGCAAGTCCTTTGACCTACCTGGTAGGAAGGCCTCTGATTTCTACCGCCTTGGGAGGATTGACCTTGGCCTTGGCTTTAATAGCCGCCACCCTGTCCCCGTGGAGTCAAAGTCTTTTACTTTTTACCCGAACTCAAAGAAAATGATTGGCCCTCCTTCTTCTTATCTTTAGCACCCGCTTCCCAGAGGTTCCGTGCGTCATCAACTTCTCTCTCAATGGCCATAGCTATCGCGACCATCGAGTCCAAGTTTTGCAGGCAGTGGCCCACAATTTTACCCCTGATGAATAATTTTAAGCCATCCTCAAACCTCCTCACTTTGGCCATGCCTATGGTCACTTAGTCATTAACGAAACGGGCTAACTCAGTGAACTTAGCCACGTATTCCAGCACCATCATTGTCTCTTGCCTCAAGTCTAAGAATTCCTGGACCTTCGCATGTTGAATAGTTGTTGGGAAGTACTTGCCCATAAAGAACTCCCGACACTCTCCCCATGTCAATGTTTCTAAGTTCTTTGCATCTTTCGCCCAATCCCGCTATAGTTGGGCTTCTTCCTCTAGCTGGAATGCAAGTAGTCTTATCTTTGTGGCATCAGAAGTGATCTCCATAGCCTATAAGATCTTTTCGACTTACCAGAACCAATGGTTGGCCACCATCAGATCCGCCCCTACCAGAAAAGTTTGAGGCTTGTGTGCTTTGAACTTTTGGAGGTTACTTGAGCCTCCTTGCCCCACATTTGCACTAGCCTGTGCAATGGTAGCAGCCGCATTATCAATAGCCTCCATGAAGGCTTGTTGGTCAAAGGTTGGTGGTGGTTGATCATTGTTTTGCCCACCACCTTGGCGTCCTCTTCCTCTATTTGTCAGCTACACACATTTCAGACAACAATAGAGCCTCACATAGTATCCCCAGATAAGGACCAAGTTTAAACTTTGAGATTTCTCTCCTTGTCTTCCTAATAGTGCATTTGCTACCTACTAGTAGACATCTACACCCAGAACCATCTCGTTCATTCTTTTTCTGACCCCCAAGGTTATATTTTCTTACCCTTATGCATATAATCCACATATCACATAACACATAACATGAAGTATTTAAAGCACATAACATGACATGCACAATGAATGCAATGGTCTAGACTCATGCCCATCAAGCCCTAGGTAAATTGTATAACTATGCTCTAATACCAAGCTATGACGCCCCTAAAACCAAGGGTCTTTTCTCAACCGTTGACCACTCGTCAACCCACGAAAGTACCCGTGATTGTCGCACAACCCGACATCACGTCAATAACATCCCCTTAACCGGGATCATAACCCACACGTGTAATATGTGTACATTTTACCATTTGACCAAGGTCCAATATACCACAATTTATACTCCATTTCTATCCTTGAAATGAGAAAACACATAGCCCAAAGGCCTGACAAAGCATTCTTAAAATTTCAGATTTTTGAAAAACCTACCGGTAGGTTTTGTCCTCTAGAAAAGTTCTATTAGTAGGTTGATGTTCTACCAGTAGGTTTTGCCTGCTGGACAAAGTTCTACTGGTAGGTCGAATGTCCTACTAGTAGGTTTTGCCTACTGGACCACACCAATCTCTACAAATTCTACCGGTAGGTTTTGCCAAGAATTACCTGTTTTAGCTATTTTTAATTTCCATTTCATTCCAAAACCCACCCAAACTCATGCAACATTTATTTGAACATCAAACACAGTTAAAACAAGTTCTATTACAATCATTTTCAAAAGATTACATGCCCAAAACATGATTTTCACAATTTTTTACAAAATTACAAATTAAAGGCCACAAGTCGGCCTCTCTTCATCCTCGAGGCACTGAATGAGAGCCGTCCACCGACGTTTGTCCTGCACCTGAAAAATTTTCTTATATAGGGTGAGCCACACCCAATAAAGTATCTCCTACGGGACGCTACTCCCCAACCAAAGTGCATATGAAATGTGCACATGCAACAATCAACAGGCATCACCCATTCTAATTAAGAATATGCAATTCAATGTTGGAATTCTACCATGTCATGCCATGAAATGAGATGAGACTCACTCATGCACTTTACCCCGAGCCTTCTTGGAGTCTCACCTCCGGTTCCGCACACCGTTACACTTTTCTAGAATTTCACCTCAGGGGAGTGTATGAACCAAGTGGTCAGGTCTTGCACCCGAGGGCATACCTAACCCTTCTTGCTATACCCAACACAAGTTTTTCGTGCAACCTGCAACTCAGCAGGATTTTCGATCCAACCTTCCCGAGTCCACTTATCAAGCACCAAGAGTAGTGTTTGATTAAACCATGTACACACACCCACACTCATGCCTAATGCCCATGAATGCGGTGCCAACTTCATGCCCAATATGCAATGAATGTCAAATGAGCAATTTAAACCGCATAACATATTTCATGGCAATTTATATCTTAAGCATATAAATACCACAGTCCATCATGGTGCTAATATATTAACAACATATATCAACTCACTTATTCAATTACAATTTTCTCAAGCATGTCATACATGATCCATGCCATAACAAACTTAATTCTTGCATAGGAATTTAGCAAAACACTTTCAAGGCACCAATCATGTTATCACACAAAATTGTCCACATACTAACAAGTTCCAAGAAATTACATAAGTAACTTTCCTACACCAAATACAAACTAGCAATTGGTTTAAGTCATTTTCATACTCATTTCCTCATTTTCATTACAATAGGCAAGTGACATATATAGCTATACACTTACCCATTCCATATGGACATCCTAGGTTAGAAATAAACCAAAGTAGGAGGGAACCCTACCATTTGAAGCGTAAAATGAAGTGTAGAATCATCAAGAACACCTCCCAAGTCCAAAACTCTTGATTTCCTCAAAATCTCCTCTTTGGATCTTCGATGAAATGCTTCATTCTTAGTATGGTTGCGTAGCCCTCGTCGAGGTGATTGACTTTAACTCTTGGTCCGAATCGATTCAACCAACAAAACTCCGTAGATCTTAGGGAGAAGGTAGAACTTTTCTTTTTCTTTTCTCTCTTCTCTCTCCTCCTCTTCTAACGTGAGCCAACCGATAGAAAAATGAAGAAAATCAAATATTTCACCCTATTTATACCCTTTAATTGCACAGTCCACGTTGCACGGCACGTTCCCTATTTTTGGGTCCGTTTTTGTCTCGAAATGACTTAATTTCATTTCAATTTAAGTTCAAATTATTTTTATATGAACTTAAATTAAATTATAAGAAAATTTTAAATTTTATTTTTTTGGAGACGTTTTTGAGGTCACCTGACACCCATCCGTCTCATAAAACGCGAAAAATCTAACTATCTCTGAATTCAATGAAAATTGTTTGGGTAATTAGGTTTCGCGAGATGAATCCAATGGTGAGGTCCATTGCGTCCTTCGAGCTCTAGAGAAATATAGGTTTTCAACCTGCACTATAGTGTCAAATTATCGTTTTGCCTCTTTCTCATAAAAAGTTCAAATTTACCTGGGTTTCACAATAACACTAAAGCAGGATAGACTTTATTCACGCTGCCATAGATCACCAAGAGATAAATAGCAGAGAATCAACTTAGGTGGTTTTTAAATTTTTATAAGAGACTTAGTAATGCACAAGTAAAGAAGAATGATTTGATAAGTATTGATAGTAATGCGAGAGGTAGAGATAGACACAAATTAACTTTGAATAAAAATAGTAAAAAATGAGATGATAGCTTATGGACTAACGAAAAATGTAACCCCTGATAGAGCACAATGGAGAACATTATTCGTGTAGCTGATTCCAAATTTTTGAGTTAAGTTGGAAGATTTTTGAGGTCTATCCAAATAAAAACAGTCCCAAAATTGATTCCAAATTGAACCAAACTGAAACTAAACTTCAAAAATCAAGAATGAACTTTGTTTATTTATTCTCTTAGTCTATATATATGAGAAAAAGAGTTGGGAAAGAAGGAAGAAGGGATAAATTATCATTTTTTATTTTCTTTAATTTTCAGTTGGATCCAAAATTAGAGAGTGGCCATGGGCACATGTTTAAATGATTGAAAGATAACATCATTTTGGACCAAAACTAATGAGATAAAATGTAAGTATCCATATTATGTAGGAGTGTAGACCAGTAATTGCTTTTTGATAGTATCATTATAATTTGTGGACTTGAAACCAATTTCAAATAATAAGAGCACCTTCAATAGGCTTCCTATTCTCTTTGAACTCTATGTTTGAGCAAGTTAACCAAAAAAAATTAAGTTCCAGTGGACTCTTTATTTACATTAGCTAAAATAAAGAGCCTAATTTGACTCTAAAACTTTAGAGTCCCACTCACTCTTCATTGTATTTTTTATGAACGAAAAAATAACATATATTCATTTTTCATTAAATGCTTGTTGACTATGAGACTATTTTTCTACTAGAATATAGAACACATCGAAGTTGTCTAAAATATTTTACTCTCTCTTTCAAAATTTTATATAAGATGCTTCCTATTTAAAAAAAAATTACTCTCTAAAATAGAAGGTATTATTGGAGATGCTCTAATAGACATATATGATCCCTTGTGCTCAAAGATATTTTGCTTTTTAATATGCTAAATATATTGATATTATGTTAGTTTTAAAAAATTCATGAATATCCCCTAGTATCTTAGCAATGACATATCGATTCTTTGAGTTTTGTTTATTGTAACGGTTTGACATATTTTCGGATTGCAGACGTACCAAAATATAGGTGGACTAAAAATTCAAACACATATGATCCCACCTACTCAAATCAACGTGGTGTTCTAAAAATTGTTATTGTTCAGGCAACTTTACTAAGGCGTAAGGTTACCTTTATGTTCTTTTCTATGCCTTCGAGCTTCAAGGACTTTAAACAATTTCATCGGTCAGAGATATGTGAACACTACTAAAAGTAAACTATGGAAATGCAAAGTAACAAGTAAATTGATTTCATATTTGGAAGACGAATCAAATGCTGGAGTTAGCATTAACTGAAAGCAATAAAAGATCACCGGAGTGATGTACTACAGGTAAAGTAAAAGTTATTTAGAAGCAAGGATTAAGCAAAAAGATAGCATGACTTTGTAAAGAGTATTTGTGATTGATCACGGGATCACTTTCCAGCAACCTAGCCTCTACTATTTATAAAGATGGCTCTCAACCGTTGATCCATATTTTTAAGCCACTACTCATGATCATGGCCTTGTGCCTAGAGATATGTGAATATGTGTTGAACCATTTCCAACTGGCAGCTCATGATGTCACATTTTCTTGTTTCTCATAATTCTAAGAGTCTATTCCTCTAACCGTTCTACCAATTATGGATTCTCACAAACTCCCTTGTGACCGTTGGATTCCTTCCAAGTGTCACCCTCAAATCACGATATTTTTGGGTGTTAATAGTAACATAAACTTCCATCCCTAGTTGGAACCAATAAAACATGAATTTAAAATTTCATATGCAAAGCATTTTTATTATTTCTACGTTATTTAACTATATAAGAATCATGTAATTAAGGGACTCAGAACAAATGTGCATGATTAGACCATCTAATGAAGACATGTGTTATGTATCACGTGACAGAAAACACATGTTTAATAGCACATGGTGAAGTGTCATAGCAGAGTACCTCTGCTAGAACCATAATTTAACCAACTGAACACATTATGGATCTAGCCGAACAAACAGTGAAACTGTTTAGTTAGTGTAAAAACTAAGAAGTTGATAAGAACTAAGCAAAACATGAATTTAGGTATTTGCTTAGGACACAACCTAAATAGGAGATAAGATTGAACCAAGAGATAGCTAGGATTTCCTCAACGATCAGAGGTTGTACTAAAAAGTCAATAAGGAAGCTACCTAAATCATGGGTGCACATTATAAATATGTGAATTAAATAATCGATCAAGAGGAAAGAAAGTCAAGAAAGATTCCAACACGAATTAAAGAAGATATGACTAAAAAATAGGTGTGCCACGTGTACAGTCATGAATGAAATCCTAGAATTAGGGTATAGACTCTTATAATACCAGATGATCTTAAGTCTAAGGTACACACTTTTTTCTCTGTAATTTGGTTGCTTCTTCTAAGAACCCTTAGTGACTTAAGCATCGAAGTGCCTCCAACAAGCTAATCCTCGTTTCCTAATAGTGTGCTCATTTTGTAGAGAGAATGTGCCCTCCATTTGGTTCCTTAAAAAAACCCATACAAAGTTTCCCCATCATCGCCAATTTAGAGGTACACCAATTTTCCCTTGTACAATGGGGACAGTCTGTACAATTCACATTTTTCCCTTGTATAATTTTGACCATATCAAACCTACAAAACATGCTAAGGTCATCATACAAGGACTAACATTCTGAAGAGTACGATCTCGCAAGTAACTATCGAGTGTCTTTGCCCACAGATAGTGACATAAGGGAAATTCCTACTAGGAGTTCGTATGAAGAACATGAAGGTCACAACAACGCATCACATGGTAGATATAATCCCCGAGATGATGTGAAGCCCAAAAATGATGTTCCCCTAATAGAAGGGGAAGTCTCAACCTTTATGAAGATGATGAAGTCCTTCTAGGACCGGTCAAATGCGCATGAGACCATGTTGCAGAGGTCTAAAGAGGAGAAGAAACGGTTGAGATAGGAGAATGAGGCACTGAAATAAGCCTTAAGGAGATCGCAAGATCTTCAAGTCCCTAAGAATTCAACTGCCACGGGACCCATGTTACAAGAAAATCCCCCCACACTGACCACAGTTGCAGTCCTACCAAGCATTAGGTCAGGTGCATAGATGACACACATGAAAGACATGGGAGAAGAAAATTTGTGCATGTGGAGGATTAAGAAGATAGTTGGAGGCACCAAGGAATTTGATAGTCGTTAAAAGCCCCCTTGGTAGAAATTAGCTAGGGAATTGGCTAGGAGAGCTACAGCGGAATCCTTGGGGGGGAGGAGAGGTGTCACCCTTCACCAGATGGATAGAAAAAGAAAAGATGCCCAACAAGCTTGTGGTGCCAAATTTTAAACTCTATGATGGAAAAATGGATCCCACTGCCCACATTTGTCATTACAGATAGCTCAAGGCAGTTCATAGGAAAAACATAACATTGATTTGCATAATATTCCCTAGCAACTTAGGAGAGTCAGCTCTGAAATGGTATGACGGTCTCCCAAGGGACTAAATCGATAGTTGGGTATAGTTGCCTGAGTAATTTACTGTCTGGTTCATTATCAATAGTATGCATCCAAGGGACATTGGGTCATCATTGCCTTTGAAGAATTAACAAGGTGAAACTCCAATAATTATGCTTATAATTACTAAGAAACGATAAATGAGATAGAGAGTTATAACCCAAAAATTGCTATAGCATAATTCAACATTGGGTTACCAAAGGATAACCTGTTGTTCCAATCTTTATCCAAACACCAACCCATTGAGATAGAGGAATTGATGGCTAGGGTTGAAAAATGTGCCAAGATGAACAATAAGCTAAGTAGGGAGGTCCATAAAGACCAGTTGAGTAGGAAGTAGAACAAAAGGAATAAGCAAGCATAACCACAAAACAAGAGAAAGGAGAAAGAGGGATATTTGTTCCAGTCATCATTCTTAGGGGTAAAGACGGTTTTCAAGGAACCAATCTACAAGATCTTACCTCAAATCAAAGGAAAACCCTATTTTCAATGGCCTAATAGGTTGACTAGAGATCGAAAGAAGAGGAGTTTGAATCTCACGTGTTCTTACCACTGAGATGTCAAGCATATGATAAAATATTATCGATCATTGGAGCAACACTTGGAAGAACTAATCTGAGCTGGCCATCTACCTTAGTTTGTTGATGATGCAACAACAAAGGCAGAAGTAGCTGATAAGGGAGAAATTGGAGGACAGAGACAAGACCCCATTGGTGTGACAGACTTTATTCACGCTATCATAGATCTAAATATGGCAACCAACAAACCTGCTTGAGCCTAAATTCAAAAGGCTGCATAAATCAGTGAACCCTATCAGGTTGACAGTATGACAGAGCAAATTTGCAAGAAATCTCTAGTTGATCTATTGCATGGACTAATTAGTTTCTTAAATGAATATTTGGTAGGGGTCCACCATTCCCACAGTGATGTTTTGATACTTTGATGATCGTCAACTTTGATCTAAAGAGGGTCTTGATTGACCAAGGGTGCTCATTAAAAGTTTGTATATGGGAATTTTTTAAGAAGTTAGTCATGAATGGGGAGGATCTCAAGCCATTTTAAGATTCATTTGTTAGATTCAATAGTAAAATGGTCCTCGCAAAGGGCAAAGTGACCCTACCAGTCCAAGTAGAACTAGTGTCTACTACGATTGAGTTCTTGTTGTTGAATTGAATTTAGCCTACAACGCTATGATGGGGTATACCTGGTTATAAGAAATAAAATTAGTCCCCCCCTCACTTATCACCAGGTTCTGAGCTTCCTATTTGACTAGGGATCATTGATATTAGGGGGCACTAGGTTAGTGCAAGGAGTTAATTGTTTGCATCAGTCAAATGGAGGGTTGTCATGGATGAGGTTAGAGGTGCCGAGCAAGCACTCGAACTGACTCAAAAATATCAATCAAAGTTTGAGCAGTCGATCCTAGAGGATCCAATACTTGGAAACTATGCATATTGATACAAATTACCCTAGGAGGTTCTTTTTATTAGGTTCCACATTGAAGAAAGAAGAAAGGGAGGCACTAGAGAACCACTTAAGGACGAACATGTATGTATTTTCCTAGACATTGTAAAAGATGCCAGAGATTAGATCAGATATAAGTTTTCATCAACTGAATATGGATCCAAGCTTCAAACCTATCAGACAAAAGCAAACGAGGTCGACATCTCAACATATGGAAGTTGTAACTGAATAGGTCAAAAAATTATTGGAACCTCAATCCATTAAAGAGCTACTTTACCCTACATGGCTCTCTAATATAGTGGTAGTCAAAAGAAAAATGGAAAGTGGAGACTCTATGTGGACTTTACTGACTTTAACGAAGCATGCTCAATGGATAGTTTCCCTCTACCGAAAATTGACCAAATGGTAGATGACATGTCCAGTCACGAGAAGATGAGTTTTTGTATACTTACAGAGGCTATCATCACGTCCCCTTCTTTGAGCCCAATTAGTAAAAGTATTCTTTCATAACACCACCAAGGATCTACTATTATAGAGTGCTATCGTTTGGGCCGAAGAATGTAGGGGCAACATACCAAAGGTTGGTCCCCGAAATGTTCAAGGATGTGCTTGGGAAAATAATGAAGGTCTACATAGATGATATATTGGTGAAAAGCCACATAGCCTCTAACCACCTATTTGATTTGTAAAGGACCTTTTATGCATTTTGAAAATATGGTATGAGGCTCAAAGCCTCTAAGTGTGCTTTTTGGGGTTGCATCAAGAAGGCTACTTGTTTTCTGGTAACCTAGAGAGGAATTCGGGCCAATCCCGACAATGTCAAAACATGTTCGAAGTAGGAAGCGAGAGTATGAGTAGCAATAGCTGCTCTTAACCATCCCACCATTCCTGACTTTAGGAAGGAATGGAGTAAGGGATGAATGAATTGAGTTATTGAGTTCAGGAGTTACTGAGTTCATGAGTCTTCCATGTATTATTTCAATCCCTGAGATTGAGTTATTGAGTTCATGAGTTGATGAGTCCTATATTTGCCCTTATAAAATAAATATCCAGATCATCCAATAGGTGTAGAGCATTCTTTAAAGCCCTAAAATGGTAAGAGGGAGGCGTCTGGACGTAAGAAAGTGAGGAATCATTTAAAGGCTTGAGGCCTTACCTAGAAAAACCCCCATTCTTAACAACTCCTAAGTAGGATGAGCAATTATACATCCAGAGCATGATATAAGTGGGGTATTAATGAAGAAATCCATTAGGGATATGAGGCTAGTTTACTATGTGAGGAAAACCCTTCTTGATGTAGAGACCAAGTATCTATCATTAGAGAAATTAGTCCTAGCCTTTGTCAATTCGGCAAAGAAGCTAAGGCATTAGTTCCAAGTACATCCAATCAAGGTCTTATCAATTATGAACCTCAGTGAATATGATATCAATTATGAACCTACAACAACAATTGAGGGACATGTGATTGCAAAATTCATGCCCGAGCCCACCAAGTCCCTAACGAACTTCAAGTCCCAAGTAACTTGGAACTGGAAGTTGAGGGGATAATAGCCAACCAGAAAAATTAAACAAGTACCTTTGAACTTGATCGAGGGGAGAGGCCTCTAAGCTAATGAATTCTTGGAATCTATTAGTTGATGGTCCTTTGAACCAAAAAGGAGTTGGAGGTGGCATGATTTATTAGAATCTCTTGAAGGCGATACGCTGGAAAAAATAGTAAGGCTGAAATTCGGAGCATCTAACAATGAGCTAAATACGAGGCCTTTTTCACCAGAATGAGGCTCGCACAAGACATGGGTGCCAAACAGTTGAACAGTCTATTCCAACTTACAACTTGTCGTGAATTAACTTTTTTGGTGCATACATAGAAAAAGATGAAAGGTTGGGGTCATACCACTAGTTGGCAACCATGGAGCTAGGTAAGATCCCAAAGGTGGCTATACAATAATTTTCTAGGGGTAAGAATGTGCATGTTAATGCCTTGGCTACATCAGCACTCAAGGACAACCCGATTAGAACTATCTAGGTGGAAAGCCAAGGCCATCTAGGTATTGAGCTCAAAATCATGAGGAAACATTGTCAATCAACCAAAATTCAAGCTGGATCGACCTATTGTGAACCATCTAAAATAAGGAAAGCTCCCTGAAGCTAACAAAGAGGCTCACAAGTTGAGACTCAAATTTCCTAGGTTCTCTCTGTCACCTAGCGGAGAACTCTATAGACAATACTTTGTGGTCCATACCTATTGTGCATACACCTGAACAAGGTACTTGACTTCCTCTTCAAGATTCAAGAAGGAAGCCATGGGTCTCATATCGAAGTAAGATCACTTGAACACCAAGCAATTTCACAAGGTTATTGGTGGCCTTACATGCAGAAAAACTCACAGTTGTATTGTAAGACCCTGTACTAAAAATTAAATAAGAATACTAATATCTTAAGAGTTTTCCAAATATGAATAAAATGAGGATAAAAACTTAGAATCATTGTTGAAATATTAATCATGAAGTTTGAGTTTCGAACGGATTGACTTTTGGGTCAAACTTAATTTTTTTTTTTTTGGATGTGTTTAAGATTGATAAGGGTAACTAAATAAATATATTAATTTTTTTTATCAAAATAACATTACCATTGAATTCAGGAGGTCGGAAAACATTGGGAGAGGTAATATGGGAGGTATTAGAAGTTAGGAAGTATTTTAAAAGTAAAACCAAATTGGAGTGAAATTGGGTAAAAAGGGGTGATGGACACTGCTTATTATTTTGATCATAACTTTATATTTTAATGTCCAATTGATCTGAAATTTTGACAGGAAATATTAGAAATCTAGGGCTACAAAAGTGTATTTCATGAACAATTTCCAATTCGACCTCTAAATGGGTCAAAACTGACCTGGAAATCGCACCAAAAATCTGTGAACAGTACGAAGGAAACCCGATTTTTCTGAACAGAAAATATCGGGTTTTGCTCGATTTTCTTGCCCTATAAAAACCTAATATCGTCCCTTTAGCATTCATTTCACCCCTCCAAACCCTAGGAACCATTTTAGAGGAAGAGAGGAAGATAGAAATACCAATCAAGAGGGATTTATACCTTGTAGAAATCAAAACTTCAAATTCTTCAAGAATACATTCTCCTCCCATTTTCTTCCATCCTTGCTACCCTCTCACCCAAATCTTTTGAAACCCTAGGAGGAGAAGATTAAGAGGAAAAGAAAGGAGAGCAAGAAGGTCTTGAAGCTTGGGTCTTAGCTTGGAATCTTGATCTAAGGTAGGGGATTTTCTCTCAATCTCTCACATTGAGGCTAGATATATATATCTAGATATATATATGTATATAGATATATGTTTCTTCACTCTCCTTCTCATATATATAATATGAAATACATGATTCTTGTTCTATTTGTAATAAATGTCATGTTTTGAACAATATGAAGGGTGGGTAACCACCAAAGCTCTATTGATTTTTTTTTTTTTTTATCTTCAAAGCCCTAGTTTTCAAGAAAATGGGATTTTCTCCTAATTTCTTCTTTGTCTTTGATTTTAAAACTTTAGTGTTGAATATTGTATAACAAAATGATATAGATTACGATCTCTTGCATATTTTCTTGGATTATTCGATTATATGACAAATGTGAAAACAAAATTGGGGATTTTACTATATTTGGGAAATTGTTGTGAATTGTGAATATTCTTGATTTCCTCATTGTATGGTTGTTGTGATGGACTTGGATTACCTTCGAGAGATGCCGTAGAGTGTTAGAGGTTAGTCTATCCCAATGGGGGGTGATGTTGGTTGCCTAATGCTCGTAGTGGATCGTTGTTGTGCTCGCGATCACTATTGTTCACATATACACCGAGGAAAAGGGTTAGTATACTAGACACATTGGGAGGATTTCGTCAATGCCGTAGGGTACACGCCCTTCCTAAAGAGATTTGTAATTGTTGGTTGGAATTGGTGGACTAGGCATGATCGTTAGGTAGATTCACGAGAAGCAATCAACATACATGGTACGGGGATGAACCAAAAATACATGGAATCGGGAGTTGGGTCGTTCTTGCCGATGCATTGGTATGGGACAATGCTTAGGGAGAAGCCCTTCTTAAATAACTTAAATTAGAATTTTGTTTATCGATGCTACACTCACTTTATTCTTTTAACTGATTATTGCTATTGTTTAAACTTGAGATCTCTTTTAAAATGTCACTGTTTTAATTCCAAACCTATATATATGTTAGTTGTGAAATGAGACCGACCGTTTGCTATGTTTTTTAAACCTTGTTTGAGTTGAGAGGATTTTGCTACAGAGCTTCGTGCTCACCCACTACAAATAAAAATTTTTCAGATTTCACACTTGAGGAGGAGTTAGGAGCCGAGGAGCCCACCCATTGGAAGACTCCGCTTGACGGGGATGTGGATCCCGAGGTGGATGCTTAGAACGACACTTTTATTTTGTTCTTGACTAGATTATGCTTAGAATATCCTTTTGAACTCTAGTTCATTTCTGTTATTTCCGTTGCGTTATATTATTACATTTTGGAGATGTAAAGGCCAAGATTAGACCTATTAATTTGGGATGATAGTGTGGATATGACATATGATGAATGCAAGTTTATTTTATGATGGAAAAATGGACCCGGTGTGGTCAATAGTTATGCATATGTGGACCCGGTGTGGTCAATTGTAATATAATTGTACAGGTTGTGTTTTGGGTAGAGCTCCCCGTACAAAGGAGACTCTGCCCAAATTTTGTTAAATTATGAATGGTTGATGAATGAAACTTTCGTCGTGATGAATTTTACTTAATGCTCTCATACGATAAATAGTTTTTAGAATGTAATGTCACCCACGGGGGTTTTTGGGGCGTTACATGTATTTAAGGTAGTGTGATAAGTGCCAAAACAATTTCACCAATTCTAAGGTAGCCAGACCAGGATTGATTCCACTCACGAGTCTATGGCCCTTTACACAATGGGAGCTAGACATTATTGGACCAATACCCATGGCTCCAAGGAACAAATTATTTGACGAAGTCGTTGAAGACCAAACTCCAAGCAAGTATTTAAGCCACAAATACAAAGAGGTTTGTGAGGAGGAATATTGTAACATGATTCGGGATTCCAAGTGTATTAATCTCCGATTATGGGATTTAGTTTGACAGCAAACCCTTCAAGGACTTCTGCCAAAGATTTTAAATTAAATATTAATACTCTTCCCCACGAAAATTGTTCCAACAACACCATTAACAAGACCAAGAAGAGATTAGAAAAAGCAAAGGGAAATTGGGTTGAGGAGCTACCCAACGTGCTATAGGTGTACCATACCACACCATGTCGGGCAACAAGGGAGACTTCATATACGCTAGCTTATGGGATGGAGTAATTGTTTGATCCCAAATAGGCACACCCAAGTGCAGGCAGTCAAAAAGTAATAATTCTAGGGAGTCCGAGTTCGAACCACAAAGATCGAAAAACATATAAAAGTAGATAAAAGAAGAACAAGCAAAATTGGATTTTGAGAGTTGAAATTATTTTTGTAAAATAAAATAGGAAATTCTCTAAGGAATTTTTTAAATGGAAAAACCACTCTTTAGTTTTGAGATCTGGATCTATTCATGTTCATCAACTAAATATATTTATGCAATTACAATTATCTCAATTGATTTTTAATGTCAATGTAGTGAATCGGAAAATTTAACTTTGAAAACATAAGATTCAATTAATTTAAAAATAGAAATTGAAGAACTAGTTATACGAAACTCATGGGGAATCATAAAAATTATCCATAATAAAAACTCAATCAAGTTAATGAATAATTAAAAAATTATAAAGAGCATGAAACTTTACTAACAATCGTTCAATCAATCTAGAATTTCAACAAAATTTAACTTTAAAGTATAGGAAAAATAATTGCATAAAACATAAATAATTGACTCACAATCTTAGATCCACACCCTGACTAAAAAGTGCAAAAGAAAATTACTCACCATAAATGGCTAATCTCCAAAACAGAGATAACGAAAAAAGTTGTGATCTAGGATGCTCTCTCAATAGGTGCGAGCCTTTATTTATACTAAAGTCTAGATATTGGTAAGATGTCTATGGTGGGCTTGGGAACAATATTTTTCCAAAAAGAAGACCTTTTAGGCCAAATCTTGTGCAGCGAATCTTTGGGGTGCGGGTACAATATCTACCCAATCTTCAAGCTCAATTTTTAAATAGGTAGAAGCTGATTCACGAAATTGTCATGAAATTTACTTTTGTAACTCTTAAAGTCTTGTTTTTGATGATGTAAACATCAGGTTAATCAAATAACAGAGTAAAAAGTTATGACCAAAATACTGAATGCATGTCAAAACTTTATCTTCTAGAATAATTTTCTAATTCAACACTAAATGAGTTTTCTACAAATTCAGACTCATGCAAGGATTAAATTGTTGTCTTATCTTTAAATCTTTACATTTTAATCTTGACTTTTCAATCCTAATCAAATATCTCATTTTCTACATTAGCTCTTCTTCTAGTGTTTACTTCACTTGTCTTATTCATTATTACTTTAAGTCAACCAAATTACCTAGAAAAAAATCAAACAACTAGGAAAAGTATCAAGCTAGAAAATAAAAGAATCTAATACAATTTACCTCAAATAATATGTAGTTAACCAGT
Organism: Ilex paraguariensis; assembly: GCA_963454935.2. Taxonomy (NCBI): domain Eukaryota; kingdom Viridiplantae; phylum Streptophyta; class Magnoliopsida; order Aquifoliales; family Aquifoliaceae; genus Ilex; species Ilex paraguariensis. Next base: position 270,471 of record CAUOFW020007414.1, on the reverse strand, counting down.
CATTAAATATAATAAACTAACACTTTTGATAGTTAATCACACTTCTCAACCTAAATAATACTAATCCCTAGTAAATATAGATCCCAAAAACTAATAGAAAAATAAAACAACCTAACAAAATAAAATGCAAATCCACTTTTGAAGGACTAACGACTATATTTAGCATATGCAAAAGACCTTTAAGACCCTAGGTTACCCCTAGTGGATGAGTATAGTCTTGTGATGGTTTCCAGGGAAGATACCTTCAAACTTCCATTAACTTGTTAAACCTTTAATTTCACATATAACTTTAATCAAATACCAAGTAGTATATGTTAGACAAACCAAGAAGAAATTCATACCAAGTAAATTTATAGAATTAAAGGCTATATGACATTATTCACATATCAACTTTCCATTGAACCTAGTGTGTGGTGTGTAAATCATGAATAGATAATCAGTCAATGAAAATTCACCCATTCTACTATCTACAGTTAGCTTCGATGCAATCCTCATCAAAAAATATACTCTCAACAATAAATTCACTCCGATTATAGTTACTATGGATCCTCATAATATCATATGTGAGCAAATTTAATATAAATCCAGCAAAAGGTAACTCACATATATCTCATAATCAACAACCACTATATCAATAAAAAAGACTGACATAGTCTCATGGAAAGAAATCAATATATGATTAGTAAAATAATCAATATTATCATGATTATTCACACAAGTCACACATCAACCAATACATTCTTGATATCAAATAGTTATTTTTCTAAGATTGTAATGGGGCCTTGGGATTTGGGTTTTGAAACAAAAGGTAGTCAAGAATTGAAAATTCTACCCCGTGAGAACATTACTTTACTTAACCATATTTCTTAACAAACTTTCTTTCATCAACCTTCAAAAGCACAATTCACAACATTTTGATCATGCTTCTCTCCCTCCCTCCCTCTCTCTCCCTCTCTCTCTCTCTCTCTCTCTCCCTCTCTCTCCTTCTCCCTCTCCCTCTTTTCAAATGCTTGCTTTCTATACATTTTTTTCCCACAATGCTAGACATATTGCCTTTTTTCAGCTTTTTTTTTTCTCATAGCTCTTTTCTCTTTTTTTTTTCAGCAAGTAACATATGTAACTATTCACAAATAAGTAAAATTTCACATTTTCTTCAGTATCTCTCAGCCATCATTAAATCATTCAAATAAACAATATGACTAAATCTAGGAATTACCAAGGTAAAAGATATTATCACATATTTTTTGCTTGGTTATTACATGTGGTATGAGAAACGAATTTCGGTACAAAAGGGCTCAATCAAGACTTTTAGGGATAAAATTACACTATGAATAAGGCTAAGACTCATATTATCTCAAAGGTATACTAAAATCACATCTCAAGAGTTCTTGGTAACACACTTCCGATTAAATTAATTCAGAGTCAATTAATCATTCCGAGTATCAGTATTGAGCAAAACAAGTATAATGAGACTATTTAAAGATATAGCTAAATAAAATTATTTTTATTGAGTAAATGTCAATTTCACTTAAAAAAGAATTGGCTCAAAACTCATTTCTATCTCCATTTATTTGTATCAAGTTCCAAAGTAATAATATCCTCTTCTAATCACTAATTTAATCATCGTTATACATGTACTGATATGTTTAAGTTTCAATTGGGAATTCTAGATACATGATACTGAAGTATTGTCTATAATTCTATAACAGACCAATATATTTATAAATTCAAGTATTCATCACATATATCTTAATTATTAATCAAATTATATATGCACATAACTCAAGGTAAACAACAAATTTGTTTTCTTTTCTTTCTTTCCTTTTTTATAGAATAAAATTCAAAAATAAATGAAAATTGTCACAACACTAAACACACCCACACCCCCTACCAAAATTCAACATTGTTGTCAATGTAAAAATAAATACCATAATTCTCAATAAAAATAATGAACGTATATCAAAGGATTAGGAATATCTAGTCCCACAAAAACTCTAAAACTTGAAATATAAAATATTCAACAAAAAGAAAAACTATAAATCAAAAGATAAGAGAAAAAATAAAATACAATAAAATCTAACTATTAATATACAACTCATGTCAAGACAATCAATCCGACTGCAATTCAGATTTGAATGTTCGACCATTCTATTTCAATGGCTTGAACTTGTGATGTTGCAGTAATTGTGAAACCCAAAAAATTAAAACTTGATTAAAAAGGAAAAAAAATAGTAATTTGCCATTACGGTACAAGTTAAAAATTTAAATTTATCTAGAAATCGAATAAAGAAACGAACCGAATAATGAAACAAACCTCACCGTTGGATTCGTATCCCAAAATCTAGTTATTCAGTCAATTTTCAGTGAATTTCGAGATAGTTGAATTTTTTTACATTTTACGATGCAATCGAGTATTGTGCAACTAAACTTATCGCGATCAAAATTTATGCCCAGGACCTAAAAAATAATTTAAAATTAGTTTAGTAAAAATATATTAAACATAACGCAGGGTGAGATTTAATTGATTCGAAATAATTAAACCATTTAAATTGGGACATGTGGCACAACTAAAAAGGGGGAAATTTGGGTTTTTCACCCATTTGCATCCCAAAGATCAGCCGTATATAGAGAGAGAGAGAGAGAGGAGAAATTGTCCAAGTCCACTTCATTTTTTTTTAGATATGCAAAGATTCAACCGTTGGATCGCTTGAAACCAAGAATTAAAGTTGCTCTTTGCAACAAGGGGTACACAACCATACCTAAGATCATGCCTTTATCCAAAGAAGGGAACCGAGGGCTAAGGCTTGGAAGGCCTAATTTGGGATGTTTGGGATTTCTATTACGTGGGCTCACGCTACAAGATGTAGGGTTCCCTCATAACTAGGTTTGTTTCCAACCTAAGGTGGTGATATGAAATGGGTAGGGCTATAGAGATATAATCTCATGTGTTAGCTCCGCATAGTGTATCTAGGATATGAAAAATGGGTATGAGAATATGTTACAACCATTTCATGCTAGATTTGGGTTTGAGGAAATGGATTATTTTTTGATATGAAGAGAATGATAATATGAATTATAACTATACATTTTATTTGTATATGCACAAGTAGCATCGCATTCATGGGCATCCAATATGAGTGTGGGTGTGTGTGCATATTTTTAATCATGAACCATATTGGTGGATTGATATGTGGGTTCACGAAAGTTGGACCTTGGTCTAGATAAATCGCATGGGTTTGCATTGAAAAACATGTTGGAGTTAGCAAGAAGGGTTAGATTCTCACTTGGGTGCAAGACCTGGTAACTTCAGATATGCACTCCTGTTGCTTTTGAGTCCATAAAGTGTGTCAGTGTACATAGAACTGTTGGTGGAAGTTCATAGATACTGTCTAAGTTAGGTGACTGTTGGTGGAAGTCCATAAATACCTACCCCAAGAAAGACAAAAGTTTCTATAAAATATTCATTGAATGTCTAACATCAATGGCAAGGGCTTGAAATGCCCAGATGCATATGCATGGCATAACATGTGTTATGGGAGTTGGTGGGGCTCGGTTTGCATTGCATGCGTTAGTTCTCATCTCATGGCATGGTGTGGAATTATAACATTCATTTATGAAATTTATGTATCTGAATGGACGTTTGACATGATAATTTTTTTGTGACATTTTGCATACATCTAGGTTGAGAGGTAATCTCCATACGAGATACCCTATTGAGTGTGACTCACTTTATGGGAATATATTTCAAGTACTGGACAGACATCCATAGGAGGCCCTCCTATGGGCCCTCTTTGAGGAGATAAAAGGGATATGGCTCTTGAGTTGGAGTTTTGTAGTCCCTTGTGAATTCACATTTTGGCCTTTTATATTTTGGAAAACTAAAACTTGTATATTCTTTTGGAACAAGGGCATGTTATTGGGACTTAATGTATGAACATTGTTCTTTTACGAATGGATGTTGTATGACAATGGTTGTGGATGGGTATTCAATCTATGCTTGAATATTAATGTTAGGCCATTGAATGGTCATAAGAATATTAAAATGCATATGTTGTGTTTTGGGTAGAGCTACCTATACAAAGGAGGCTTTGTCGGGATTTCGTTTTAGTTATGAACCCAAATGAATGGGGTATTATTACTTGTTATTGAGTTAAGCGATATCATGGGTTATTCTGTGGGTTGATGGGTGTTTAACGGGTTAATCGGGAGCCCCAAAAACTTGGGCGTCACAGTAATTCCTACGATTTTATGTTAAGACTCATTCAGCCAACACACCTTCATACAAATCCAAAAAAATGAGACATGAATTGGATATTTGTCTAGTATAATAGTTGGATTAATTTTTTTAACCTCACCAAACCTAGACATATCAATCTCATCACTCTTTCTTAATATTAAAGACTTATCAGGCTTTTGGGCTTCGTTTGAAATAGTAGTTTCAATGATGTCTTCATCGTCAAGAGTAATAATGGATTGACCATATTCAAACAGTAATTCAGAAAAAGAAGCATTCTCATTACATTGACCATGTGAAGTTGGTTGAATCTTGGTCAAAGATTGATTGATCAATGTTCCAAGAGTGTCTCTTATATCATTTAAAGATTGAGTAGTTTGAATATTCTAAGTAATTTGGTTTTGCATTAATTGATTCAATGTGTCCTCTAGACTCTATTCTTGTAGGTGAATGTTTAGTGGATACAGAATAGGTTCTTGTGATGGTGAGGGAATAATTGGTGGCTAATATTGGTTGTTCCTCTAACCAAAATTTGGCTAGGTAGACCACCCTTGGGGATAAGTCTTGAAATAAGGGTTGGAAAAAGGTTGTTGGAAAGATGATATTTCGTGGGACTGATCCAATAAAACCTCTCGAAACATTGGAATGGTAGGGCACTCCTTAGTGGGATGCCCAAATACAACACAAATCCCACACACTCCGTCAATACGGGGAACACTCGACACCTCATTAAAGTAATTTAAAAACATAAGAAAAAAATATGTACAATAAACTAAAGTGAACAAATAATATTTACAAAAAAAAATATGGAACGAATTTACCATGAAAATGCTTTCTCCAAGTAGTTTGTAGTAGAAGGCGAATTCTTCCTTCTTTCTCTTTGCAATTTGACTTCTGATCCCCAGCATCAGGGCCAAAAACTTGCTTGATCCCAAATAGGAACACCCAGGTGGAGGTAGTCAAAAAGTAATAATTCTCCAGAGTCTGACATCGATTCACAAAGATAGAAGAAAATAAACAGTATTAGATAAAGGAAGAACATGTGAAAATTGATTTTAAGAGTTGAAATTATTTTGTAAAATAAAATAGAAAATTCTAGAAGAAATTTGTTAATTGGAAAAAATAACTCTACAGTTTTAGGATCTGAATTTGTTATTGTTCATCAACTAAATATGTTTATGCAATTACAATTATCTTAGTTGATTTCCAATGCCAGCGTAGTCAACTGAAATATTTAACTTTGAAAACATAAGATTCAATTAATTTAAAAATAGGAATTGAAGAACAAGTTGCACGATACTCGCATGGAATCATAAGCATTATCCATACCAAGAACTCAATCAAGTTAATGAAGAATCAAACAATTATACGAGCATAAAACTTTATTAACAACCATTCCATCAAGCTATAATTTCAAGAAAAATATACTTCAAAACATACAGAAAATAATTGCATAAATCATAAATAATTGACTCAATCTTAGATCCATACCCTAACTAAAAAGTACAAAAGGAAATTACTCACAACACATGGCTAATCTCCAAAGCAATAAAATGACAAAGGTTGTGATCTAGGATGCTCTCTCAACAAGTAAGAGCCTTTATGTATGCTAAAGTTTAGGTATAGGTAGGAGGTCTAGGGTTGCTTCAGAGCAATCCTTTTCAAAAGAGAAGACCTTTTTGTGTCAAATATCATGCATCAAATCTTGGCGGCATGGGTACCATATCTGCCCAAATTCGAACCCAAATTGCGCATAGTTAGAGGCTGATTAACAAAATTTTCATGAATACGTTGTTGTAGTTCTGAAAATCTTCTTTCCAATATGGGAAAAAATAGGTCAATCGAACATCGGAGTGCAAAATACTAAAGACATTTCAAAACCTTATCTTCTAGAATACTTTCCTAATTTAACTCTAAATGAGTTTCCTACTAATTTGGATTCCCACAAGAATTAAAATGTTGTCTTATCTTCAAATATTTATTTTTTTTGTCATGATCATTCAACCCTTTTCAATTATATCTCATTCTCTACCTTGAATCTTCCTCTGGCATTTGTCTTACTTGCCTTGTTCATTATTACTTTAAATCAACCAAATTGCTTGCAAAATAAATCAAACAACTAGATCAAGTATCAAGCTAAAAAATAAATGAATCTAATACTTTTTACATCAAATAATATGTGTTTAACCAATCATTAAATATAATAAAATAACACTTTTAGCAATTAATCAGTAGTTATCCCCCTTCAAATTGGAGTCCAACAATTAGATACGAACTCGTGGATACTGGAGGAAACGAGGAGTTGATCGCCAAAGAGTTAGATCTAGCTGAAGAGAAAAGGGAACTAGTCATCATTGGGGACCTGGTACTCAAAAAGGTTATAGCAACCACAAAGGATTGCACAGAAGGTAAGTTTGACACTAATTGGGAAGGCCTTTATAGAGGAACTTCAATTGGAGAGACCAAATCTTATAGACTTGAGAAACTTGACAGAAAGCCACTTCCACAACCTTGGAAAATGGAAAATATCTGAAATTTTTACTTCTGAAGTGCCTTCGAAAGCATAGCAAAAAGCATACCTATGATCGTTGATTTCCCGCCTCTCTATCTTCAGCCATGCAAGTAGTAGGCCTCTTTGGAACCGCAATAAGGAGTAGCAGGTAGAGGAATAGCTACTCTACCTGAAGAACATAAGCAACTCGACAAGACAGATCAATATGAAAGGACCAAATCTTTTTTAGATCCTAAAAGTTCACAGACTTCTTAGGAATGCTGAATTTGACATTATCCCTTGCAAGGCAAATAAAACTGAGTAGCAAGCAAAGAAAATTGGATCATAAGATAAAGTCCAATATAGTACATGGAACAACCCTTTCATAAGGTCACCTATAGTTAGGCTCTTTGTAAGCCTTTTGCTCCCAGTTCCTAAACATGATGTCCTTCTCATGTCCCTTTGATTGAATTAGGGAGTGAGTAACCAAGTAATGAACCTTGTTCCTACTGCGAAGTAGTTCTCATATCCAACATACTTGATGATGTAGAAACAGAGTATCTCCCATAGACTATGATTTTTCCCCAGATGATAGTTTAGTGCCACTACCGCCATTACTATCATGAAAAAGTTGGGGCAACACTAGAGAGGGCAAATCTTTAGGGCAGGAAGCATCCTAAGAAGGACAAATTGTTCGGATGGATTATTTGGATCCAACGAGAGCCTCGTCAATTGATTAACCATAAAAAGCGTGTAATTGAATCTAGAATTAGATTTAGTTGTGTGCGTAAATTAGGATAAAATGATTAAATTATAAAGTATTAGGGTTAATGCAAAATTTTTACGTTTTGTAGGGTTTCAAGTGGAAATACAAAAATACAGGAGAATTAACGTGTAAAAGCTAAATGCAAAAGGGGAGGCTAGTGCAATTACCAAAGAAATGCCACAAAACCAGAGAAATGCTACCATTTGGATGAAGGCTGCCAAGGCTACAAAACCTGAGAAATGCTACAGTTTGGACGGTGGTGATGGCATCCAGACAATGCTCCAACCACCTCAACTCTCCTCTCTCATTGGTTCAATTTAGCAACAAAATGATACGATTGGTCAGCTGGGGTGTTTGCCACCTTAAAGCCCTCTACTGGTGTCTATACATAGCCCCAATCAACTTATTTTTTGGAGAATTCTAGGAGAGTTTAGTCCAATGCAAGAAAGAAGAAAGAAAAGAAAGGAAGGAAGAACAAGGTCATACCAGAATCACTTCCTAGTCAGAATTTTCTCTTCTTCTACATTTCTACTTATCCTTTCTACTTTGAGGGTTGAACCTCTTTCACTTTTGTGCCCTAGCTGGTAATAAGAGTGGTAGTATTTCAACTATTCATCGGGGAATGACCTTTTTGTATTTTTTTTTTCAATTGTAATGGGATTATATCATTCCTTTTGCTCGTCTATAGCAATGAGGTGTGAGTAATCCATTTATACTATTCTGTGAAGGGTGAATACATGTTTAATATTGTTTACGCTATGGAAATGCCGACGTTTTATTTATGCTTTAATGTTTATACCTCCCTTAATTGATGGATAGTTATATTTATAATATGCTCATGGTTATGAACACCGAGCGAAGCTTAATGCTATATATCATACTATCTATAATTATTACGCATTTCATGCAAGATACAGTGATGTACGTAGTTGGACTTTATGTAACAGTCAGGAGATTGGTTATAGACTGGTTAAATCTCACTGTAGTCTATACTTTTGATTCAATGCATAATCCTGAACTCCGTCTTCATTGAATCGTCAACTTGCAGATTGGATGGCTAGAGTAAACCTTTTGAATGGTTAATGACCTTTCCACTAACCTAATCAGTTGTTGTGATATGGTTCGATTATACATTAGACCTACCGGTTAACTTTCTAGTAAAATAGGGTTAATTGTTGTAAGGTGACATTTCCATAAATAAACAGTATAAAGCATGTTGGATCCTCGCACTAAAGAGTACATTTTTATCATTGTTTTTCAAAATTTTAGTTAAGTGTTTATTTGAAAATTCTAAGCTCACACCATAAGTTATTCCGTTGCACACTACACACATGACAATTTTATTATTTCTGCTTTGAATACCTACAGTTAGCTCCCTATGGGTTCGACCTTAGACTTAAACCAAGAAATATTGTAATTTGACTACTTATACTTGGGTGTATGACATAAATCTAGTTAGATCATCGGCCCCAACAACCATAGGGATATCTTAAGTGTCCTTGAAAGCGAGAATGAGAAAAACAATGATAGAGAATACAATGAGGGAACAATGAAAAGAAGCAGAGGAAGGACTTAACAAATTTAAAAAAAAATCATCAAAGATGCAAAAATGGTGGAAACAGAGAAATTACGAAGAAGATCCCTTTAAAAAGAAAAGGAAAATGGCCAATAATTGATGGTTGAGATGTCGAATGATGCAACATTAAATGCCAATGACCTTTTTCACATCTGAAGAGACATAAATAGTGCCCTTTGCAAGAAATGATGCAAGCATTAAATAAAGAAAATGATTAAAACATAGAATGTACACCTACATGTGTTACATGGCAAACATGCTCCAGATGCATGATTAAACCATTTAATGAAGACACGTGTTATGAACCATGTGACAAAAAACATGTACGATGAAGTGACCTAATATAGTACCTTTGCCTGAGCCATAATTCAACCAATCATGAAGAGTATGGATCTAGCTGACCAGAAATTGAAATTACTCAGTTAGCGTGAAATCCAAGCAGTTGATAAGAACCAAGAAAAACATAAGAGATGGTATTTTTGTAGGATACAACCTCTATAGGAGATAAGACTAAACCAAGACATAGTAAGGTTATCCACAGAAATAAAAAGTGGTGCTGAAAATAAAATAAAGAAATTACCTAAATCAAGGGTGCACATTATAGTTATGTGACCTAAGTAACCGATCAATAGAAAAGGAAGTTTGAACAGATTACAATATGAATTAAGGAAGATTTGGCTAAAAAATAGGTATGTAAACTTAAATAGTCGTGAAAGGAAACCTCAGAATTATGATACAGATCCCTATAAATACTAAATGAGCTTAAGTCTAAGGTTACACTTTTTTCCCTACAATTTAACTCTCACGCCTTTTACTAATTTAAACATTGGAGTGTCTCTAGTTGAATACCCCTTAGTCCCCAATAGTTTGTTCATTTTGTAGAGAGAATGTGCACTCTGTTCGTTTCTCTCAAAAAACTACACACAAATTCCATGTTATCACCAATCTAGAGGTACGAATTTCTTTTGTCATACAATAATCATTTCATCAAAATATCCTATTAAAAATTCTCATGGAGTAGACTACGGTACAGAGTTTTGTTTTTTAGGTAACAAACCAAAAATTTGCCACTCTGCACATTTTGGAACCTATAAAAGCAAAAAGTAAGGCAACCGGTTTCATTGGTTGCTTTTTTAAATTGTCTACATATACCAATTGAGAGAAAAATTATAACATAAGTGGGAAATTTATAATAGTAGACAAATTACAACATCAGTGAAAAATTTACAACAATGATGGGCAAGATTATCACAATATTGGGCAAAATTAGAGTATCAATGAAAAATATAAAACAATACTGGGCAAAATTACAATATTAGTGAAAAATTTACTATAGTAATCAGTAAAACTTCAACCAATATGCTAGCAAAAGTACGATTGACACATTTAACCATATTTTTCGTAAATACCACACTAGTGCATTCCACCAATGTTGTAAATTTACCTCTAATTTTGTATTATTATCCACGGTTCTCGTAATATTAAGTAAAATAAAAATAAATTTGGTCTATATATTAATAACCTTATCCACAATCATTGTAACTTAAATCTTAAATTGTAGTAAATTTTCCTTTTGAGGTTATAATGTTACCACAATTGTAGTAAATTCATTTACCATTGTTTTAATTTAACCTCTTTTTATTATAAATTTAACCATAACCTTCGTAATGTTACCTAGGATTATTATAATATTAACTAAAACAATCATAAATTCTCTTCTAAACATGTAAATTTATCCACAGTTATGGTGAACTCACACTCAAAGGTTGTAAATATAACCTAAATTGTAAACCCCCACATTCTTGTCTTTATATAATAACGTAATGATTTTTAAATACTCATATATGTAGTGAGGGAAGCATGAACTATATGGGTTGTAAAAGTAGAAGTTAGGAAGTGTTCCGGAGGTAAAACACATTTTTTATAGAACTTGGGTAGAAAGAATTTTTGACACTACCTTAGTATTTGGACAATAACTTCTTACCCTTATGTCCATTTGATCTAAAATTTTTACAGTAGACACTAGACTTCCAAGGCTACAAACGAGTATTGCACGAAAATTTTCCAAATCAACCTCTAAATAGGTCACAACTGCACTAGAAGTTTCAGCAAAAACTGGGAGTATGTTCGAATGTTAATCTACGTTCGAATGACAGTGAGTCCCAATACTTTGGTGTCTGCAAAGCTCTTATGGAAAAGTAAAATTACTGGGAGTAACTAACGTTCAAATGCCATAATAATGAAATTCGAACGTGAATTACGATTTTGAGTTTCGGATTTGTGCACAAGGGACTGTTTCTCATACTATAAATACATAAGGACACTTTCCTTAGCCTCATTTCAACATTTCTAAACCTAGAAAGTTTTGGAGAATAAGAAAGAAGGGGAGAAACACAAGATTGAAGAGGATTTTCACATTGGATCAGATCAAAATCTCTAGTTTTTCACACAAAACTAAGGAAGCAAGGTAGGGATTTCTTTCTAATCTTGTCCATTAAGGCTAGGATTTATATATATATATATGTATTTTTTGACCCTCAATCATCAATATTTTTTATGGAATCCTTGTTTCTTGACGTTCGTGATTCGAAAAAAAAACTCCAGCGCCTTATTTGGAACAATAAAATTATATCTTTTGATGATCTCTTGCTTATTTTCTTGAGTTGTTATGTTGAAAAAATACATGTGGGATTTGGGATTCTTGATTTACCTATTATTTGAGAAATTGGTTGAGTATTGTATCTCTTGTGTGAATGTTTGGATGAACATGGGTGACCATTGACTGGGTATCATAGAATGGGTAGATGTGTTTCTTACTCCGAGTGGGTTTGAAGGTTTTCTACCACTCGTAGTGGGGTTGGTGCCTTGTGAGGACCAACCCACTATTCGCTCACGTGGTATCAAGGCTGAGAGTTAATATACTATTTCTAGGTTGGATCCTCACTGTCAATGCATCGATAAACGCCCCTCCTAAAGTTATATATTCTTGCGAGGATTGGGTGTGTGTGTGGGTTAATATATTCTCAATGTGTGTATTCATACGAAGTCTTACATCCTACCTAAGATACAATTGCGGATAATGATACAAAGTTGAAAATGGTTTACTGTTTCGAAAATTTGTTTTACTTCTTCATTTAATTTATTGCTACTGTGTAAACTTGAGATCTGATGAACTGTCATTGTTTTCATTCAAAAGTTATATATGATCTTTTGTAAAATGAAACCAACCTGTTTTATATGTTTCCTAAACCTTGTTCGAACTTGGGAGGATTTTTCTATAAAGCTTCGTGCTCACCCCCTACTACACTTTTTCAAATTTCTGTATAGAGGAGGATCTTGGAGTAGATGGGCAAGTAAATTGGGAAGCTCAAATCGTTGGGAACATGGATCCCGAGGTGGACATTGAGAGCTATGTTCCTTTATGATCTAGATTGGGAGGCAAATTTTGAGACCATGTTAGGGCTAATATTTTCTTTATTCCGCTACAAGATAACACTTGATTTTTGGGATATAATTGTCATGGTTTGGCATATTTGTTTTGGATGATATTTTGGGTTATTATGGATGATGAATGAAATATTTTTAATTTATGGATTTTGTTAGTTTCTCCTATGATATGAATAGTTATAGATAGTAATGTCGTCCAAGGTGGATTTTGGGGCATTACAGGTTTGATATCAGAGCTTAGAAATTAGGTCTTATGTAGGAGTTGTAGGTTATGGATTACCACTAGAGATATAGGACTAGGTCGAATAAATTGTTGACTTAAATCTTATACAAGCCTTATGCTTTGGATTAAAGTGATAGTTAGGGTGTCTAGTACATTAAGAAAACTAAATTGTAAATTTATGTGAAGGATGAATAGTGAACGTGGACATGGGCGTGGGCGTGAAAGTCAAGCAAACCCACCACCACCTCCCGATGCCATGAATGACATTTATCAATACCTAAGGGAGCTAACCACTTTGGTACAACACTAGAATGGAAACAAAAACCACAACAAGGGGTTTCAACCATTAGCTCCTACACTGGGCAACTGGGACAAGAACATAAGGATGATAGTTTTTAAAGAATTTTTTAGGCAATGCCCACCTACTTTCCAAGGAAGCCCTCACCCTTTGTTTGCGGATAAGTGGATTCGCAGGGTAAAGAAAATGTGTGATATGATAGGACTTGCAGAGGATCTACGGGTCGGCCTAGCTACATATCTACTGGAAGGGGAGGCAAATCATTGGTGGGACTCGGTGAAAAGAAAGAGGAATACTAATGCAATTACCTGGGAGGATTTTAATCAGATCTTTCAAGACAAGTATTTTCCTGAATTGGTTAGAAATAAAATAAGTGCAAATTTTCTGGCTCTAAGACAGGGTACCATGACGATGGTGGATTATGAGAGAAATTTTGGTGAGCTATCCCACTATATCACAGAGTTCATATCTACTGAGGCCAAGAGGGCTAAACGATTTGAGCAGAGCTTGAGGCTTACTATCAGGGAGAAGCTTATGGCTCACGAGATCCAGGACTATGGGGATCTTGTTGACAGAGTTGCGCTAGTGGAGAGAGATACAGAGGACAACCAACGGCGACAGAACTTCGAGAAGGGAGGTCCAATCCGGACCGGTGCTAGCAGTTGTGGAATGTAGAGGGTGGCACCTTACCGTCGCCCAAACTAGGTGATTGGACAGAGATTTCAGACAGCTCCAGGAGTTGGAGGCCTCTCGAAGAAAGTAGGACTAGACCCACGAGCTTGCTTTGCTTGTGGAGATCTGGGCCATATTCGGAATCATTGTCTGATCTTTTCACCCCAGAAGAATACCTAGATAGAAGGATAGGTAAATGCAAATATGCCACCACTACAAAAGCCGCTACAACAGAAACCGTTAGGAGCTATAGCCCCAAGCGGTACCAATCAAGGAAGAGTTTTTGCTCGGACCCAATTGGAGGAAGATGTTTTCAATGCAGTTATGGAAGGTATAGTGCTTCTCTATAATTCTTAGGCCCGAATTTTATTTGATCTTGAATTTTATGTGATCTCGATGCTACTCATTCCTTCATACACACTACATATGCTATTAAATTGGGATTAGAACTTGAGAATCTAGAACATGCCTTGAGTATTGACATGCCTACGGGAGATGTAAACTTCCACATTCGTATTATCAAATATAGAAACATAATTATGTTTTTGAAAGTCAAATATACGTAATGGATTATGCATGAACTAAGTAGATTATAAGAGTAGAGATAAAAATGTTAATAGTGTAGAATCAGGTAAATATTTAGTGCAAACTTAGTTTTGACTTGTAAATATATGAAACCATTTGCAATATAACTTATACCAACTATGTTTGATGTATAAATATATTTTTTATAAGTTTGTGTGGGTTTTGGAAGGGTTTGAAATGGGTTTGAAATTAAAAATAGAGGACATAGGAAAATCTGGACAGGACCTACCGGTAGTACGCTGTCCAGTGGATCCAAACTACCGGTAGCTCAATAGGTAGTAAGTTGCCAGTGGATCCGAACTATCGGTAGCTCAATAGGTAGTAAGTTGACAGTGGATTCGAACTACTGGTAGATCATAAAAAAATTGGGATTTTTATTTTTTAAAACCCTATTTTCACTCCATTTTCTCCCATTCTTTCACCCCACTCTCACCCCAAACCTCTTAGAACCCTAATAGAAAGACTTAGAGAAGAAGAGAGAAAGGGAAAACAAGAGTTTTAAGGGTGATTCATGATCAAATCTTCTTGTCTTTCACACCAAAGCCAAGGAAAAAGGTAGGGGTTTTCTTCCATTCTTGTTCATTGAGATTAGGGCTTGTATATATGTATTCTTTGGCTCTAAATCTTATACATATGTTATGAAATCATCATTCCTTGGTCTTCTTGCAATTATTATCATGTTTTAAACAAAGTTAGGGTTGAATACCCATGAAACCTCTTTTTCTTAATTGAAAGCCCTAGTTTTTGAGAGAAATGGATTTCTCTCTTGATTTTTCTTTTGTTTTGATTTCAAAACTTTAGGGCTTTGTATTGAACAACAAAATGGTATTCGTGATGATCTCTTGCCTATTTTTCTTAAAATTGTTCTATTGAAAAATACCCATGGAAATTGGGGGTTTTTGGGATTGACTTGTGATTTTAGAAAATGTTGTTATTGCATCTCTTGTATGGTTGTTGTGATGGACATGAATTACATTCGAGCACTACCATAAAGTGTTAGAGGTTAGTCTATCCCAGTGGGGGTGAGATGGCTGCCTAACACTTGTAGTAGATTGTTGTTTGTGAGAACAACCACTATTATTCCTGTAAGTTCGAGGCTGAGGGTTGGTATATCTTTCCTGGGAAGGATTCGTCAATGCCATGAGAGACGATATACGTCCTTCCTAAAATATTTGGGATTGTGTGATTGTGGTGGATGAACGAGGTAGAATCGGGGTGTAGATTAATGGGAAGCAACCAACATACATGAGAATATAGGATTATTTTTATTGTTTGGAATCGGTTTTCGACAAGAGCTTGTAGAGGTATGGGACTCTACAAGAACTTGTTGGAAATGGTTGTTAATTGTAATTTGGTGTTACTGTTCATTTAAATTATTGCGATTGTGTAAACTTGAGATCTATTGAAATGTTCCTATTTTCTTTCAAAAATTAATATATGATATTTGCAAAAGTGAGACCGAACGGTTTTACATGTTTTCTAAACCTTGTTTGAGTTTGGGTGGAATGTTGCTACAGAGCTTAGTGCTCACCCCCTACAAACTATATTTTTCAGATTGTGGTTTAGAGGAAGAGCTCGGGGTTGAGGAGCTGACACATTGGGAAGCTCCACTAGACGGGCTCGTGGATCCCGTGGTGGATGTCTAGAGTCATATTCTCCTAGGTGCTAGTCTAGGAAATATCTTTTGAGATTATGTAACGACTAATCTTTTGTTATTCTGCTACAAGTTTAAATGTGATTCTTTGGGGATATAATTATCAGAGTCAATCACATTCTTTTGGGATGTAATGGTCATGGTTAGCCTATTCTTTTGGGATAATATTGTGAAGGTCATATTTGGTGAATAAAATTTCTTTAATGATGAAATTATTTAGTTGCTCTCATGATGTGAATGGTTTATAGATTGTAATGCCATTCAAGGTGAGTTTTGGGGCGTTACAAAGTTTTGGTATCAGAGCTTAGGCTTTAGGTCTTACATGGGAGCTGTAGGTTATGGATTACCACTAGAGGATTAGGACTAGGTTGAATGAAAACGTTGATATAAATTTTACACACGTCTTATGCTTTAGACTAAAGTGATATTTAGGATATCTTGTACATCAATGAAAGTAAATTGTGAATTGATATGCAGGATAGACGGTAGGCGTGGACGTGGACGAGGTCGTGGTGGCCAAGCAAACCCACCACCTCCAGATGCCATGAACATCATATACCAATGTTTAAGAGATCTTACCACCTTGGTGCAACACCAAAATGGGAATAATAACCACAACGGTGGGATTCATCCACTAGCCCAAGTACCAGACAACGGGGACGAAAATCAAAGGATGGTTGTTCTTCGAGAGTTCTTACAGCAACACCCGCCTACTTTTCAAGGGAGCTCTAACCCCTTGGATGCGGATAAATGGATCCGCCAGATAAAGAAGATGTGTGACGATATGAGAGTTACCGGGGATCTTTGGGTCGGCTTGGCAACATATCTGTTTGAGGGAGAGGCTGATCATTGGTGGGATTTAGTAAAGAGAAGAAAGAACGCCGATGCGCTCACTTGGGAAGAGTTCGACCAAATCTTCCAAGACAAGTACTTTCCTAAATCCGTCAGGGATAAGATGAGTGCAAATTTCCAAGCTCTACGACAGGAAAGCATGACGGTGGCCGAGTATAAGAGGAGGTTTGACGAGCTATCCCGTTATGCCACAGAGTTCATATCCATAGAGGCCAAGAGGGCCAAACGCTTTGAGCAGGGCTTGAGGCCTGCCATCAGGGAGAAGCTTATGGCTCTCAATATTCGGGATTATGGGTATCTTGTTGATAGAGCTACACTGGTGGAGAGAAACATCGAGGACAATCAGAGGCAATAGAACTCTATGAGAAGAGGACCGATTAGGACCGGTGCTAGTAATAGTGGAGGGTAGAGGGCGGCACCATACCATCACCCAGACCAGGTGACCGGATAGAGACTTCAGATAGCCCGAGGAGCTAGAGGCGCACTTGAGAGAGTAGGCACTGACCCACATCAATGCTTTGCTCGTGGAGGTGTCGAGCACTTTAGAAATAACTGGCCATCGCCTCCACCAAGAATCAATCAAGTAGCTAGGCAAGTGAATTCAAACAAGCCACCACCACTGAATCCACTACAACAGAGACCGTTAGCAGCTCAGGCCCCAGATGGCGCCAATCAAGGGAGAGTGTTTGCTTTGACTCAACCGGAGGAAGATGTTTCCAATGTCGTTGTGGAAGGTATTGTTCTTCTCTACAATTCTTGGGCTCAAATCTTATTTGATCCCGGTGCAACTCATTCATTCATACGCACTACATATGCTTTGAGTTTGGGTTTGGACTTTGGGAAGCTAGACATGCCTTGAGTGTTGACATGCCTACAGGAGAACGGTTGGATGCTAGAAGGGTGGTGTGTGCTTCGAATTGGGAAGCAAGAATTAATCGTAGATTTGGTTGCGTTAGAAATGAAGGGGTATGACATGATATTTGGGATGAACTTGTTGTCTACCTTCCGTGCGGTAATGGATTATTTTCGTAAACGGATTTCCTTTCAATTACCGGGAGGAGTAGTTTTTAGTTTCATGAATGATCAAAATTCTTCCCATCCATTTCCTACTACGGTTAGTAGATTCTTGAAAGCTAAGGCGGGGAGCAACTTGAGTTTCTTGGCTAGCTTAATGGGTGATGATCATGATAAATTCCAACCCGACGTGGTATTGATTGTGTCGGATTTTTTGGATATCTTCCCAGATGAACTACTCGGGTTACCCCCACAAAGAGAGATTGATTTCAAGATTGATCTCTATATGGGAACCGAACCCATATCCATTGCTCCTTATCGAATGGTACCTTTGGAGTTAAAAGAGCTAAGGAAGCAGTTGGACCATCTCTTGCTCATTGGGTTTATCCGTTTGAGCACTTCACCTTGGAGAGCCCCGGTCCTCTTTGTAAAAAAGCATGATGAAACACTTCAGTTATGCACGGACTACCAAAGGTTGAATCGAGTGACAGTAAAGAATAAATATCCATTGCCACGAATTGATGATTTATTCCATTAACTGAGGGGTTCTAAGTATTACTCCAAGATTGATCTTCGCACAGGGTACCATCAACTATGGATTAGGGAGGAGGATATTCCTAAGACAGCATTCTGTACTCGGTATGGTCATTCTGAATATACGGTAATGACGTTCGAATTGACTAATGCTCTAGTAGCCTTCATGGACTTGATGCATAGGGTATTTCAGCCATATCTAGATCAATTTGTCATCATGTTTATTGATGACATATTAATCTATTCATGGATACAAGAGGAACATGCACGCCATCTCTCGATTATGCTACAGACATTGAGAGAGCATAAGCTCTATGCCAAGATGAGTAAATGCGAGTTCTGGATGAAGGAAGTGAAATTCCTTGGGCATGTGGTGTCGGAACAAAGTGTAGTTGTTGACCCCGCCAAGATTGAAGCAGTGATGAAGTGGGAACCATCGAAGAATGTGACCAAAGTACGTAGTTTTCTGGGTTTAGCAAGCTACTACCAGAGGTTTGTAGAAGGGTTCTCAAAGCTTGCAATACCGATGACTCGCCTTACGAAGAAGGGAGAAAAATTTTTGTGGACACAAGCTTGTGAACAAGCTTTTCGCACATTGAAGGAGAAGTTGACAATAGCTCCTGTCCTCATTATTCCGAGCAATGGGGAAGGATATGATGTTTATACCGATGCTTTGTTACGAGGCTTAGGATGTGTGCTAATGTAAGGAGGTAAGGTGGTTGCTTATGCCTCGAGGCAACTCAAGATTCTTGAGCAGAACTATCCCACTCACGACTTGGAGCTTGCGGCTGTGATTTTTGCTCTTAAGTTGTGGAGGTGTTACTTATACGGGGAAAAGTTTCAAGTGTTTTCTGATCATAAGAGCCTCAAGTATGTGTTCACACAGAAAGACTTGAATCTTCAACAAAGAAGGTGGATTGAATATCTAGAAGACTATGATTTCACACTCAACTACCATCCGGGGAAGACTAATGTAGTAGCAGATGCACTTAGCAAAAAGTCTCAGGGTGAAATCAATGTTTTGGCTATTCATAGGTGGAAGATGATCGATGCTTTGGCGGAGTTTGACCTATTAGTGGATCAACAAGAGGATAGACCATGCATTTTTAATCTTATAGCTCAACCAATTCTTCGACAAATGATTGCAAAGTTACAACAATTAGATACCGAGTTGGAAGCTATCTGGGGGAAATTGGAGAGGAATGAGATTATTGAGAATTGGTCTATGCATAATGATGAGTTACAGTTTCGTGGAAGATTATGTGTACCAAATAATGACCAAATAAGGGAAAAAGTGTTGGGTGAGTGTCATCGTTCAAAATTCTCCATACATTCAGGCAGTACCAAGATGTACAGGGACATGAAGTGTCAATATTGGTGGAAAGGGATGAAGCAAGAAATGGCTAAATATGTGTCAAGGTGCACGGTGTGTCAGCAAGTGAAGATTGAGCATCAAAAACCTGAAGGATTATTACAGTCCATGCCTATTCTAGAGTAGAAGTGGGATCACATCACCATAGACTTCGTGTCGGGTTTTTCATGGGTCATTGTGGATAAACTTACCAAATTGGCTCATTTCTTGAGTATGAAGACCACAGACACTTTGGAGAGCTTGAGCAAACTTTATATTCGCGAGATTGTTCGATTGCATGGAGTTCCGCTTTCTATTGTTTCGTATTGCGATTCTCGTTTCGTGGCACAATTTTGGCAAGTCTACAACGAGCTATGGGGATAGAGTTACGCTTTAGCACTGCTTTTCATCCTCAAATGGATGGCCAATCTGAGAGGGTGATATAAATTTTGGAGGACATGCTACGAGCGTGTGTGTTGGACTTCAAGGGAAGCTGGAGTGATCATATGCCGTTGGTGAAATTCGCATACAACAACAGTTTCCAATCTAGCATCAGCATGGCACCTTATGAGGCATTGTATGGGAGACCATGTAGGTCACCGAATTTTTGGTTAGAAGCTGGGGAGAATGGTTTGTTTGGGCCAAAGACTATTCGGGAGACTACAGAGAAAATCAAACTCATCCGGGAGAAACTACGCACGGCACAAAGTAGACAGAAGAGTTATATGGATAGAAGACGAAGACCATTGGAGTTCCAAGAGGAGGACTATGTGTTCCTCAAGGGGTCACCTAAAAAGGGTGTGTTGAGATTTCGCAAGCAGGAAAAATTAGCTCCAAGGTATATCCGACCCTTTGAAGTGATCAAAGTTGTAGGCAAAGTGGCATATCAATTTTGGTTACCAGCTCAGTTGTTAGGGGTATATGACGTGTTCCATGTTTTAATGTTAAGAAAGTGTCAATCAGATATAACGCATGTTGTGGATTTGGAAGATATTGAAGTTCAAGATGGAGCAACATATGAACAACAACCGGTGAAGATTTTCGACACCAAAGAGAAGGTGCTTCGCAACAAAGTCATCCAACTGGTGAAAGTCTTGTGGCAATATCATGGGGTGGAGGAAGCTATTTGGGAACCAGAGCTAGAGATGCAAGAGAAGTACCCTCATTTGTTCGCTACTTAAGGTAAGTTTCGAGGACGAAACTTTCTTTCAAGGGGGTGGATTGTAAACTCCCACATTCGTATTATCAAATATAGCAACGTAATTATGTTTTTGAAAAGCTAATATACGTAATGGAGTATGCATGAACTAAGTAGATTGTAAGAGTAGAGATAAAAATGTTAATAGTATAGAATCGAGTAAATATTTAGTTCAAACTTAGTTTTGACTTGTAAATATATGAAACTTTTTGCAATAGAACTTATACCAACTATGTTTGATATACAAAAGTATGTTGTATAAGTTTAGGTGGGTTTTGGCAGGATTTGGAATGGGTTTGAAATGAAAAATAGAGTAAATAGGCAAATCTGGACAGGACCTACCGGTAGTACGCTGTCCAGTGGATCCGAACTACCAGTAGCTCAATAGGTAGTAAGTTGCTAGTGGATCCGAACTATCGGAAGTTCAACAGGTAGTAAGTTGCCAGTGGATCCGAACTCCCGGTAGCTCGAAATGAACTATTGGTAGATCGTTAAAAAATCGGGATTTTTATGTTTTAAAACCCCAATTTTACTCCATTTTCTCCCATTCTTTCACCCCACTCTCACCCCAAACCTCTTAGAACCCTAATAGAAAGACTTAGAGAGGAAAAGAGAAAGGGAAAACAAGAGTTTTAAGGGTGATTCAAGATCAAATCTTCTTGTCTTTCACACCAAAGCCAAGGAGAAAGGTAGGGGTTTTCTTCCATTCTTGTTCATTGAGATTAGAGCTTGTATATATCTATTTTTTGACTCTAAATCTTATACATATGTTATGAAATCATCATTCTTTGGTCTTCTTGCAATTTTTATCATGTTTTAAACAAAGTTAGGTTTGAATACCCATGAAACCTCTTTTTCTTTATTGAAAACCCCAGTTTTTGAGAGAAATGAATTTCTCTCTTGATTTTTCTTTTGTTTTGATTTCAAAACTTTAGGGCTTTGTATTGAACAACAAAATGGTATTCGTGATGATCTCTTGCCTATTTTTCTTAAAATTGTTCTATTGAAAAATACCCATGGAAATTGGGGGGTTTTGGGATTGACTTGTGATTTGAGAAAATGTTGTTATTGCATCTCTTGTATGGTTGTTGTGATGGACATGAATTACATTCGAGCACTGCCATAAAGTGTTAGAGGTTAGTCTATCCCAGTGGGGGTGAGATTGCTGCCTAACACTTGTAGTAGATTGTTGTTTGTGAGAACAACCACTATTATTCCTGTAAGTTCGAGGCTGAGGGTTGGTATATCTTTCCTGGGAAGGATTCGTCAATGCCGTGAGAGACGATATACATCCTTCCTAAAATATTTGGGATTGTGTGATTGTGGTGGATGAACGAGGTAGAATCGGGGTGTAGATTCATGGGAAGCAACCAACATACATGAGAATATAGGATTATTTTTATTGTTTGGAATCAGTTTCCGACAAGAGCTTATGGAGGTATGGGACTCTACAAGAACTTGTTGGAAATGGTTGTTGATTGTAATTTGGTGTTACTGTTCATTTAAATTATTGCGATTGCGTAAATTTGAGATCTATTAAAATGGTCTTGTTTTCTTTCAAAAATTAATATATGATATTTACAAAAGTGAAACCGAACGGTTTTACATGTTTTCTAAACCTTGTTCGAGTTTGGGAGGAATGTTGCTACAAAGCTTAGTGCTCACCCCTTACAAACTGTATTTTTTAGATTATGGTCTACAGGAAGAGCTTGGGGTTGAGGAGCCGACACATTGGGAAGCTCCATTAGATGGGCTCGTGGATCCCGAGGTAGATGTCTAGAGTCATATTCTCCTAGGTTCTAGTCTAGGAAATTTCTTTTGAGATTATGTAAAGACTAATCTTTTTTTATTCCGCTGCAAGTTTAAATGTGATTCTTTTGGAATGTAATTATCATAATCGATCACATTCTTTGGGGATGTAATGGCCATGGTTGGGCTATTCTTTTGAGATAATATTGTGAAGGTCATATTTGATGAATGAAATTTCTTTAATGATGAAATTATTTAGTTGCTCTCATTGACGTGAATGGTTTATAGATTGTAATGTCGTCCAAGGTGGGTTTTGGAGCGTTACAGGATAACAGTTGGATACTAGAAGGGTGAGTAGAAGTTGTGTGCTTCGAATTGAGGGAATAAGAATTGATTGTAGACTTGGTTGCATTAGACATGAACGGTTATGACATAGCATTTGGGATGAACTTGTTGTCCACTTTCCATGCGGTAATGGATTGTTTTAGTAAACGGATTTTATTTCAATTACTGGGACGGGTAGTTTTCAGTTTCATTAATGATCAAAATTCTTCTCATCCATTTCCCACAATAGGTAATAAATCCTTGAAAGCTAAGGCGGGGAGCCATTTGAGTTTCTTAGCCAGCTTAATGGGAGATGATCGAGATAAATCCCCAATCTGCCATGGTATTGATAGTATCAATTTTTTTTGGATGTCTTCCCAGATGAATTTCCTGGGTTACCCCCATAAAGAGAGATTGAGTTTACAATTGATCTACATACAGGAGTCAAACCCATGTCCATTGCTCCCTATAGGATGGCACCTTTGGGGTTGAAGGAGCTAAGTAAATAGTTGGACCAACTATTGGTTATTAGGTTTATCCATTTAAGCATTTCACCTTAGAGAGCCCCGATCCTCCTTGTAAAGAAGCATGATGAAACACTTCGGTTACGCACAGACTACCGATGGTTGAATCGAGTGACAGTGAAGAATAAATACTCATTACCATGAATTGATAATTTATTCGATCAACTGAGGGGTTCCAAGTATTACTTAAAGATTGATCTTCGCACATGGTACCATCAACTAAGGATATAGGAGGAAGATAGTCCTAAGACAACTTTTCATACCAAGTATGGTCATTTCGAATATACTATAACGTTGTACAATAATGTTGTTCGAACTGACTAATGCTCCTGCAGCCTTTAAGGATTTGATGCACCAAGTATTCTGGCCTTGTATAGATCAGTTTGTTATTGTGTTTATTGATGACATATTAATCTATTCACAAACACAAGGGGAACATGAACACCATCTGTCGGTAGTGCTGCAGACATTGAGAGACCATAAGATATATGCTAAGATGAGTAAATATGAGTTCTGGATTAAGGAAGTGAAATTTCTTAGTCATGTTGTGTCTGAATAGGATGTAACAGTTGACCTTGCAAAGATTAAAGCAGTGATGAAGTGGGAACCACCAAATAATGTGACATAAATACATAGTTTCTTAGGCTTAGCAGGCTACTACTGAAGGTTTGAAGAAGGGTTCTCAAAGCTAGTGATACCAATGACCCACCTTAAGAAGAAGGGGAAAAGATTCTTGTGGACTCAAGAGTGTGAACTAGCCTTTCGAACCTTGAAGGAAAGGTTGACAATAGCTCCTATTCTCATTATTTCGAGCAATGGGAAAGGATATGATGTTTACACAGATGCTTCATGACGAGGCTTAGGATGTGTGCTGATGTAGGAAGGTAAGGTAGTTGCTTATGACTTGAGACAACTAAAGATTTATGAGCAAAACTATCTCACTCACGACTTGGAAGTTATTGCTGTGGTTTTTGCTCTTAAGTTGAGAAGGTGTTACCTGTATGGAGAAAACTTGTCAATTGTTTTCTGATCATAAGAGCCTCAAATATATATTGACACAGAAAGGATTGAATCTTTGTCAAAGAAGGTGGATTGAATATCTAGAAGATTACGATTTCACACTCAACTACCATCCGGGAAAGACTAATGTAGTAGCAAATTCACTTAGCAGAAAGTTTCAAGGTAAAATCAATGTTCTTGCTGTTAATAGGTGGAAGATGATTGATGCTTTGGGGGAATTTGATATATTGGTGGATAGGCAGGAGGATCAACCATGCTTATTTAATTTTGTAGCTCAACCAATTCTCCGACAATAGATTGTAGAGTTTCAATGATTAGATACAAAGTTGAGCACTGTCCAGGGTAGATTGGGGAGAAATGAGATTATTGAGAACTAGTTAATACATTATGATGAGTAACAGTTTCATAGAAGACTATGTGTACCAAACAATAACCAAGTAAGGGAAGAAGTGTTGGGTGAGTGTCATCGTTCAAAATTCTCCATACATCTGGATAGTACTAAGATGTACAGAGACATGAAACGTCAATATTGGTGAAAAATGATGAAACAAGACGTGGCTAAGTACGTTGCCAAGTGCGTGGTGTGTCAGTAGGTGAAGGTGGAGCATCAAAAACCTGGAGGATTACTATAGTCCTTACTTATCCTAGAGTGAAAGTGGGATCACATCACCATGGATTTCATGTCTAGTTTTTCACGAACGTCATGAGGGCATAATGTCGTAAGGGTCATTGTAGATAGACTAACCAAGTTTTCTCATTTCTTGAGTATGAAGACCATTGACACTTTAGAGACCTTAAGCAAGCTTTATATTCGTGAGATTGTTAGATTACATGGAGTTCCACTCTCTATTGTGTCGGATCGTGATTCTCATTTTGTGGTGCAATTTTAGCAAAGTCTATAACAAGCTATGGGGACAAAGTTTCACTTTACTACTACCTTTCATCCTCAAACGAATGGCCAATCCGAGAGGGTGATACAAATTTTAGAGGAAATGTTACGAGTTTATGTGTTGGACTTCAAAAGAAGTTGAAGTGATCATTTGTCACAGGTGGAATTTGCATATAACAATAGTTTTAAATCTAGCATTGGCATGGCACCTTATGAGGCATTGTATGGGAGACCATGTAGGTCCCTGACTTGTTGGTTAGAAGCTGAAGAAAGTAGTCTGTTTAGGCCAGAAATTGTTCGGGAGACTATTGAGAAAATTTAACTAATTAGGGAAAGATTACACACGGCACAAAGTAGAAATAAAAGCTATGCGGATAGAAGAAGAAGATCATTGGAATTCCAAGATGAGGACTATGTGTACCTCAAGGTGTCACCTAAGAAGGGAGTGTTTAGATTTGGCAAGAAGGGGAAATTAGCCCCAAGATATACCGTACCATTTGAAGTGATCAAAGTAGTGGGCAAAGTGGCGTATCAACTTCGATTACTAGCCTAGTTGTCAGGGGACATGACGTGTTCCATGTGTTAATGTTAAGAAAGTGTCAATCGGATACATCACATGTCATGGATTTGGAGGGAATTGAAATTCAACATGGAGCAACATATGATGAACAACCGGTGGAGATTCTCGATACCAAGGAAAAGGTGATTCGCAATAAAGTAATCCAACTGGTGAAAGTCTTTTGATAACATCATGGGGTGGAGGAAGCTACCTGGGAACCAGAGCTGTAGATGTGAGAGAAGTACCCTCATTTGTTCTCTACTTAAGGTAAGTTTCGAGAATGAAACTTTCTTTAAGGGTGTGAATTCTAAACCCCCACATTCTTGTCTTTATATAATAACGTAATGATTTTGAAATGCTCATATATGTAGTAAGGGAAGCATGAACTATGTAAGTTGTAAAAGTAGAAGTTAGGAGGTGTTCCAGAGTTAAAACACATTTTTTTATAGAACTTGGGTAGAAAGAATTTTGACACTGCCTTCGTATTTGGACCATAACTTTTTACAATAGAAACTAGACTTCCACGGCTACAAAAGTGTATTTTACAAAAATTTTCCAAATCAACCTCTAAATAAGAAAAAACTTCTCTGGAAGTATTACGAAAAATTGGGAGTCCGTTCGAACGTGAATCTACTTTCGAAAAATAGTGAATCCCAGTACTTTGGTGTCTGCAGAGCTCTGATAGAAAAGTAAAAGTATATGGAGTAACTAACGTTCGAACACCATAATGACGTTCGAACGTGAGGCAATAATTTGCACTACTAACGTTCGGACACCATAATGACATTCAAACATGAATTACGATTCTGAGTTTCAGATTCGCGCATAGGAGACTATTGCTCCTACTATAAATACTTAAGGACACTTCCCTTAGCCTCATTTCAACATTTCTAAACCTAGAGAGTCTTGGAAAGTAAGAAGAAAGGGAGAAACACAAGATTGAAGGAGATTTTAAGATTGGATCGGATCAAAATCTCTAATTTTTCACACAAAACAAAGGAAGCAGGGTAGGGGTTTCTTCCTAATATTTTCCATTGAGGCTAGGATTTATATATATGTATGTTTTGACTCTCAATCATTGATATTTGTTATGAAATCCTTGTTTCTTGATATTCTTGCAAATCTTACCATGTTTGGAGTGAAGTTATGGTTTGATAGCCATAAAATTCATGTTCTTGATGTCAAAACCTAGTTTTTCAAGAAATAGAATTTTTTTCCTTGATATTCCATTGTTCTTGATTCGAAAAAAACACTGGTACTTTATTTGGAACAATAAAATTATATATTTTGATGACCTCTTCCTTATTTTCTTGCATTGTTATTTTGGAAAAATACATGTGGAATTTGGGGTTCTTAGTTTACTTGTGATTTGAGAAATTGGTTGAGTATTGTATCTCTTGTGTGGATGTTTGGATGAACATGGGTGACGTTGACTGGGTATCCTAGAGTGGGTAGATGCGTTTTTTACTTTGAGTGGGCTTAAAGGTTTCCTATCACTCATAGTGGGTTTGGTGTCTTACGAGGAGCAAACCACTATTCATTCACGTGGTATGGAGGCTAAAAGTTAGTATATTATTCCTGGGTTGGATCGTCACTGCCTATGCATCGATATACGCCCTTCCTAAAGTTGTATATCCTTGCAAGGATTGGGTGGGTGTGTGTGGGCCAATATATTCTCAATGTGTGTTTTCATGTAAAGTCATACTTCCCACCTGAGATACAATTGTGGATAATGATACAAAGTTGGAAATGGTAAATTGTTGGTAATGGTTTACGGTTTGGAAAATTGGTTTTACTTCTTCATTTAATTTATTGCTACTATGTAAACTTGAGATCTGATGAACTGTCATTGTTTTCTTTCAAAAGTTATATTTGATATTTTCTAAAATGAGACAAACATGTTTTATATGTTTCCTAAACCTTGTTCGAGCTTAGAGGATTTTCCTACAGAGCTTTGTGCTCACCCCTTACTACACATATTTAGATTTCGGTCTACAAGAGGATCTTGGAGTAGATGGGCAAGTAAATTGGGAAGCTCAGATCGACGGGAACGTGGATCCCGAGGTGGACGTTTATAGCTATGTTCCTTTATGATCTAGATTGAGTGGCAAATTTTGAGATAAAGTTAGGGCTAATATTTTCTTTATTCTGCTGCAAGATAATACTTGATTTTTGGTATGTAATTGATTTTTGGTATGTAATTGTCATGGTTTGACATATTTATTTTAGATGATATTTTGGGTTATTATGGATGATGAAAGAAATTTCGTTTATTATGGATTTTATTAGTTGCTCTCATGATATGAATGGTTATAGATAGTAATGCCGTCCAAGTGAGAATTTGGGACACTACATCAATTGTGATAAATTACCTCTGTTATTGTAAATCTTACTGCAATGGTGGTAATGCTATCCTTAATGATATTAAATGTAATGAATATAGTGGTAAAAGTATTGATTGGCACCTTTAACCACATTTGTTGTAAATACGTCACTAGTGCATCACATAGGTGTCGTACATTTACCTTTATGTTTGGAAACTTACCCACGATTATTGTAAGATTAACCAAATTAATGGTAAAAACATCTTATATACTAATAATCTTACCCACAATCATTGTATTTAACCCTGAACTATAGTAAATTTTCCCTTGATGTCGTACTGTTTCCCCAATTGTGGTAAATTTATCCACCATAGTTTTAGCTTAACCTCTTTTTGTAGTAAATTTACCGCTAATCCTCGTAACGTTACCTAGAATTATCGTAATATTAATCAAAAAAGTCACAAATTCTCCTCTAAAAATGTAAATTTATCTACATTTGTGGTTATGTCACACTCAAATGTGGTAAATATAATCTCAATGTGATAATTCTTCACTGTTATCGTAAAACTTACTACAACAATGGTAATACTATCCTTAATAATGTTAAATATAACCAATATAGTAGTAAAAGTATTGATTGACACCTTTAACCATATTCTATTGTAAATACGTCACTCGTAAATCCCATAAGTTTCATATATTTACCATTATATTTGTAAAATTACCCACAATTATTGTAAGATTAACCAAATTATTGTATTTACCCTAACTATAGTAAAATTTTTCTTTGTTGTCGTAACATTTTCCACAATTGTGGTAAATTTATCCATCATGATTTTAATTTAACCTCTTTTTTTTGTAAATTTACCCTTAATCCTCATAGTGTTATCCATAATTGTCGTAATATTAACCAAAACAATCGTAATATTAATCAGAACAGTTGTAAATTAAACTTTAAACTTGTAAATTTATCCACAATTGTTGTAAACTGACCCTTAAAGATGGTAAATCTTCTCTTAATTGTGGTAAATTGTCCACAATTTTGCTAAATCTCACTCTTGTGACTTTGTGATCGATCATAGATATTTTTGATCGATCTCAAACTTACCGTTTTTCAATAAGTTTTTGGGGGATACTATTGCAACTTTGCAATCAATCCCAAGCTCGTGGGATAGATCACAAATATTTTGGAGATAAAAAAATAATAATAATTTTGATATATTCCAAATATAATTTTGATATATTCTAATAAATAATAATAATTTTTATATATTAAAAAAATGGGATATAGCAAAATTTACTTTCACCAAATTAATAAAAAAAACACCTTTTATTTTATTTATTAAACTTTAATTTCATAAAATTAGCACCAAATTGACTGCCTATTTTATTAAATAAACATTAAAATTCATGAATTTAATGGCTATCAATTTTATCAAATTAACATTGAAATTCCAAAATTTAAAATTTAATTTCATCCAAATAAACACCAAATTATCTTTGGATTTCACCAAATTATAATTAAATTACATTAACATTCAAATCAATTTTTTTATAATACCAAGAACGCCTTTTTTTTAAAGAAAAAAAAAGTTGAGCCCAATTTGGACAAATATTTATTAATGGTAATGAGGAAGGACATAAACCTAGCCCCTTTACATAAAATAACAAATTTTATTAAAAATAAAAATGAAAAAAAATAAAAAATGAAAAATGAAGCAATGATATGAGAGTTGCAATTTTAAAATCGCTTCCCATAACCAAGATAGAGTTCCTCGAACTGATACCTTATATCCACCATTCCATCTTAAGTTTTAATCCCTTTAAAGTCCTCCCTTAATTACTCTCCTTTTAGCTTATTTATGAGTCCAGCTGTAGAAGTATTAAACCGAAGGAATCTTTTGCAGACTTCGAGTATAGAAAGGCAGCAATTCCAAAATTGAATCAGCTCCTTAAATTTTGAATAATTAATCTGTTGAGCAAGGAAAGAATCGTCCTCAGAAGAACCCAGTATTTCTACCTGGAATAATGCTTGATCAGCTCCATTAGTGCCTAAATCCATATCTGTTAGTCTGCTTTGGAATTTTGAAGGCTAGCATGGATTTGGATTTGGACCTTGTCATCATCCTCGAACATTCTTCCCTAACTGGAACATTATACAATTCCAATGCCAAAGTAGCTAGACTTTCCTCTTTTTGTTTTCTTTTCTCCTCCACAATATTGAGTCTTCTCAGCAATCTTTTGGACATAGCCATAAAAGATTCATAAGCAAATGTAGACGTTAAAACATCCTCTTCTCCATCAGAATAAAAACCTTTTGTGTTTTCATGAGCAACCGGCTTTTTGACATAGTCATCTTTTGAAAAAATGCCCTTTGATTTCAATGTCTGATGAATCTCATCCCTAGACTTTTCTGGATTAAACTCTGCTTAACTATGGACTCGCTAATGAACTGCCTCCATCATTTGCTTGGTAACAAACTTTGGCTTGTGCAAAGAATCATAACATGGACCATAATCAATGGAAGCTTCTTCCAAAGAATCTTCAATACCATAATCAGGATCATCATCTGAATTAGAAAAAATCTCACCATACTCATTGTTCAAATTAAGCAAATTGAAAGAGACTGTTCTCGTAGACTTGTTAGATGTCATCATTCCAGAATCATGAAACAAAGAATCCCCAAATTGCTTAATTGGAATATTCGTAACCTCTACTATAGGATCAACATCTTCAGAGTTCATTAAAATTTGAGAAAGATTAGCCTCCTCCCCTACTTTGTCTAATTGATGGGCTGTTAATTCTTGAGATAATAGTTGCACATTGTTAACTAAATTTGACGGCTTAACCAACACTACTCTATCCTCATTTCCACTAGACTTTCTCAGTGATTACTTAAAGAGTATCCACTTCTGCTTTTCCTTCCTAGCTATTCTCTTCTTATAAATCTTCTTATGCACTTTTAATTTTCTAGTCTTTTGTACCCTTATCTTTTTAGGACCCCTCTTCTGCTTCCTGTCTTAGGTCTATATCACCTTGTTCTTATGGCCAGTCCCTTCACTCCATGTTGCATGTTGACTTCTTAGTACCAATTCATTCCAGATTGATATCATTCTTAAGTATAACATGATTATGAGTTTCTCCATTGTCATCCATAAATTTTGTATTTTACTTGTAGGTTTTCGGCAGATGAACAGATCTCTACCTTTCAACCTTATCTCCAAGCTCAACATATCGGTAAATTGTACCTCAATGCTAACTACTTCCTTCATGTGAGGGTTCAGTCGTCGCTGCATTTTACGAGAGGATTTTGAATCCTCTTCCAGGTATATAGCATGATTGCATATTAACGGGTCAAGATGGACAATGATGGACATAAAGAAATTTCTGCGGGAGGTTCGTAACTTCTTTTGGGAGGATCCATATGTATTCAAGTATTGTAAGGATCAGATCATAAAACGATGCATCCCCACTCATGAAAGTAGACAGGTAATATCATTTTTTCATTCTAAAGCATGTGGTGGCCACTTATCCTCAAGAAAATTGTTGCAAAAATCTTGCAGTGTGAATTTTACTGGCCCACACTTTTCAATAATGTTCATGCCTTTTGTTTAATTTGCGATAGATGCCAAAGGTTGGGAAGTATATCAAAAAGAAACATGATGCCCTTAAACCCGATTCTTGTGATTGAAATTTTTGACTGTTGGGGCATTGATTTTATGGGACTATTCCTCCCTTCCTTTGGTTATCTATACATCCTGGTGGCTGTAGACTATGCATCCAAATGGGTTGAAGCAAATCCATGCTGGAATAATGATCACCAAACGGTGATCAAATTTCTAAAAGAAAATATTTTGTCCTGGTTTGGAGTTCCTAAATCAATCATAAGTGATTGGGGTGCTCATTGTTGTAATCACCCTTTTTGAAATTTGATGAAAAAATATTTAATTTTTCACAAAATTGCAACCTTTTATCATCCACAGACTAGTGGACAGGCTAAATTGGCAAATCGAGAGATCAAATTAATTTTGAAAAAAGGGTAAATCCAGACCACAAAGATTGGTTGTCAAGACTAACTGATACACTCTGATCATATCGCACTGCATTTAAAATAATTTTGGGCATGTCTCCTTATCGATTAATCTATGGCAAGCCTTGTCACCTGGTCTTCAAACTTTTTTGGTTTAGTTTGGAAGCTTTGCGCACTTTTCCATCTGATATTCATACTGTGATCATGAGAAAAGCAAGATTGGTAAGAAAGAATGAGATCCAAGAAGAGGAAAAAAAATTCCTCTGTGGTAGAAGCACTTTTACTAAACTCATCGTGCCAAAAGGCTTGGTGCATTTAAACAATGTGGCAAAGTCTTTCACGAGAAAAGATAGAATCAATGTTCTAATCCAATTTTCGATCACACACTCAATCGATTAGACTGGATTGTAAATAGGCTGAGTAAGGATTACTCTGAGACGCCATGCTATTCTGGTACTATGCTTAACCGGTTTGTGAGAGAGGAAATTGGGAGTCACTGGTTGTTCTAACTACACGGATATAGAGAGAGACTCATATTAGATTATTCTCTGTGGAAAACTATGTTTTGTTGGGATGAAAGCCAAGGGTCCAAATTTTGTTCCATCGAGTCTTTGGTTCAAGACCATCTGAATAACACATTCTATGAAAATTCCACTGAATCCTATCTGTCAGAATTCATCACATCTGAGACAACAGATGATGATCCGAAGAATTTTTGACTCATGTAGTTGATATATAGGCCTCCAAATTCAAGGAACTTTTACCAAGTGGCATAAAGCCACTCTCATCAAGTGTCAAGCCACCAAAGCCTGAATTGAAACATCTCCCATCTGACCTCAAATATGCATTCCTAGGAGAGGATGAGTCATACCCAGTGGTAATTTCATCTAAACTCACAAACTTGCAAGAGTCTAAACTGATTGAACATGCTGGTGTTGCATGAAAGCTTGGTATTCATTGTTTTTGGTCCCTTGTACAATTTATGGCCTGAAATGTGTCATCATTTAAACTCCATCAAAGTATAATTAGTCTTAAAAGAGCATAGTATTATGCTAATTTTAACTACTGATCACTCTATGCTAAGGGTCTGAATTTTTTGTAAAAAGTGTAAAAATCTTTCTGTACAAACTAACGTGAGTTGATGTTCGAACGTGGTACTCAATTACCTCAGAGTCTTCTTGCTTTGCTGCAACATGCCATCTCTTAGCAATCTGGGTTTCAATCAATTCAAGTGGACGTTCGAACATGAGTTGGCATTCGAATGTGGTTGGCTTGGTCCAAGCTTTCTCAATTTTGCTCCAGAATATGTTAGTGTTGCATGAAAGCTTGATATTCATTGCTTTTGGTCCCTTGTACACTTTATGGCTTGAAATACCATCATTTAAACTCCATCGAAGTATAATAGTCTTAAAAGAGCATACTAATATGCTAATTTTAACTACTAATCAATCCACACCATGTTTTTGATCCAAACACAACTTCATTAACCTTCTGCCTTGTTATATATTCTCCAGGACAATTTGCTCCTTCCCTTTCTCCTGTTCCATCCCTTTTCCTTTCACTCTATCCTCAGTCTTCCTCTTCTTCCTACATTTACTTTCTAGATGGCCTTGCTTGGACCAACCTTTACAATATTTTTTTTCTTTCTCATAAACTATCCTTTGCTATCGATCCTTCAATCCACCCATGTTAAGCTTGACTCGATTTGGGTTTTCCTTTAACAGATTCAACAATGCACACACTCTTGCTACACTTGGTCTTGAAAAATTCAGCGTTGGATCATCTACTGCCAACACCTTCCCAATGGGACTCAATAGAATTTCCAAATACTGTCTAGGAAACAAATGCAATGGCAATGACGGAAGAAATACCCACATGGGCATAATAGTTGGTTCAATTCTAGACTCAAATTCTGGTAACCATTTGAAAAAATGAAATAGATGACCATTAATGTAAGCTTTGTCCTTCAGTAAAAACTTTATAAGATCTTCATAAAGACTAAACTTTAATAGTACATGTCTAGTATCCAAGCTTCCTAGAGAAAAATCACCTTTAAGAAACCATTTAGATTTTATAAAATCTCTAATATAGCTTAAAGAAGGGCAACCATATGAACACTTACCAATGATAGCAAGTTCTAGTGGCTTGAAAGCCTCCGTCATCTCTTCTCATGTCCAAACCACTGTCATTTCCCCATTGTGAGAGATCACTCTTTTAGTTGGCTTTGCTACAATAGGCTTGGAAGACTGTGTATCCAGAATGCCACAGCCATAAAGTTGTTTTTGGATGAAAGATGCATAAGAAGGGTCAGGCGCCTCAGAGGTCAAGATCTTAGCACCTTCCAATGACGATAAAGCGGCTACATGATTATTAGATGTAGGGATATGTAGATGTGATGAAGAAGCAATAGGAATGGATGGATCTGGTGGCTTTGAGGGAATAGGGTTATGATGAAGTGTTGAAGGCATAAGAAAAGAAAATTCTAGAGAGAAGGCAGAGCTTCTCTCTCTAGAATTGATCAAGCAATAGGAATATATATATACAGATTTGTTTATTTAAGCAAGGTAGTAATATCAATTAAATAGGGGGGAAAATAGTATTTTTACAGTATCGTTAATTAACCCCGTTTAAATATTGGGGTCTCACTACAATTTTTGAAATGTGAGGGGATATCCGTGTAATAAAATCCCAAGCTCAGGGTGTGTGAGTGATATTTACGATAAAATTTATTCATTAAAATTCATTTAATCAAATTAACCCTAAATTGATCATGAATTTTATTAAATGAACATTAAAATTCATAAACAATCAATTTTATCAAATTAGCATTAAAACTTATTAATTTAACATTGAATTTGTGCTGATTAAATTTTATTTTTTACGTATTAAAATTAGAGCCTATTAATTTTATTTTTTTATATATTAAAATTTGAGCCGATTAAATCTCAACATAAGCTGCTAGTGTGTAGCGTCGATTAAAATTCGATTCGAGTCGATTGAATTATCTTTTTTTACTTATTAAAATTTGTGCCGATTAAAATTTAATTCGAGTAAATTAAATTTTATTTTTTACATATTAAGAAAAAATAGTGTTGGGATAGATCACAAATATTTTTTAGAGAAAAAATAATAATAATTTTTTCATATTCTACATAGTGCTAGTGTAAGATCTCGTATTAGAATTAAATTATAATAATATCATATTAATATTTCTCCTATAATGAATAAAAGGATTATAGGAACCATGAACTGTTGTTAATAGATTTCTCGGTGGTGTTTAAGATTGAAAAAGGTAGTTATAGAAGTTTCTAAATATTTTTAAGCCAAAATAAGGCTTCCATTGAATCCGGAAGATTGAGAAACTTTGGGAGAGGTAATATGAGGTGTATTAGAAGTTAAGAAATATTTCAAAGTTAAAGCACATTTTAGAAAGAATTCGGGTAGGAACGAATTTGACACTACCTTAGTCTTTCAGTCATAAATTTTTATTCCGAACTCTGATTGATTTGTTTTTTGGAGAGGAGAAAACATACCTCAGGTTCTACAAAATTGTATTTCATGAACTTTCCTGAATCGACTTCTAAATAGGTGAAAACTGTTTTGAACATCAGGACCAAAAGTTGGCACCCTTCCAAACACCCCAAGCACTGTTCGAATGGTACTCCCTACCCTAAAACCTTATTTTTCATCCAAAATAGTGAATTTTTACTGTTTAGACGCCAAAGCACCGTCCGAACATTACTCTAAAAAATGGTTATGATCAATTTTAGGGTTTTTCTTTGTTTTTCACTCTATAAATACCATAAGAATGTCCTTTTAGCTATTTTTCATCAATTTTCAACCCTAAACAACCCTAGAAAATAAGATAAAATGAGAAAATACAAGATTCAAAAGGATTCTTGCATTAAGATTGATTCAAACACGCTAGGACTTTTTTCAAACATCGAATTGAGATAGGGAATTCTTCTCAAGTTCTTTCATTAAGACTTAGAGTATTATATATGTATGTTTTCATTCTTCTTGATAGTTACATGATATATATTTATGAGTTCTTGGTTTCTTTACCATTAAAATGTAGTTTTGAACAAAATATATGTTTGGATTCAAGACATACTTGTTTTTAGTTTCCAAAACCCTAGTTTTGCTAGATACATGTTTGATTGTAAAAAATACATAAATTCTTGAATTCTAAATTCCTGTTCTCAATTAAATCATGTTTTCATCTAATACTTGCTCCTACTCCAGGAAATTATAATTTTTGGCAAAACCCTAGAATTTGATATTGCAATTGTGAATGTTTTCTTGATATGATCTCTTGCACATTTTAATTCCTTTATTAATGTAGTATATTGTGAATTGTTTAATTGTGATACTTTAATTATTAATGAAAATTGTGACTAGTTAATATTGTGGCTATTAAGAAAGTTGTGGTTTCATCTCTTGTATAGTTTAGGTGTAACAGACTTGATATGCCATTGAGAGCTGCCGAAGAGTGTTAGAGGTTAGTCTATCCCAGTGGGGGTGAGATTATTGCCTAAAACTTATAGTGGATTGTTATTTGTGAGAGCAACCACTATATGTTCACGTAAGTTTGAGGTTGAGAGATGATATACGTTTCCTAGAAATGATTCATCAATACCGTGGGAGACGGTATACGCCCTTCCTAAAGTGGTTTACAATGTGTCATGGGGGGAATGATTAAGATAGTTTGGTTTGTGGTGGATGAACGAGGTAGAATCGTTGTGTAAATTCCTGAGAACATAGGATAATGCTACTGAATTATTTATTTATTGCTTTAATTTTTTACATATGTTATTCCTATCATTGATTTACTGTAATTCATACACTTGATATCATTATAACTTTCACGATTTTACTCAAAAAATTATATATGTTATTTTTCAAAAGATACTTGTATTCTTTTTATTGTTTTAAACTTTGTTGGGATTTGAGAGGAATTTCCTACAAGTTTTTGCTCACTCCCTATAATACACTTACAAATTTTGTCTTAGAAGAGGATGTCAATATGGATGAACACGTTGATTATGAGCTGTTGGAGAATCAAGATGTGGAACATGTTTTAGGGGGAATAAAGTTGTGTTTGCGAGATTTTTATGAAACAATATTTCAGCTAGTTTTAATTATTCCGCTTATAGATATTATTTGGTTTTAAATTGTAAGTTAGAGAAGTTGCAATGTTTTATTGACTTTAATATTTATTCTTTATTCGATGGATGAATGATTGGTTGTTCTAATGATTATTTTTAGTTTCTCTAAAGATTGAATGATTTGTAAATAGTAATACTTTTCAGGGTAGATTTTGGGGCGTTACAGCTGGTAACACCAAAAGATTGTAACATTCGAATTCATCAAATTATTTTTATTTTATCAAACTAACATTGAATAAATATTAAATTTCATCAATTCAAAATTCAATTTCAACAAATTAATAAAAAAATTCATGAATTAAATATTTAATTTCATCAAATTAACACCAAATTCACCATCAATTTTATTTTTTAAAATTCAATTTAAATAAATTAACACCATATTAACCACCAAATTAACATTAAATTTCATGAATTTAATTTTTAATTTTATTCAATTGAGATCTAATTCATCGAATTTACACCAAATTTTGCTTCAATTTTAATTATTAAAATTTAATTTCACTAAATTAACACCAAAATGAACATCAATTTTATCAAATTTATAGGGACATTCATGAATTTAACATTCAATTCATCTAATTGGGATCCATGTCATTAAATCAACACTAAATTAACCTTCAAGTTGATCCAATTAACATTAAAATCCATAAATTTAACATTCAACTTCATCCATTTGAGATTCAATTCATTAAATCTACACTAAATTAACATTTAATTTTATCAATTCAAAAATCAATTTCGTCAAAGTAACTCTAAATTGACCATCAAGTTTATCAAATTAATATTAATTTTATCAAACTAGCCAAATTTGGCAACCTTGATACTCTCAACAATTCCTACAAAAAGAATTGAATTAAATATTTATTTGAAGATTTTGGATGTTAATTTAAGGAAATGTCAATTAGATCAATTTGAATATTAATTTGATATACTTTAATGTTAATTGAATGAGATCAATATTAATTTGGTATTAATTTGATGAATTAAATGTTAATTGGATGTTAATTTGATGCCAATTTTTTTAATTTGATGTTGACTGGAGTAAAGTACATGTTATTTTAGCATTAGTTTGATGAATTAAATATTTATTGGATAATTTTGGAAGAATGTTTTAGAAGTCCTAACCAAGCCTATAGGGAGGGTTTTGGCATATGATCAATCCACATTATCCTTGTCACGTCCTAGGGTTGCTAGGGTATGCGTGGAGGTCAATCTATTGGCTTGCAATCCGTCTCGCATATGGTTAGACATGGGTGATGAAGGGTCTCGTTGGCAAAGAATTGTGTGTGAGAGAAACAAGCAGCACTTCAAAGCTTCCAGAGAGCAAGGCCATGGCGAGGAAGAATGTTGAAAAAGGAAGGTGCATGTGATATCGGAGGAGGCAAAAGGAAAGGATTTATTTTCTAAAGAAGAGGAGGCCAGCAAGGAAATTCCAGAGAGCTCTAAAGGAAAGCAAGTATAGCAACACATGGAGAATTCTAGATAGAGAAGTTTCCCCTTTCAATAAAAAAAATTCAAATTTCGCACAGCAAGCAAAGAAAATTTGGAAACCACAATCAAAGGAGAAGCAAATTGAGGGTAATATGGAAACAACGGTTGCGACCCATAAGGAAACATTACCTGTGTTGCAAGAAAATATCAACCTTTCTTCTGGAATGCATGGTGCAATT
The DNA here is from genome assembly GCA_963454935.2 of Ilex paraguariensis. Taxonomy (NCBI): domain Eukaryota; kingdom Viridiplantae; phylum Streptophyta; class Magnoliopsida; order Aquifoliales; family Aquifoliaceae; genus Ilex; species Ilex paraguariensis. Next base: position 231,316 of record CAUOFW020007414.1, on the reverse strand, counting down.
AATGTAATTAAGGCATGTGAACATTCAGGGAAAGATTCACCAGTAATATTAGACTGACCAAATTTTGAGACCAAATTTAAAGCATAAATGATATGACAGTTGATTTGGGCTTCTTTGATTGGTGTCATGCCATTTGAGCCCCAATAAAAGCTTCAAATGATCAATTGACATGTCATTTGAGTTCTAAATTTAGTCCCAAAATTTAATCAGTGCAGCATTTCTCAAGATTCACACATAGACTATATTCAGGAAGACATTAAAACCAATTTGTCAAGAAATAATCCCTCTATGGAGACAGATCATCTAGTGCTAAATAAAGAAGAACGCGTAGAGCTGTGTACCAACAATGATACTACTAAGGTTGGAGTACAGGCTGAAGTTTTTCAACCTCCATTGATTGAAAACTGTGAGGTTCCACATGTGGATGATAAGAGAGAGGATCTCGTTAGTTCTGGCCATGATCAATTACTTAAAAGTGGTGAAGCTACTGTGTTTAAGTTTATTAATTTAAATAATGAAAAGGATGTCAATGTATTTTCTACTACTTCCGAAGATATTTCGGACGAAGGAATCGATGAGTACTTATCCTTGATTCAAGTTTTATTGGATTATGGTCCTTGTTCTTTGCAAGATTTGAATTTTTGTCATTGGATGTTGTGCCACAGTCCATTACTTAAGAAATGGTGGCAAAAATTCATAAGAATATTCATAGTCAAGGGAATATTATTTCATGCATGTCAAGAGAAGAGATTCACAAAGTTTTAAAGTTAAAAAGAATTTGTTCCAAGGATGACTACGTTAAGAAGTCTTCTCTTCATTAGCACACAAGGGGTTTTTACTCTGATGGTGAGGAGGAGACTTTGGCTCTAGAAGATGATTTTAATTCTTTTATGGCATCGTTCAAAAAGTTACTACCAAGACTCAATAAGATTGAGCTAAAGAAGATGAGCTAAAAGCTTTAGCGTCGCTGTTGAAAAATATTCTAACCGTGGAAAATTCAGTAATAATGACTAGGTCTAAATCCAAGCTAGCCTTCAGAATTCCAGAGTAAAAGAATCCAAATGAATTTAGGCGTTAAATGGAGGATATCTTGCAATGGATATTGGGAGGAGAAAGTTTCGCCTATAATCTTCATGAGTGGAAGATTTGTTAGTCCATGGATGAAAAGAAAATAAGTTTGTTGTAGGGTCCACGATGCATGAAGCCTTAAAGGATAGTCCTTTCAGTAAAAGGATTCTTATTCAACAAGACAAAGGAAAATTAATTTCAAGTATGTGGGAAACAATGGGACCCATCACTTTAAAGTTTAATTTTTTTTTTTATGTAAAGGGCAAGATTTATGTCCCCGTTTCTCTTTATAATTTTGTTATTAATAAAAATTGTCCTAAATGGGTTTAACTAAAAAAAAATTGGATAATTTTGGATGTCAATTTGACGAATTGATGTTAATTAGAGGAAATTTAAAAAAAATGGATAAACTAAATTTTAATTTTACTTTAATTTGATAAATTGAATGCTAATTGGATGAAATTGAATATTAATTTCATAAATTTAATGGTATTTTGTTAAATTTGAATGTTAATTTGATAAATTGAATATTAACCAGTTGAATTTACTGTTGATTTGATGAATTTAATTTTTATTGGATGATATTGGATACATTGAATGCTAATTGGATGACACTGAATATTAACTTTATAAATTGAAGGTTAATGGAATGAATTTGAATGTTAATTTGATTAACTATATTTTAATTAAATGAAATTGTGTGGTATTTTGCTGTTCATTTGATGAATTTAATATTTATTGGATGACTTTGGATGTTAATTTGATCAATTGAATGTAAATTGTATGAATTGAATATAATTAGATCAATTAAATGTTAAATTAATGTTAGTTTGATGAATTGAATATTAATCGAATTAAATTGAATGCCAATTTGGATGTTGATTTGATGAAGTTAATGATAACTAGTTAAATTTGAATATTAATTTGATTAATTTAATATTAATTTTGTGTTAATTTGATGAATTGAATATTAACTAAATGAGATTGAATATTAATTTGATGAATTTGAGTGACAATTTTTTGTTAATTTGATAAATTGAATGGTAATTGGATTAATTTGTGCTTTAATTTGATTTCAATTTGATGAAACTGTATGTTGATTTGATAAATTGAATGTTTATTAGATAATTTTGGAGTGTAATTTCATGAATTGAATGTTAATGGTATGAATTTGAATATAAATTGGATGAATTGAACGTTAAGTTGATGAATTAAATATTAATTAGGCGAATTTGAATGTTAATTAAATAAAATTGTTTTTTAATGATTATGGGTTAGATACGTCGCAATAACATTTTTGGTTGAATATATATTGATGATTTTGGATGTTAAATTAATGAATTGATTGTTAATTAGAGGAATTTGAATATAAATTAGATGAATTGAATGTTAATTTAAAAAATTGAATATTAATTGAATGAAACTGAATGTTAATTGAATAAATTTAATATTCACCATTGAATTTTAATTTTAATTTGATGAATTGAATAATAAATTTGTATTAATTTAATGAATTAAATATTAATCAAATGTTAAATTTTGTTAATGTGATAAATTGAATGCTAATTAGATAAAATTGAATATTAATTAGATAACTTTAATACTAATTAGTTTAATTTAGATGTTAATTTGATGAATTGAGTGTTAATTGTATGAAATTGGATGGTATTTTGGTGTTGATTTGATGAATTGAATGTTTATTGGATGATTTTGTATATTAATTTGAGAAATTAAATGTTAATTAGATGAATTTGAATAGAATTTGAATTAATTTGATGAATTTTAATGTCAGTTGGATGAATTAAAAGTTAAATTAGTGTTAATTTGATGAATTGAATTTTAATTTGATTGAAAATGCCATCATTTTAGATGATATTATGACGATTTGTTATAACTTTCAGGGTAATATTATGTTGATTTTGAGTAATTTTATTAATATATAGAGTGAATTTATCACCATTTAAGGTAAGGATACCACAATTGATGTACATTTTTACCTTTAAGTTTATAATATTAGCCATATATATTGTAACTTTATCCAATATAATAGTAAATTTGGTCTACACTCTTGTAACTCTATCCACTATTTTTGTAACTTTGTCCACTATTATTGTAACCTAAAATATTTCTGTTATAAATTAACCCACAAATTTTGTAACATGACCTTTAAATGTAATAGCTTTATTCAAAATATTGGTAATTTTACCGTAATTATTATACCGTTTCCCATTAAATGTTGTAAATATTACCTTAATTTTTATAACTCTAACCAACTTTCTTAGATAGTATATGTTTTGTACTATTTAACTGTAATATTTTAAGAACATATATGTTTTTTAATCAATACCTGTTTAGAAGGTAACCGATGATCACATTCAAAAATGTGAAAAAATAAAAGTACAATTTGAACAATGTTCTTGAGTGATTGATAGATCCATCAACGGTCCACATTAATTTTTCTGTATGGTAACAAAAAACTAAATATCGGTATCATAGGCAGAACCAACTTCTCGCATGGATCATCGAATGTTTAGAGAACGGTTGTGCTGTTTCACTAATATTCAATTGGTGTTAATATAATTTATCTTTTTATATTTCTACCAACCAAAAGCTTTTGGTATAGAGCACGGTGCTTGGGTACAAAATTATGCAACTTCTTCTTGAATGGGACCCACTTAGCCTTGAAATTTAATGACTTTTTTGCTTCTAAACATGAAAATTCTAGTTGCATATCCCTCCCTCCCATCCTTTAACAACCGAAAGAAGTCTACCCCTTTTTCCCAACGGCCCAAAAAACATGTCACATCGCTTTGACTATCTGAGCCTACTGTTTCTCAGCAAAAAAAAAATACTGCTAAATTGTACGATTCAAGAAAAACTGCTGCTTAACTTATTTCCAACGGTTTGACCGGAACCATTTAGGTAGGTTGGTTGGTTGTGGGATGTTGATAGATTTAAAAAAAAAAAAATTCAAAAAATATTTGAGAATCAAAATTGTTTTTTTTCACTTTATAAAAATTATAGTTCCACCGTGGAAACTTTTTATGTGGCAAGAGTCTGACTACTAAACTTTGAGTGAGGTTTTAGAATTCAAAAACTAAAATTAACTCACAATTTATTGAATAATGATTCATTAATAAGGAAGAAATAATTGTCTCACCCAATCTAGCTGCAGGGTTTGAATCGACAATCATGCCACCACAATCCGATTCATGGACTTGATCAAACAGCTTGTTTGCGGCATTGCCAAGTGAAAAAACATTGGATCCCAACGACTCTCTCTTATTGAATGTTTTATTCATTTTTCAATTTCAAATTATTTGTAAAAATTTCATTCAAGAAATCACTAAATAAGACCCTAAATATTTCATTTCTATTCATAAAAACTCTCAAACCATCTAATTTGTCTTTCTATTTGTATTTTCATAAAATCCTCTGTGTATTACTTCAACCTTCTTTTGTGCAAAGACACTCATTGGAGTGTTGAAGTGCCGGGGTTATTCCCGTCATTTAAGTCAGCATTTGGAATTGAGCCTTCCGAAGGATAAAGAAAAAAAGTGTTTCATTCTTTTGGAAAAACCAATAGGTACATTTTTGGTATTCTCCACAAGACTTTTCTAAATAGTGAGGAGCAACATTTGCAAATCCCTAAGGGGTGTTTCTTAGTCGCGTCGAATTCATTCAATGTACAACAAGTCATTACTTTCTTCACCCACCTAGACTCACGTTAACTCAGTTTCAGATGTGGATGGCAACTGATAATGGTGAATTATACTCATAATGGTATCCATTGAAAATCTCATCAAAGGCAAATCATCTAGCACAATCAGGTTCAAAGGAACTCAAGATACGACTTAGTCAAACCCTACTATACATTAGACATTCCGAATAACAAGTATCGAATGACACAGTTATGGCCTTAAAACTTCATGGAAACAAATAATAATAACACACTGCAACGAATTGTCACCATAATCACCCTCCTAATTATTTGCTCATGATCTTTCATGCCAACTAATATAAAGGATGCTTATCTCTGCATCTCAAAGGTAGGCAGAGAGAAGCAAAAACCCATCCTTTGGTTTGTTGATGATTTGTATCATCTCTATCTTGATTGAAGCATAGAAAGATTTTATCCTAACAACGTCAATCCACCTTTAATCATCATAATTTATTAGCTTGAGCCATAATACTTTATGAATGGTTATTATTGTATTTCTATTGTGCGAAAATAATTTCACACAAAGAGTAATTACCTCGTATGGGCAGAGATGGTGGTGAAGCAGTTTTATGGAATCTACAAGATGAGAGAATACCTAGGTGAACCGATGGTCAAATGCGGTCATATGGACTCCGATGTTTAAGTCAGATCGTAAGTCAAAGAAAAGTATTGAGTGAATAGACTAAAATTGATTGATTTACCTTGTACCTAGAGGCCTTTATCTATAGTAATAGGGAGATGTATCCCAAAGGAATTTGAACTCTTGGTTGATTGGCTCAACCTTGTCACTAGGCCCTAGATGCACGTAGTAGAGTTAGATTACGAATCTGATCCTAGTTCCTTATATCTAGCTCCTGCTTATTCGAGGTAGAATCGTACTAGAATTCTAGGTCCTAGATTGAAGGAAGAGATATGCTTGCTAGGAGGTGTTGTTAGCCTTATCACTAGTCCCTTGATACTTAAAGTAGAGTTGGACTAGTACTCTTAAGTCTTGGTTGAACCTTACCTGAGGAGCTGAGACTTAGTGGTTATGAGTAGGATCGCACAAGGACCCCTTTTAACTTGTGCCGACTGATAGTAGCAACTAGGTAATAGTAGTTAGGCAATAGTAGGTAGGTAGTAGTAGGTAGCCGGTTGCAGCTGGGTAGTAACAGCTATGCATTAGCAGATAGGCGGTAGCAACTGGGCAATAGCAAGTAGGCCGTGGCAGTTGGGCAGTAGCAACTAGGCCTTGTTACTACTGACCGACAGTAGCAATTGGCAATGCATCTAGTCCCCACAATTTTTCCACATACCTCATGTAATAGATGGAATTAATTAAGGATGTTTTTGGATCACTTAGGTTTTTTGGGCCTTTATTGCCTAAAGGATTAGGGTTTCTCTTGCCTAAGAAGCTTAGGGCTTTAGTCAACTAAGAAGCTTAGTGCTTTAGTTGCCTAAGATGCTTAGGGCTTTAGTCTCCTAAGAAGCTTAGAGTTTGGGAGGACGTTTCATGGTCTAAGATTGACTTCTTGATTCTTGAGATCATGGAGACATTCCTTAGTGATGGTGGTCCAAGTCTTCTAACATTTGTGCCCCCATTTTGATTGAACGGATAGGGTCACCATGAGTCGAGGTGTCTGATGCTCAGAGGTGGCGAATCTTTAAGAAAGGCTAAGTAGCCTGCTGAGTAATCGTAGAAGTTATAGATCATCCGTCAGAGGCAGAGTAACTTAGAGGGCAACCTTAATGGTTGCATGGAGGAGAATTAGCTTGAAGGACAACCTTGGAGATTGCATGGAGGCCAAGTAACCTAGAAGGACAATCGTGGAGGTTGCTTAAAGGACAACCATATAAGTAGGCTTGAGCTGTAATCTTGAGGTGCAACAACAGAGGTTGGCTTGAGATACAACCTTAGGAGTTGGTAAGAGGCAAAAGAACTTTGAGATGCAACCAAGGAGGTTGTCTAGAGGTGTAGCCACTGAGGTTGGATAAAGGGAAAAGAGATTGGCTTGAGGTGCAATCACAGAGGTGGGCTTGAGGTGCAACCAAGGAGGTTGGTTATAGGTACAACCATGAAGGTTGTCTTAAGGGGCTACCACAGAGGTTGGCTTGAGGTGCAACTGGAGGTTAGCTTGAAGCGTAACCATAAAGATTGACTTGAGTTGAAACAAAGGAGGTTGGTTGTAGGTGCAACCACGAAGTTTGTCTTGAGGTGATGCTATGTAGGTTGGCTTGAGGTGTAACCATGAAGATTGGCTTGAAGTACAACCATAGAAGTGGGCTAGAGGTGCAACCAAGGAGGTTGGCTTGAGGTGAAACCACGGGGGTTGGCTGGAGGTACAATTAGAGGAGTTGTCTGAAGGTACAACCACAAGGGTTGGCTTAAGGTGCAACCACGGAGACTATTAGTTATCTGGTTGGTCATCTGATTTGATTTATTGCTCCTCCTCCTTCTTAATAGTCTTTTCCTTATCATTGTACCAAGAGAAGTGGCCTTGATTGATCAACTCTTCTAGATGGCGCTTGAGTGCCAAGAATTTCTTTGTTTGGTGGTCTTTGTCCTTGTGATAAGAACAATGGAGGTTCTGGTCCCGCTTTGATGGATTTTCTATTATCTTAGGTGACCACCTAAAATACTCCTTATCTTTAAGATAAACTATTTGAAGAGAGTGTTGATTCCTTGGTAGGAGTCCCCCATTCCCTTGGATGACCTGTCTTTCCTTGATGGGTTAGGAATGTTGTCGTCTTTAATTTGGTTCTTCTTTGGCAGCCAGTTGACCTTTTTCATTGTCGTCCTCCACTTTCACGTACCTCTTGATAAATTCCTACAAGTGTGACATACTCTGAGGCAACCACATGGTGAGGTGCTTCCTCAATTTGTTTTCTTTGGGCAGGGCCAAACGGAAAGAGACAACAGTGCTCTTTTTATTGCATTTTTCTATGTCGATATTGTTTTCCAAGTACCTCGTGGCATACTCACGAAGAGTTTCTCCACATTTTTTGTGTAGCGCCTATAGTGTTCCAATGGTCATTGGCTCCTAACTATTGTTATGAATCAAGAGACGAACTCTCCTGTATGTTATTCCCAATAGAACACCGAATTAACAGGCATCCCATGAAACCACTTTAGAGCTGACCTCGCCAAACTTGAGGGAAACATCTTACACATCAACACATAGTTACTCGTCTAGAGGGCCGTCTTATTAATAAAGGCCCCAATGTAGATGACGGGATCACACTTTTCATTATACAACCCGAATGATGGAGAAAAGAACTTATGTGGTGGCTCGACTTCTTGTATGAATCAAACAAAAGGAGTAGTGGTCATTTTTATAAGGGTCTATCTTATCCTCTCCTTCACTAAATGTATGAGGTTATCTCGAGCGAAGGTGTGTTACAATTGGTTGGCCACTTCACAAGTTGGTTCAAAACCCTTACACTCCATTTTTCTATAATCGTTGTACCAATCATCTTGTGTAGAGTGACAGGTTGAACTCTCATGCCTTTCTCTATACTCCTTTGGGTGGCGTTCCTCATGCGATTTACCTCATCTCTCCATATGATGAAGAGGGTGTCTTCTAGGTGAAAAGGTCCCTAGGAAAATATTGAGAAATAGTGTGTCTTGGTGAATATTTGACTTGACGCAGATTATGGGTCGAATAGCTCATTGTCAGTGACTTGCTCTTGTGACCAGTGGACTGAGCCTCATGTGAGTGATCATGGTGGTTGTCACTTTGATGAGGTGGGCATATGACTTGACTAGTAAATTTATTGCCCCTTTGGAGAAGGACCCCTTGCTTGAGGGATTCTAACTCCTATGTCTTCTCCCTTTTTGCCTCATGTGATCTATCTCAGTAGCTAACTTGCTTTCTGGAACAATGGCAGGTAAGTTGTAATGAGAAGGAGGTTTTTATTTAGAGTGTTTTCGTCCATCACGATGTAGTGCGTTCTTTGATAATTAGAGATCATAGTTAGTGGGATCTTCAAGGATTGGAGGTAGTGGAAGTGTTGTGCGGCTGGTTCTCAAGACAAGGGTTCTCTCGTGAGACATGGCTCAAAGCTTCTTTGTTGGTAGAAAACTTAATCATTTCCAACAGACGGTGCCAATTGGGCGAGAATAATTTCACACAAAGAGTAACCACCTCGTACGGATAGAGAGGGTGGTGAAGAAGTCTTAGGTCAGATTGCAAGTTAGAGAGAATTTTGAGTGAATAGACTAGAATTGATTGATTTACTTTGTACCAGGAGGACTTTATTTATAACAATAGGGATGTATCCCAAAGGAACAAGAACTCTTGGTTAATTGACTCAACGTTGTCACCAGGCCCTAGATGCATGGAGTAGAGTTAGATATGGACTCTTGGTCCTAGATCCTTATCTCCAACTCCTGCTTATTCGAGGTAGAATCGCACTAGGATACTACATCCTAGATTGAATGAAGAGATATGCTCGCTAGGAGGCGTTGTTAGTCTTATCACTAGTCCTTTGATACTTAGAGTAGAATTGGACTAGGACTCTAAGTCCTTGGTTGGACCTTAGCTGAGTAGTTGAGACTCAATGGTTGCGAGTAGGCTCGTGAAAAGGACCCCCTTTGACTAGTGCCGACTGGCAGTAGCAGTTGTGCAATAACAACTAGGCAGTAATAGTTAGACAGTAATAGGTAGGTAGTGTCAGGTAGGCGTAACAAATATACGATAACAACTGGGCAGTAAGACCTAGGCCTTATACTATTCACTATTCAACACCCGACTGGCAGTAGCCATGCATTTGGCAGAAGTAACTTGGCAATGCTTCTAGTCCCCACACTATTTACTAGAGGTGTTCAAATTTTTAATTAGCCTCAATTTTTTACCCTACCCGACCTTATTAAATGGCTAGCCGAAAAAATCGGGTAGAAATGAGAAAATTTTTTTGGTCTTTCGATTAAATTTGGATAGGAATGCAGAATAATCATTGATTTTCGTATTCCTACCCAATCCATATTGTTTAAAATTAAAATAATTATTATTGTATTTGTGCAACAATTATGATTAATGTTTATGTTGTAATTGTTTTAAGTTATAGTGTTATTAGTTTATTGTGTTCTTAAATTGGTGCATATTATTTAATTGACATATTAAAATAATCAAAAAATTAATAATTATAAAAGTATTCATCCAATTTTCTATTCAACTTTCTAATCTATTAATTTGACCAGAAGTCGGATATGAATATCACACTTGATCGGATAGAGTAGGTAAAAAAAAAAAATTTCACAATATATCAAATAAAAAAATAAAAAATTATATTTTTTATCTGTAAGATTGGGTGAACGTCCGTACTATTTGCACAAAATTTTTACTTGTAAGATGAAATGGAAAAAAAAAAAATGGCGCCAAAAGATGTCTTGTCAAGAAAAATGGTTTTAGCCGACAACAATCCAAGAGTCCTTTCATGGGACCAACTTCAGATGTGCACTCCATGGTGCTTATATAGTATAAACCATCCCTTCTCTTCATGTCCTCCATCCTTTGATTTTCTTTTTCCACCATCCACTCTCTCTCTTCATGACTTTTCTCATTTTTCCCTACTAGCTCTTTTTTCTCTGTCTCTGGTTAGCTTCTTCTGTTCTAGTGCTATAGATAGTCCTTTGTTTTTATTAAAGCCAAAGTGCCCTACAAATCAAGGGTAAGTTGTCCTTAACAGTAGACTCTTGGAGTTTGTGTTGGGCCTCGAGTAGACACCCAAGCTTCCAAGGATGAAGGACAGTGGGAGGAAACAAGGTGCAGCCTCACCATGCGCAGCATGCAAGCTTCTAAGAAGGAGGTGTGCTCAGGATTGTGTGTTTGCTCCTTACTTTCCAGCAGATGAGCCCCAGAAGTTTGCCAATGTGCACAAGGTGTTTGGTGCTAGCAATGTCAACAAAATGTTACAGGTTCTTACCCATTATTCTTTCCATATTAGATTTCTCTTTGAAGATTGCATGTGGTGAGTTTGGAGGCAACATCATCAAAGAATTGCTTCCTTTTAATGAGACTGAAAAATATAATCAATGAGATAAATTTCAGTTTCAGCCGCTCAACAATGATCTCATACTCATTTTGCCCCTCAAGTTTTTGAATTTCTTACATTGTTTCTCAGTTACTTGCACTAATTTCATACTGCCTCACAAGCAAACTTTAGTATTTTTCTGTATGGAAGATGTTATGCGTTGGAGCAAACTAAAACAAAATTACATAGTTTAGGAGTGAGACGAGACCACTTTCACCAAATTATAATGAATGAAAATTAGTGAGATGTTGTGAGAATAATAACCATAAAAAATGGTGTAATGAGGCAAACGTGCTAGTTGAGGGTGCAATGTAAAACATAGATCTTAGTTGACAAAATCAAAGTGTAATTCTCCTCATTCTAGATAGAACTTATTCTCACTTGAAGTTGCTTTCACAGCATGCCCGTGAATATTCTTCTTTAGATGCGGTGTGCAAAAATTTGCTTTATAGGAATTTTCAATTTGATCTCCGTTAACGGATCAGGGAAAGTGGATTGACCGATCTGGAGTAATGCTATACTTATCAAAATATTTATTAAAAAGTGTTTTTATCAAATAAATTGACAGTTCTATATTTAATCAAAATATTTTTTATCAGCATTTTGTTTGTCTAATAATGATATAGAACTGTTAATTTATTTGATAAAAACACTTTTTGGTAAGATTTTTGGTATACATAGCATTCTCCTAATTTGAGTGAGTGCCATAAAAGAGAGAGAAAAATGTTTATGGACAATTTTTTGATAAAGAATAGAGAGAGAAAATAAAAGTAGCAATTTTACCCCTATTAAGAAGTTTCTTTCCTCAAGCATTTTCGTTCCTTTTCATGACTTCTCCCCAGTGTGATAGAAAAGGAGATGGAGAAGGAGAAGAAAGGAAAGTGGTTACACCTTGCTTCTTTCTCATGCACTTTTCAATCTATTTGGTTTCCTTTAGTCTGTTTTAGAGAAATCAAAGAAAGTGCCTCTTCCAAACTTTGTAACCACAATTTTTTTATTTTTTATTTTTCAATTTCATTGCGTTAGGAAGAGAGTATAATGATTTTGTCTCAAATACCATTACTCCAAAAAAAAAGGAAGACTTTTAATCTGGGAGAATTACTAAGACTTCAAGCTCTAATCATGTAAAAAAATTTAAAAATGGAACAGTTTTTAAAGAGTTATTGATTTATTGTTTTTGCTTTTTGAATACGGTTTCTAAGCAAAGATTGTTCTTGCATATTTGTTGTATTTTTCTTTTTCTTATTTGGGCTCACTTCTTTTCTCAAACTTAGTCACATGTAAAATAGTATACAAATGTACAATTACAAATATATTATTTGTTTCATAAAGACTACATTAAATAAATAATAAACATTTTTTTCCTATAGATGAAATTACCTTTTCTTGCTTTAAAAAGTTTTTTAAAAAACAGTTATTAAATCTAAATAAAACTCAAAAAATTGTAGTCCCAATACATATCATTCTTTACGTAAGTGGGTCCCATCAATTTTTTTAATGAGATCTACTTATCTAACAATCATTCAAGAAATGATATGTGTTTGAGTTGTCATTTTTGGATTTCGTTTGAATTGTATAGTATTTTCTTATTTTTTTTAGGATGAAATTAATTTTTTTGCTTAAAATCATATCTACTATCTATTTTTTTTTTTAAAGAAAAAAGTCATTCCATGATCACCTCCACCGGAAGACACTGAAGTCGGTCCCCCTTTTTAGAATAAAATGGTCTCTAGCTACCTACTTTGTTATTTTCCTAACGGCTGTTTTTGAATCACGTGAAATTGCCCCATCTATCATTTTTTATTCTTGGAAAACATGTCCCAAGTTCAAGATATATAGTGATATAGAAGTCCGAGTTGACTAACCGTTTTCGCAGTAGGAAGGAATCCAAATTTCTAATTTTGAGATGAACAGCGACATATTCAATTTTTGAAAAAAGTATTGTAAGCCTGTACAGTAGCTCAGGTCAGTATACATAAATAATTTATGAGGAAAACTGGTGGAATTTAGCTTTCGGGGAAGAGGATCGATTAAATTTTTAAAAAGTTGGGGGAGTCTACGAATTTTTTTGAGAAAATATATAGATAGCTTATGACATAATTGAGTTAAGAAATTTGTTACACACTAAGGTTCCGGATCCTCTTGTGCGTCCCTTTGATCCATCATTGTCCATGGGAAGTGGATTGATTAAATTTTTTAAAAGTTTCTAGATGAGCATATATAGTATAATAAGAAATTCTCTTACACCTTCAGGGATATGATCGTCTCGTCCACCTCTTGATCCGTCATTATTCTCCAGATTACTACTCTCTTTCGTGGATAGAGGATCCAAAATCAACTAACTCATAGAAAATATATTTTCTCGTAGAAATTTGACTCCTTAGACAGGGAAAGATGTCTTTATATGCATATTCAATCAGACAAGGTTGGTACCATCATTGAAAATGGGCTTCTAAATCAGATATGTAAGTGAATGGTCACAAACGAATGAACAAGATTAGTCTGGCTATTTGCTCTTCCAAAATGACACACGATGACGTCATTATGCTGTAATATTTGGAAGGCACGTAGGGTCTTTGTTCTTTGAATTGGGCTCCAAGCCCAAGGCCAAGCCCACTATAAGTTTTGAAGCTAATGACTAAGCCCAAGTATGATCGTGGAAATTGCAGGAGTTGCCCGAGCGCCATCGAGGAGATGCGGTTAGTAGCATGGTGTATGAAGCCAATGCTCGAGTTCGAGACCCAGTGTACGGGTGTGTCGGGGCCATATCATCTCTGCAACAACAGATTGATGTGCTTCAGACCCAGTTGGCTATAGCTCAGGCCGAGGTGGTGCACCTCCGGGTGCGTCATGCCGCATCAGGCCAAGCCATTAGCCCAACAAGCAGTGGCTCACCCTCTTCTAAGGTTATGGGTTCAGAAAGCAGGCCCATCTTTGATATGGACATGGTAGTAGACCAGGTCAGCTTGGGAGAGTCATTGTGGTCATGTCAGCTTAATGGCTAGTCCTAAAATTACCCTTCTGTCCTTTACTATATGTTTCACTCCTAAAATTTTTACTAATACGTTTCCACAAGAGCAATGGTGTAGCTAGCAACGTGGTGGTCCTGTTGGCAGCAATAGTAGTATGAGCCGTGGCGGAGGCCATTCATTTATGATGTAAAGAGAGTCTCTGTAATTGACAATATTGCATATATATGGCTTTAATTTTATATAGAGGGCGTTTATATAGTAGCTTTTGTAATTTTTTTTTTTTTGGGGAAGAAAGGGAGGGGCGAGTTGAACCATTGATTTCAAGAAAATAAAGTCTTCACAAACAAATGAGTACCATTGTACCAAAGACCCATTGATAGTAGCTTTTGTCCTAGTGCCCAAGTATTACATGGATTTTCTAGTACGGTTAATTCATATGAAAATACTATGGATAGAAATGATTGATTGGGTGAGTGGAATTTTATTATTATTATTTTTTTTTATAATTTTGGGAGGAGGGTAGGTGGGTTGGGAGGGGCATTTTGCCATTTCTAAATATTTAAATGATTCATTTTATACTAGCCTTAACTATTGGAATTGTCTAATGTACATTTCTTCGATCTCGATTATACATGAGAAATCACTTGCACAACTACAAATTTAAAATCTAATCACCTCAATTACCAAATTAGTTAATCAATGAAGCATTCGAACCCTTTTACCCACTTCATGGACAATTTCTCTTGAATGAATGGATGATATGTGTATGCAAGACACACCCAAAAATCCAATCAATCAATCCTCCAATCCCTCCAACAAGTCAACTTCCACAAACCGAATTTGATGAAGAAATTGAATAAATTAATTAAAGTGTCAATTCATCCAATATAGTATGTGCAATTGCAATTGTTGTGTGTGTGCGCTCTTGTGCAAAATTAAAGCAAGAATAAGAACATCCATAAGAAAATCAATTTTTACATAGAAATCCTCTCGGGAAAAACTGTGAAACTCACACCCCGTTCGCCTATCTCAATTCAGTAATACACAATTTACAAATATTTGATGTTATACCTCAATCAATTCGTCCATGGTTAGATGCTAATTTCCTTGCCAATCTATCCTTTGAATATCACCCACTGAAGTTTTGAGTAGCTTCACTTGAATGTGCTCACTGCGTTATAACGTCTAGGCCTCGAGCAATCTTCCAAGATAATTTTCTAAGACTCTCAATATGCACACAACCATTGTGCATTTCGTAGAACATCAAGCAAGATCTCCTTTTTCAATATGTGAAGTTGAATTGGAAGAATCAAGATAGTTTGGCCTTTGGATCATAGGGATCTAGGGTTATTCTTGGTTCTCTAAAGGTTTAAGATGCTATTTTGAGGCTTACAATAGAGATCCCTTGGCTTGAAAAAAATTTCTCTAATTAATTATGTCTTTGAAACTCAATCTATTAAGCACTAAAGAGTGTTGCTCAAATAGGATCTGATATATGATTCATTCTATGTTTTCAAAATACATTTTCATGCTTAGAAAAAAAAATTCATGAAAAACCTAAGAGTCATTCGCTTATATTCCTAATTCCAATTCCATTAACCTAATGAGCAAAAATTTAAAATTAAACCAAGGGTTCCTAGGTATCTAGTTTATTACCTTTTGTCCTAAGCTCTTGAAATTGCAATGGAGACCTCTTGACTCAGCTTTGAAGCTTGAACTTGTAACGCCCCAAAATCCACATTGGACGACATTACAATTTAAAACCTTTCACATTAGGAGAGAAACTAATAAAATCCATAAATAAGAAAAATTCCATTCATCATACATAATAACTACAATATCATTCAAAAGAATATGCCAAACCATGACATCTACATCCAAAAAAAATATGTCAAACTAAGATAATTACATCTCAAAATCAAACTAAATCTTGCAACAGAATAAACAAAATATCATTCATCCATTGTATCACAATACATCTCCTAGTCTAGGGCATGGAGAGATCAACTCTAGACATCCCCCCTAGGATCCACGCTTCCATCCATTTGCGCTTCCCAAGCTACTTGCTCATCACCTCCGAGTTCTTCCTCTAAACCGAAATCTGAGAATAGATATTGTTTGTACGAGGTGAGCACTAAACTTTGTAGCAACATCCTCCCAAACTCGAACAAAGTTTAAAAAATATATAAAATAATTCGGTCTCACTTTCTAAAATATCATATATAATTTGTAATAAAATAGTGAAAATTTATTCGACCTCAAGTTATCGCAATAACAATAAGTTAAATGAAAGGAATAAATATGTCAGAATTGAAGAAATCAATTAATCATTCAAAAGCATCATCCCATATTCTCCTGTATGTTGGTTGTTTCCCATGAATCTACACGACGAATCTACCTTGTTCACCCATTATATCCACACAAACCACTATAGGAAGGGCGTATACCATCTCCCACGGCATTGACAAGTCCTTCTAAGGAAAGGTATACTATCCTTCAGTCTCGAACTTACATGAACAATAGTGGTTGTTCTCACAAACAACAATCCATTACAAGTGTTAGACAACCATCTCACCCCCACTGGGATAGACTAACCTCTAACACTCTACGACAGTTTTCGAAGGTAATTCTAGTCCATCACAACAAACCATACAAGAAAGGTAATATCAACCATTTTCTCAAATCACAAGTAATTTCAAAACCCCCAATTTCATAAGTCTTTTTCCTAATCACAAGTAAATCATAAACCCCCAATTTCATAGGTATTTTTCCAACATAACAATTCAAGAAAATAAGCAAGATATCATCCAAATATAGGCTTTTACTGTTCCAAGAAAAGCACTAGAGTTTTTGAATCAAGAACAAAAGAATATCAAAAAGAAAAATCCATTTTTCTCAAAACTAGGTTTTGACATCAAGAACATGAATTTCTATGGTTATCAAACTTTAAATTCTTTCAAAACATGGTAAGGTTTGCAAGAACATCAAGAAACAAGAATTTCATAACAAATATATATGATTAAGAGTCAAAACATATGTACATATAAACCCTAGCATCAATGAACAAGAGTGGAAGAAAACACCTACCTTCTTCTTTAGTTTTATGTGAAGAACTTGAGATTTGATCCACTTTAATATGAAAATCCTCCTTGATCTGGTGTTTTTTCTCCTTCTTTCTTCCTCTCTAAGACTTCCTAGGGTTAGAAATGTTGAAATAGGGCTAAAGAAGGTGTCTTTATGTATTTATAGGAAACCAAATGGTCTCCTGTGCGTGAATCTGAAACTCAGAATCCGTAACTCACGTTCGAACGTCATTTGGCGTTCGAACATCAATAGTGCAATTTCTTAGTTTACGTTAGAACGTCACTTTGGTGTTTGAATGTTGGTTGCTCTCAGTACTTTTAATTTCCATCAGAGCTCTGCACATACCAAAGTACTAGGACTCACTGTTGTTCGAATGTCCTCCCAATTTTTTTTGAAACTTCCTTGATGTTTGGCCTTTTTCCAGGTCGATTTGGAAAAGTTTTATGAAATACTATTTTGTAGCCCTAGAAGTCTACTATCTACTGTCGAAATTTCGGATCAAAAGGATGTCAGGGTAAAACGTTATGATCCAAACACTAGACAGTGTCCAATATCCTTTTTACCCAAATTCTCTCTAAAGTGTGCTTTCACTTTGGAATACTTCCAACCTTTTACAACATACCCCATTACCTCAACTAACATTTTTATTTCTATACTTACAATCTACATAGTTCATGCATATATAATTACATATATTAGCCTTTTAAAACATAATAATGTTGTTATATAAAGATAAAAATGTGGGGGTTTACAGAACTCCTCCTTTCCTTGAAGCTTGCAGAACTTGATCCTTGAAGCATGATGACCATGGACTTAAGTTGAGATTTACAACAAGACTTCACAAAATTAACTAATTATAATCTATTTCCTAACAATATCCCTCTTTTGTAATTTCGTGACAAAATACAAGAGTAAGAAATTCAATATTACAACTTGAAAACCACAAAGAACAAAAGTAATTATAAAACGACCTCAACGCTGAAGTGCAATTCTCACAATCTCAAATCTATGTACAAATTATCTTTGATATTCCTTTGAAGATCATACTCATGCACACAACAACTCAACCACTACCTCATGAAAAATATCATATATGTAAAAGACATAATATAATCACAGGTTAGTGTAGGGAAATATAAGTTATCTATTGGTCTCCACTTGGTTCTCCAACTTTGTCTACCTAAGTGTTTCAGAAATGTGCTAGCGAAGGCTAGCGAACATAGAGCGATCCACACTGGTTTTTAAGCTAGAAATCAAGAAAAAACTTGACCTATTGAGTATTAAAGGGTGTTGATCAAATCGGGTCCGATATATGTTAAAAAAAAAAGGGTCCGATAAATGATTCATTCTATCTTTTCAAAACACATTTAAGATTTAGAAAATATTTTCAACGAAAAATCTTAGGAGTTATTTTTGGATATTCCAAATTTAATTTTGTTCTCCTTAACCATTCTAAGTCTAAAATTAAACCAAGGAATCTAGGTCTCTAAGATCATTACATTTGTACTAAGCTTGAAGGTGCATTTGAGTAGTCTTGATGTAGCATTGTAGCTAGATCTCCTTCCATTATTTTGTCGCTTACGGATCATGATCTTTGAAGATTGATAACTATGGATTTTAGTTGAGATTTACATGGACTTCATGAAATTAGGCAATTATAAATATATACCTAACAATCTCTTCCTTTGGCAATTTCGTGACAAAATATATAAGTAAGAAATTAAAAATTACAACTCGAACATCACTGAAAATAAAATGAATTGTAAAATAATATCAACACTCATGTATAAGCCCTAAATCTTAAAACTATGTACAAGAACTATCTTTTTAATGAAAGCTTTGAAGATTATTGTCTTGCACACCACAACTCAAACCAATACTTTTTGAAAAACATCATATATATGAAAGACATAACATAATCATAAGTATGAAAATCACCAAGATAAGCATATGACATTCAAGTTAACATCATGCAAGTGAAAATATGTAAGAACTACTTTGTCCAATATACTTAAGAACCTATAGATATATCATGACAATGCAATCAAGTTCTCTCCCTTTAGTTGGTGTTTACAATTAAAATAACAAGTGTAAAATAAACAAAGCAAAATAGGTAACTTCATGTCAAGTTTGTTAATGTATTTCCCTTGAGTATTAGAACAAACTCCCACTTACTAAGTTCACATGCAACATACCTGGGCTAGTCAAGAGTAAATCTCCCAAATTCCTCTCATAAGTACCTAAAATATTCTCTCCCTTTTTGTCACAAATGTCAACCCAATAATAACATATGACAAGCACAGTATAGAATCAAGTTAGCCAACACATTCTTTCCTTATTTGCTATAAATGCCAACCCAATGATAACATATAACAAGAAGATATAGAATCATCATATAACAAGAAGGTATCAAGCATGTAAAGTAAGCTAAGAACAAATACGACATATAACTCAAAGTCAAATATGATAAATCATTAATAAACAAGACTAAAAGTATTGTCACAACATACAAAAATTAAATAAACAAATAAAATTCAATAAAATGGAAAAGTCAACAAAAAAATAGAGTACTTTAGTACAAACTATGAATGAATAATAAACACTCAAATCTTCCATATGGCTCTATACTATAAAGTCTCCTAAGCAACTCCTGTACTTGCATCATCTGCATTGTTACCATAATGAGGAACCTTCAACCATCATTCTTAGCCTTTGTCTAAGCCTTCTAGCACAATAGATGATGGATATGGTTATGAGGGAGTTTGATTCATATTAGAAGGAAGAGGGAAAAAAAAATGAAGTATAGAGTCCTATTGCTTGTTCTTTAGGGAGACCACTCAAGCCATGTCTTAGGCCACTCGAGCAGTCCCTGAAGCTTGTTAATCCAATTGAAAGATCAGCTCACCAACAGACTGCTAGACTTCTCTTCTCCTTCTATCAACTCAATGAGCTTCCAAATCATGCATGTATGAATGTAAAATGCAACTAAATGCACATGCATGTATGGAATTAGGAACTAACATGTATGCAATTCTCAAATTTAACTTTAAAATGCACAAAGTCATCAATAATGAAAATAACATATGTTCAAGACATTGTAGCTCCATCCAAATTTCATCATCGCACTACATTACTCTATGGCATATTAAAGAATATTGAACTCAATTTCATGCATCCTAGAGCAATCTCCCTTCACTTAGGTTGATTTCACTCACATGTGTTTAAAATTTGTTCATCTTGATCAATTCATGTGTAATGGGTGTGAAACAAAACTCTGACACCATTAGGATTCCATCTGGGTCAAGTCATAAATAAAGGTCTACATAAAATGTGATTTATCATCTAAGTGACTACAAATTAGTGAGTATCTTATTCAATTTTTTTTAACAACTCCCCCTATCTTTTATCCTTTTACTCATTATGGCCACAATTAGCATGATTGTTTATTCCATACTTTACATGGTTTGCTTCTAAAAGTGTTTAGCTTTAGCTCTTTGAGCTTTACATGTGAGCAATAACATTAAGCATATAGTACTTTCAACAGTTCAAGTGAAATTGACACTATCCTTACCATTTAGTTGGCCTCTTTTGGCTCCCCCTATCTTTTATCCCTTTTTCTCACTTTTGGCTCTTTGACATCTTTCAAGGGATTGAGATTTTACTAACCTTTAGTTGTGTTTCTAACTATCACTAACACTTAGAGTCATGTATGGTCATTAATCATTCAAACTAATAATACTCCTAAGTATTAAGGTGAATGGTTTGGCGTGCACTTGATTTTATGAATTTTGTCAAGACTTGCACAATCTAAGCACGCAACAGAGAAAAAAACCTTTGGTTTAAGGATCAAGCATTAGGACTTATAACCATTAAGTTACTTATCCTCTAATATGACTTATAGTAATGTACTTTTCAAATTTTCCTTAAGGATGAAAAAGCTGTGACCCGATTCAAAGAGTGTTTTAACATGATCAACAACAAAAGAAAATCTTTTTAAAATTTCTCCTTTTTCAATGTTTTTGAATTTTTCATAAATAACCTAAAAGCAAAAAATATGCCCAAAACAAAACAATAAATGAAAAATAAAGCATTTACCAAAAAATCCTAAAGTATGCCCAACAAAGCATCAAAAATCTTTTTGGGTTTTCATATACCAAAAGCAAAGTAAATAAACAATGCAAAAATTATTTAAAATGCCTGAACCTAGGACATAAGATGCAATGCATGACTATGCACCTAGGTCCACATTCTCACCTCACCCACCTTTTAGGTGACTAAACCTCCTTGGTAGCTCTTGGGACTTCCAACTTAGTTGAGG
This sequence comes from Ilex paraguariensis, assembly GCA_963454935.2. Classification (NCBI taxonomy): domain Eukaryota; kingdom Viridiplantae; phylum Streptophyta; class Magnoliopsida; order Aquifoliales; family Aquifoliaceae; genus Ilex; species Ilex paraguariensis. The sequence goes on along the minus strand of CAUOFW020007414.1, from coordinate 210,141 downwards.
TGGTGAGCTTCTTAAGGTCCTCACATCTCTAACACACTTGTTTTCCTCTCAAGATAGCTCAAAAAATGGGTGGATGACTCTTTCTCTTAACTCCCCATTTTGAAGTTTCTCTCTGGGGAGGGTGAGCGTATTAAATCTATGTACTCTTCATCATCTTCTTGAGAGGAAGTATTCTCACTTGTTGTTGACTCAGAGTCACTTTCTATCCTCTCTATGGGTAAATATTTCTTCATCTGATTAGGACATTCCCAAGTCATGTATCCGAACCCTTTACTCTTGTAGTATTTAGGTCATTGCCCTTCTTTGTTTCCCCCTTATTTTCTCCTTATTTTTTAGGAAATTTAGGTCTACATGACTTTCCTTTTGACCCTATGGAATTAACTCCTCTGGCCTTGATATACTTACTTTCTAGCAAATTAGGCTTGGTCCTCTTTTCCCAAATAAGGTGACTTGGATTTATCTCCCTTTTCGTATTGAGCTTAAAATCATGCCCCTCGGTTTTTCAGGCAATTGGAGATTCATCTCATAAGTCAAAATAGACCCAACTAATTCTTCTATTGACACCGTCTCCAAATTGACTCTAGTTTCGAAGATCGTCACCTTAGCATGAAACCTCTTTCGTAAAGATCTAATTTTTTTTCATTTGATCGTGGAGCCATCATACTTGGTACCTAATGCAAAGGATGAATTCACAATATAGCTCAATCTAGCATAGAAATTGCTAAATTTTTCATCCTCATAGTCTCGAACTGTACTAAATTTTTACCTTGAAAATAAATATGTACTAAAGTTGTTCCTTCATAGGAAACTTGTAAGATGTCTAATGCCTCTATTGAAGTATCACAATTGGAGATCTTTTAGAAGTTGATAGGTGTCATGGCATTGAATATCGCATTCAAGCTTTTCGAGTTCCACCCTGTAGACTCACACTTAGTTTTGACTAAGGCTTTAGGTATTTTGGTCCAACAATCGGCTCACCACTTTCCACCAGAGTAATGATCGTCGAATGGGTTCATCCCTCTAGCACATACAAACACACTCGCTCATCCAGTGATTTTAGAAATGCCTTCATTCAAGCTTTTCAATATGAAAATTTTGTACCATCAAAGAGTGGTGGTCGTGCTATTGAACCTCCTCATTTTTTAGACTGCATTAATAACCCATCGATAGTTATTGTGGATATCAAATAAAAAAAACTAGGTTAGATAGGTAAATATGAAATGATTGCCTACACTGAATGCAATTCAAGGAAAACCTCACTCTTATACCAATTGTAAGAAAAATACAACACATCACGGGAAGGGTCTTTGCATTCAATTATACATAAGGAATCACATGCTAGACCTAGAGAGGGTGAATAGGTTTATTAAGAATTACTATTAGATAGACACTAAACATTCAACATGTAGTGCTTGTGTGTGCATCAAATTGCCAGTGAGTAATTTAAAATAATAAGGAACACAAGCAATTTGTTGACGCAAAACCCTTTCTTGGGAAAAAATCGCGGGGAACCTTCTCGATTCACCAAAGCCTATTTCTTTAAACCCAAAGTCAATCTTCAAGTACTCTAGTCTTATACCTCAACCAATCCACAAGGATAGATGCAACTTTCCTCTAGTAGACCTCTTTGTTGAAGTGCCTCTTCAACGTTGTGGGTAGCCTTACTTGGATTCACCTCTGCAAATGTTCCTTTAGGCCTCAAGCAATCTTCAAGACTTCATACCCAAGACTATTGGAATGCACACTCCTTCAATGGGTTTTTCTTTTTCCAAGTAGGATCTTATTTTTCAATGTGAGATGTTGAATAGAAGAATCAAGATGATTGGCCTTTGATTGTAGGGATCTAGGTTTGTTCATTAAGCTCTCTAGAAAAGGTTTGAGTCTTTTCTAGCTCACAGAGGCTTACCTTAGGTTTAAGACATAGCCCCATATATATAGGACACAAAATAGGGTTTGTCTTGGGGACTAAGAAAACAAAAATTCACATCGGCTGCTTGAGCAATGGGACAGAGATCGGTGGGTGGTGGTTTCTTGAGTGAAAGATAAGTTATTCTAGACCTCTAGGTGGCAAATTGCTTGAGCATCCTCCAGACTACTCGAGTAGTGGTTGGCAGTCATCTATTTGTCTCCACCCCATTCTCCAAATTTGTCTCCCTAAGTGTTTAAGAAACTGCTCTAGCGAAAGCTAGCGAACACAGACCAATTCCAACTAGTTTTTATGTTACAAACCAAGCAAAAACTTGACCTATAGAGCACAAAATGGTGTTATGCCAGTTTCAAAAAAAAAAAAAAAGCCTCATTTCCTTGAAAATTGATATTTTCTCTATGCTTAAATGTCAAATGTACATTGGTATTTGTTATTCTTAAGGAACATAATGACCAGACTTGAAAATAGAATTGATATATAACCAACATTCTTTGAAAACCTGACATAACCAGTGGAGATAACGAAGAATACCATGGTAAGTTTTGAGCCTTGCGATGCTTTCTGAGAGACAATCAACATTTACTCAAGTAAGCTATTTAACTTTCAATTTTTGAATAATCTCATTAAACTTGCTTTGATTAATGCAACTAAAGTGATCTATTGATATATCCCACAGGGAACCTTTGCATGCGACACATACATGGGCACATACTTGAGAAAGGATTTTAGGTCATCGTTGATTTAATTTTGAGCCTTAGTCATTGCTTCTACAAAATTATATCCCTAGTTAGCCATGTTTGAGCCTTCAATGAATGATTTCTTCTTCAAGAAACCCATATGATAACTGAGCCACGAGAGAATATACTTGACATACCTTGCTATCTAATTTTTTTGTACCCTCTCATAAATCAGTATGATATAGAAAAGCAAGAGAAATAGAAAAGACGATGGTGGCTACTGTTCAATGAAAGAAAAGTCGATGGGAACAACCGAGAAAGAAAAGAAACAGAAAAACAGGGAATTGCCAAGATAGTGAAAAATGAGAAAAATGAAAGAAAAAAATGTTGATCGAAAAGCAAGAAAGAGGTGTGCTACACTACATTAAAAAGGGGATAGCTTTTGAATACCATTCACGTCATTTCGTTAGCCACTGACCTCTAGCCACATTACAACCTATACAAAGCTCTAATTGATCTCAAGTCTGCTGCATGTGTGTTGTAGACCGAAAAACTGGGGTATGTTATATACTATTTCTTTAATTGCATTAATATTCTTCCATGAGATTATGCCAAGAACATGATTAGCCAACTTTTTTAAGATTTTCATTCTCTTTCTAATTGTGAATGTGATTTTTTGATTGGTCATCCTCTGATCACATGCCCTTGAGAGACAAGTCACTATAATCGGAGGGAATTTTTGCTGAGGGCATTTCTAAGAGAGGTTTGTGAAATCAAAGCTATCCATGGAGGTGGTAAAGTGGAATGTTTGTTATGTAACAATTCTTGTTTCTAGAAAGACCATTCCTACTACACAGGGAATTCCAAAGGTCAATGTGACTGATGCTAATTTTTGCAGAGAATAAATACCTATGAAAGAGGAGCTTGCAGGATGTAAGTTGAAATTGAGGGTTGGGTATCCCAATGACAATGGTGCTAATTTACTTTAACCAGCAATCCCACATACACATCTCTTCGATTAAAGTTTGTAGGTAGCTCACTGGAAACCTTCGTGAGACAAAACTCATCCACTAGGGATCACCTAGGGGTTTAATGGCTTGTTGCATATGCTAAATGCAATCGTGTTATCTACGAAAGTGATTATATTTTGTTCTGTTGTTATTTATTACTAGGGACTAGTAATGTTTAGGTTTGGGGATGTGATTAACCCTGATTAATGCATAATTTCATAAAGTTAATAGATCAATTGTGTAGTTAAACAAAGTTAAGTCAAATTAGAGTTAGTGTGTGAATTAGGGATAATGCATTAATTGTTGTTCTTTTTAGGGTTTTGTGCATCAAAGTTACAAACTACTAGGAGCCAATTGCATCAAAACTACAAACTACTAGGGAGCCAATTGTGTCAAAACTATAAACTATAGGGTCCAAATTATCAAAGCTCAAAATAAAGCGGGATCAAAGTGTAATTGAAACCCGCCAAACAAGACTTTCATCCTCCCATGTTGCCTATAAATACCACCCCTTAGGACTTGTAAAACATCAATCTTTTGGTAGTGGAAAAGCCCTCCAAAAGTATTATTGCTTTCTTTATTGCTTTCTTTAAGTATTTCTTTCTTTTATTGTATTATTGCTTTCATTTAATTTATTGCTTCTTTTACTTTAAGTATTGCCTTCTTTTATTATATTATTGCTTTCTTTTACTTCCATTGTTTGAGCTTCCTTATTCCCTTAGAGGAGTGAAACTCTTCCAATTTTCTAGAACTTACCAAAGCTGTGAAGGGTGAAACGTGATTCACTCATTCTTTGTCGAAGATCGTCTCCTTGTGTAATATGTTTTACCTTGTAATTCCTCTACTCGGAGGGATGAGCATCACTCACTTCTTCAGCTTTACTAAAGCCATAAAGAGTGAGTAGTTTCTCATTCACTCTTTAGAAAGAGGTGATGGATATGTATAAATCATCCGGAAGTTATATTTGTGCATTTCGTTTTATTTCAAATTCTTAGTTTCAAAGTGGGTATTAAATGTATTCTCTCTTAGTTTATGTTTCTTTGCATTAGCTTAGCTCCAATTTTCATTTTTTCATAATGTCTTCTCATTACATTGTTGTCTTTACCTTAAGCATGAGTTGCTAAGCCTTTAAGTTGGCTAATCCTAGGGAGACCTCCTCTTGGATATGCCATTTCAACTCATTTTCCTTCCTCCTATCAGATACGATGGTTTGGTTTGACTACGTAGAGGGTGGAAGGGATTGTGAGTCTTTGATATCCCATAGACTTGTCACGGGTTATGCTTGAATCTTCAGTTCCATCTCATCCCTAGCTTCCCATGAATCAATCGTACATCTATGCTCTATTGGAGGAAGGATTCGAGCTGACTTGGTATTCCCATTCGAGTGAACCCTTTGGATTAGTCAACATTTGTTCTATTTCATTTTCATCACAATCACAAACCAATCTTCAACCAACAAAAGATTTTACACTTTATTTTTACAAAAATCACCTTTATGATGATACACCTCCTTCCTTGAGGAGACGACCTTGGAATACAACTCCAATTAAAATAGGACAAGCAAAAGTCTCTCTGCGCTTGGGGAGCATTTTTGTTCACACACACACATTTCATACATTCATTCACCCACCATTCCATTGCCCTTTCTTTTGACAACATTCAAAGGGAGAGTGACACTTCCCTCCACACATAGACTATACGCATTGAGGGATAACCAAGCAATTTGTGATAAATTGCTTTCAATCCTCTTGACCATCTAACTGATCTGTACTTTTATAATACTAAGTTTTCTTAGGATCTGCTTTTCTTTCTTCCCATCTGTCAGGCGTTCTATTCTGCCTCCTACAGGTTCGACGATCCTTATGATCCGAACCTTCCCTGTCGCTTACTTTTCTCAGTTTTTGCTTTAATTCTTCATTTTCTTGTTTCAAGGCCTTCTCCATTGCGTATGATTTTTTGAACATATCGTCATGCATGTCAAGGTAGTCTTGTAATGACTGAACCAACTTCATGACGACCGAAGTATCCCCCTCAGCATAGAGGGATCCCTCCTACGGATCGTCAATCGGTTCCCACCATCTTCAGGGTTGAAACTTGTGGAGGAAATTCTATCTTCCTATTGTTCATCCTGACTATCATAAATGTCCACCCGGATATCACTTCCAAAAGGAAATGAGATGCGATAGTTCGGATCCGACTCTTCACGTTGCATGTCAGGATGGAAAGGTGACCTGAGTGTGCTCTTCAGTTTTGACATGACTTTCTATTGTAGAAACTTCCCACAAACGGCACCAAATGTAAGAGGATGAAATTCTCTTACCTCCTAGAAAGCTGTGTTATCCTTCTACAGGATCAAGATTCCTGTAAAATGAACAAACTGCCTAAGATCGCAGTGCTTCGATCGAAGGCACTTCGATGCTTAAGTCAGTAAATAAAAAAAAAAGAATTGGAATAGTGTTCTAGAAGGATATTACACACCTTTAATATTCTCCTCTACTGGTTTTTATAGACTCCAGCTGCCTTATTATTCTAGAGAAGATTACTCTTTCCCTATGATTAGGTCTCCTCAGGATTTCCCGAACACTCCCTTGATTATAGCTTAGATTGATACAATCAAATCCCTTGAATATAGGCTATGATCATGTTGTTTGGTTCTTATCTTCCTCGCCGAGAAGTTTTTGCACTACTTTGCTGCCTACTTGGTCAATTCAACTCGGGCACTACAGGGTTTAAACCCTCATGTGACCCTTGCATGACCATTTACACGTGGCATAACTTTTATACCCTTTCAATTTCCCATTTGAAATTTCTTTTCCAGTATTTCATTTGACCCAAGTCACACATTAGGTCTCTAGAAAAAGACAGAACACACCACCAAATTCCCAATGATGACACTTCTTCTTAGACAAGTAAATGAGCCTGCCACTTTCTCAAGAGTCAATGACTAAGGTATCGTGGCATTTTATCCCATCGTAGTCTGATAATTCTGGAACCCTATGGCATTCCTGAATTTGGAAAATGGACTACTAAGAAAAAAGGAGCAGTTCAAGGTTAGAGAGAGAGGACCGTGATAAACTCACCAATTGGCGATAGTAAGCAAACATAAATAAAGTAAAAACAACTGATGACACACGTATAACTTGCTCAATAAACACTATTTTCCAAGGCAATCTTCATCTCATACAAAATGAGGAGAATCTGAATGATATTATTAGAGGATAGATGGTAAAAATTAAGGCCAGATGCACTTACCTCCATTTTTATCTCCAAAAGTCCTTGGATAGGTCTATATGCTGCGGAGAAGTAGAGGTTCTGCAAAAGACATAACCATAAGAAATAGGAGACAACCACAAGTAGACAACCAGTAAAAAAAAGTAAATTACCTTCTAGTCACTCCCTGAATACCCTTCGGTCTCATTTAAAAGATGTTCAAACTAAAATTTAGATTGTAGATTTTCTTCAGCAAGAATTATTTTAAGTATCTTCAAATGACTTTCAGCATCATTCATTAGCAGATGTAATCTAGTTTATTTGTCCAATTTTTGTTAGTGTATTCTTGAAACAAAGAGTTTTGCAATTGTAAACCATAAAGCATGCAGCCAAAACAAGCATGGCTTACATGCAGAGCATTGGAGAACAGGATCGAATTATAGTCAGAGTAGAACCCATCAGCATATTTAAACCATCTAACATAGCCTTAAATTCAGCAGCCATGTTGGTTTTCAACAATAAAAGATATTTAACGTTTTTGCCACTCAACTGCTACAAGTTGAATTCTGACATTTTCATTGTAAATATCCCAAAAATGTGGTACAAATTTTAATCTTACAAGTATGAGTTCAGCAAATCATACACTGTTATCATGAACGATTAGAGTACGAGGCAGCTGCTGATACAGTCAAAACCTTAAAATACACCACACATACACATATACGTAGAGTAGAAAGATGAAAGAACAACGAACCAGTGGATCTCAATGTGTTTGATTTCACCAAAAAATGAGAAAAACTCGTGAATGGCTAGATCTGATAAATGACTTACTTAGTACTACTCTCGTCTGAAACAATACAATGAAAAATCACATCAAATCTAAAACATACTATTCAAAGAAATTATAAATACACATATAAAGATGAAGCACCACTAGAAACTCACTTGCATTGTCTTGCACAGACCTACCGCCTCTCTCTCTCTCTCTCTCACACACACACGCACACACAGAGACAACAAGAAGTCTGTGAGGAGTCGTTGCCTGAGAAGAGCTGGTGAGGAGTCGTCGCCTAAGAGAGCCGATGAGGAGTTGTTGCCAGAGAAGTCGATGGAATGAACTCGGGAAAAAAAATTATTAGGTTTATGTTGGTGGAGGAAATTTTTTTTTATTATTTTTAATTAAGAATTTCAGGCATTTACCTTAAACGCCAGAAATTTAGCGAATTTTTTTTATTAGTTTTATGTTGGGGGAGGAAATTTTTTTTTTTATTATTTTCAATTAAGAATTTGTGGCATTTGACTTAAACGCCGAAAATTAAGCGAATTTTTTTTATTATTATTTTTAATTAAGAATTTGTGGTGTTTGACTTAAACGTCGGAAATTAAGGGTGTGTTTGGTAACATTTTTGTTTTTATATATTTTTTTTGTGATAAAAATTAAAAATATAAAACATGGTTGGTAGTTATTTATATTTAAAAAATTATAAAAAATATAAATAAAATATATGTTTGGTATTATACCAAAAATTTACCACCCAACACCACCACCAAACACCAACCACCCAACTACCAACCACCACCAAACACCCACCACCACCAAAAACCATCCCCATAACCCCTTTCCAATATCCAGCAACCCTGAAATTCATCACCCCCACCCCAAAACTCACCACCACCGAAACCCACCCCGACCAGCACCACCCTTAGAAACCCACCACCACACAACCCCAGCACCACCCCCTGAAACTCACCACCACCGAAACTCATCCCCATCCCCTGAAACCCAGCACCACCCTTTAAAATCCACCTCAATCCCCATCACCCACAGCCACTCAAACCCACCCCTTGAAACCCACCCAAATCCCCTAAATCCCATAACCACCCAACCAAACCCCTATCACCGAAATCCACAGCCACCCAACCCACCATCCCAAAAACCCACCACCACCACCACCCAAGCCCACCCCCATCCTCGAAAACCCATCACCGCCCAACCCCACCACCACTCCACAAAATTTATCACCATTACCAAAATAGAGAAAGTTGAGAGAGAGAAAGAGAAAAAGAGTGACTAGATCCTTCGATGGCAATGCAGTTTGGATCCTTCGATGGGGTCTGGATCCTTCGATGGCGTCTGGATCCTTCTGCTTCAACTTCGGCTTTGTGGCTTTGGCTTCATCTTCGGCATCAAGAGAGAGAGAGAGAGAGAGGCAACAAAGAGATGACAGAGAGGAGTGAAAGGGTGTGAGAGTTGACCTTTTATACTCAAGCAAAAAAATCCACCTTTTGTTGCTAAGGAGGATCGAAACCCAAACCTCATTAAATCCTCGCGCGTTTGGTTTTTTTTTTTTTTTTTTTTTTTATGTTTTCAAAAACATCATTTTGGATGTTTCCAAATTTTGATCTTGTTTTCAAAACAGAACAATAAAAAAAAAACAAAAACATTCACCAAACATGTTTGTTTTTTGCCCATAAAATGAAAACAAAAAAAAAAAAAAAACGAAAACAAAGGGTTACCAAACATTACCTAAATGTTGGATTTTCCCATAATTCTTGTAGTTTCATATCCTCTTTTCTTTGCTTCCCTCCCATTCAAATGGCCTCCCCAAGCCCATCTTCTACAAGTGCTATTGCATGCTCTCCATCTTATTCTAACCCATTATGCTTCTCTCCAACTTCATCTCCATAAGTGTGGATGCAAATTGAATATATAGTTTTACCTTGGATCCAATCTACTGTTTCTACCGGTATCCTTCATGCTATCATCAAACCCAATCTACCTCAGACTACTCATGAAACTTGGCTCATGATTGAACGATTGTTTCTTGATCAAGTACACTTCGTGTACTCCAACTTAAAATGGAGTTCCATAATCACAGAAGGGGTGATAAGTCAATGGCCACATATCTGCAACAACTCAAATCCATGGCAGATTTTCTTGCTTCCATTGGAACTCCGATCTCTAACACAGATCTTGTCATGCAGCTTTAGCAGGAATTCCCTCAGAATATCAAATTTCTATAATAGCCATTTCAACTCGACTACCAATTCCTTCTTTTGTGAAAGCTCGGACATTTTTCTTCACTCATGAGAATTGTATTCAACACCAAAATTCTAATTCTTCCTCTGCTACACGCACAACTTTTGCCGCCAATAAGCAGTCATCCACATCTGGTGGTGGTGGTGGTCATCGCCGTGGTCGCCACAATCATTACAAAATAATAACATTCACTATGATTATTGTTCATCATCTTCTCATGACACCTCTTCAGCTCGTGGGCGTGGATGATCTAATTCCCATAACTTGTGTCAGTCGGCTTCTCAACGAAACTCATTTTCTCTTGGTCAAAAATCTTTCCAATCATGGACAAGAAGTAGTTCTTCTATTCTTGGTATATGTCCAATGCCACAATAGTCATTTTCTCCTAGAAAATCCTCCATCCAATGCCAACTTGGTTATGAGTTTAATCACACTACTCGTGAGTGCCCACATCATCACATGTCCTTTGCTGCAAATTAGTACTCGTACACTCCACCATCTCTTCCTATACTAGATGCTTATGATCCCAATTGGTATCCCAATACTGGTGCATCAAATCACATGACTCCCTCACCAAGTACTCTTATGAATTCTTGCCCTGATGATGGCCTTGTTCACATTCAAGTTGGTGATGGCTTGTTATTCTCTATTTCTCATATGGATCACTCTAACCTTCTTACACCAACTTCCACATTTCATCTTCATAGTGTTCTTGTTTCTCCTAGTCTTCAAAAAATTTGATTTCTATTCACCGATTTACAAATGAAAATCAATTTTATATTGAATTTGACCATTTTATTTTTCTGTTAAGGACCTCTGGATGAAGAAGGAGCCTCTAAGGTGCAATAGTTCCAGGACACTCTATTTCATCCCACCCTCCCAAGCTTGTGTTGGTTCCTTGCAGTCTACTTTCAGTACTTCCTAGGTTTGTTCGCAGCTTTGGCATCGACGTTTGAGTCACCCAAGCAACTGTGTTTTATCTACTTTATTGCACAATAAAGTTGCAGCCTCTGCTCATTCCAAACTTGACAGTGCACCATGTCATTCTTGTTAACTTGGAAAAAATATTTTCCGACTCCTACAACCGCTCCTCTCGTGTACTTGATTTAGATATTTGGACTTCCCTAGTTATCTCATTTACTACATTTGACTATTATGTGGTTTTCTTGGATGACCATTCTCGTTATTCTTGGGTGTATGCTATTCGTAAAAAATTTGAAGTCTTCTCTAAATTTTAGCTCTTCCAAAAAATTTTGGCAACTCAATTTGATACTACCATTAAAGCATTTAAATGTGATGGTGGTCGAGAATATCTCAATCAAGATTTTCCTAATTTTTTGAATGCGAATGGTACCCTATAAAACTCAGAAAATTTTAAATTTTTATGAAAAAGGAAAAAACGGTAATTAACTATCACGGTACGAGTTGAAAACCTAAATTTTTCTAGAATTCGGATGATGAATCGGACCTTACCGTTGGATTCATCTCACGAAATTTAGTTGTTTAGTCAATTTTTGTTGAATTCTAAGACAGTTGGATTTTTCATATTTTACGAGGCGATAAGGTGTCACGGGACCAAAATAAATGCGATCTTAAATAAATTGCGAATCATGAAAAATAATTTAAATAAAATTCATATAAAAAAATATTGAACTTGAAACGGGATGATATTTAATTGATTCGAGATGAAATTGGATCCAAAAAAGGCAAACGTATGGTGCAACGTGGGCCAAGTATTCAAAGGAGTATAAATAGGGTAGAAAATCAGATTTTCTTTCCATTTGGCCAGATGATTTCTGAAAAAGAGTGGGGAAGGGAAGAAAGGGAAAATCCTAGGGTTTTAAACTTCTTTCTACGATCAAGGGTCAACCATTAGTCGAATCGACTCAGACCAAGAACCAAAGTTATTATACTCGATGAGAGCTATGTTTACGTACCAAAAGTCATGATTTTTTATGAAGTTTCAAGGATGATATTTTTGGAAATCAATGTTCAAGGCTTGATTTGGACTCTTGGGAGCTTCCTACTACAAGAAATATGCTTCAAGAGGTAGGATTCTTTTCCTAACTAGGTTTATTTCCAACCTAAGGTTGAGATATGAAATGGGTAGGGTGTTAGATATATATTCTCACGTATAGCACATACCTATTGTGATTGAAATGTGGGAAGTGGGTATACGAATGGTTAAAATCAATTTTAGCATGAATTGAGTTTTGTTGAAATTACTTGTGAATTCTTGTGATGTGTGACAGAAGAGGTATACTAAGTGTTTATAATTATGCCTTGAAGGTATTTGATGAAATGCCTATGTTGTTTAAATGTGTTATTTGCATTGACAATGTTATAACATGCTTTGGTGAGGTTGTTGATGGTGGTTATATGCTTATGATGTAATTGGCCATGAAAAATATTTATGGATATTGAAGTTGTTCATAATGTGCTCAATGCATATTGAACTTGACATTAGAAATGCAATTGTACATTACATTTACATATGCACAAAAAATATCACATTAATGGACATGTGACATAGGTGTGGGTGTGTGTGCATGTTTTTGGATCAAACACCATTCTTGGTGGTTGAGCGTGGACTTGGGAAAGTTGGACCTAGGTCTGGCTAAGTTTCACAATTGCATGAAAAAACTTGTGTCGGTTATAGCAAGAAGGACTAATCTCTCCCTCGGGTACAAGACTCGGTTACTGGTTTTTACACTTCAGACGGTGAAAGTCCAAAAAATTTTATCGGTGTACGCAGAATCAGAGGCGAGATACCAAAATCCGTGTTGGTGTGGTGGACCTTTGGTGCAAATCCAGGAAAACACCTACCCAAGAAAGACACATGGTTATTTTATAAAACAGTCATTGGATGTGCAACATCAACGACGGGGGATTGGAATGCCCGGATTCTTACGCATGACATTGCATGTATTATGGGAATTGGTGAAGGCTGGGGTTGCATTGCATGTGTGAGTCTCATCTCATAACATGGCATGACATAAAGAATTCATTCAGGAATTTCATATTCTTATATGGATTGTTTGTTGATTGTTGAATTGCACGTGAGTATTTCATATGCGTCTAGGTTGGGGAGTAGCCTTTTTAGGAGATGTCCTATTGAGTGTGGCTCACCATTTATGAGACAACATTTATGGTGTAGGACAAGTGCCAGTGGATGACTCTCACATTGGCCCTCATTGATGAAGAAAGCGAGATTGTTGCTTTAGATTACATTCTTTGTAAAAACGTGTAAATATTTTTGGACATGTAATATTGTGCAAAAGACTCTAAAATGAACTCATGTGAAATGTATTTTATGAAAAATTGTATGTTATATGAGTTTGGGTGGCTATTGTATGAGATTGGATGAGTTGGAATTAAAAAAAGATTGAATCGAGGGCAAATTGGGCACTTCAACCAGTAGAACGTTGATTACCTACTGGTAGAAGAATTTTAGTAGGCATTTCTACTGGTAGAACGTCGAGTATCTACCAGTAGAATATTTCTAGCGGGCACTTCTACAGGTAGAACGTTGAGTTCCTACCGGTAGAAATATTCTAGTGAGTTTTTCTACCGGTAGGACTCTGAGCTCTTTTTTCGATAGGTTTTCTTCAATTTTCAAAAACTCAAAATGATTTTGCAAAACCTTTGGGTCGTGAGTCCTTCTGTTCAAATGATGTAAATGGAGTAATATAAAGGTAGATTGATGTATATTAGACCTTAGAATGGTCAATCGATTAAATGGTACACAGGTTATGCATTTGGGAGTGCCCGGTATTAGGAAAACTCTGTCCAAACTCTGTGTTGTTTGTGACCTTGATGAATGGGATGTTGTGTCGTGGTGTTTGTGACACCCCAAAATCCTGGGGGTCCGTTGATTACCCATCAACCCGCGGAATACCCGTAAATACCGAGTGACTCGATATCACACCGTTATGTCCCATTTACCGAGGTCCATAACTTAACAAAATTTGGGCAGAGTCTCCTTTGTACAGGGAACTCTACCCAATACCCAACCTGTGCAACATAACTCACATGACCCATCTGAGGCCCAATATAAACAATGACCGCACCGGGTCCATTTATAAGTAAACATTGACCACACCGGGTCCAATTATCCATATTTATAGCAAAACATGCAAGGTTACTTTAACATTAGTGCATATATGTAATAGTTATCATTTAAATCCACCAAGGTCTAATAAGCCTCAATATACCTCAATTAGTGTCCATTTGTATCCTTGGAACTAGAGAAATCCAAGTCCATTGGTGTTCTTTAAATCAAAGAAATCCAAGCCTGGAAGCTTAGTGCATAGTTTGAAAAATTTCGGTTTTAGAGTCACCGTTCGAACAGCACTATTCACATTCGAACGTCCCTTGGTTTTGAAAAATAGGTAGCTCCCAGTACATTTGGTTCTCTGCTGGTTTTGCTGTTCAAAACTCGCACCATTCGAACGTCACTTTACGTTCGAACAGAAAATGCAGTTTCTGTTCTGCTGCAACTTCCAGTGCGGTTTTGACCTGTTTAGAAGTGGAATTGAGAAAATTTCATAAAAACACTTTTGTAGCCCTAGGTGTCTACTACCTACTGTAAAAATTTCAGATCATTTGGACGTCACAATAAAAAGTTATGGCTCAAACACTAAGCAGTGTCTGAAATTTCTGTGTATGATTTCAACCCAAATCAATCCAAGGTTATCCAAAACTTATACAACATCTATTTGATACCAAATATAGTCAATACAAGTTCTAATACAACTATTTCCATACTTTTACATGCCAAAATGGAAATTAACCAAAAGTTTTACAAAAACTAAATTCAAAAGCCACAACCCGGCTTTTCTTCAACCAAGAGCCCCCGAATGAGAGCCATCCACCGGAACGTGTCCCGTACCTGAAATTGTTTCCCGTATAGGGTGAGCACAACGCCCAATAGAGATAAACCTATAGAGGTTACTCTTCCCCTAGATGCACATGCTCATGTAATCATCACACAAACATACAACCAAGCATTTCTCACACTTATGCATCCTATGATGGAATGCAACAATGCTATGCCATGGAATGAAGTGACACTCACCCATGCAACTTTATTCCGAGCTCTCTCCGGCTCCCCAACACATGCAAGTGTCAATTTAGTCGAAACCACCATTTATGTTACACACAATGGCGTTAATCACTCTAGGGTCTTGTATAGGGGTGGATGTTCATGGACTTACACCAAGGGCCTCCAACCCACACGAAATTTACGGACTTCGACCGAGGGTTCCGAATACACCCACACACTTTATGGGCTGAGCCAAGGGAGTGCGTAGCCCAATCACCGGGTCTTGCACCCGAGAGGTCGTCATGCCTCTTCTTGCTACCCCAACCCAATTCATCATGCAACCAAGCAGCTTAGCTAAGTCCTCGACCCAACTCTCCCAAGCCTTCCGTCAATCACCAAGTGTGGTATTGACGTCAAACATGCACTCACTCATGTAATGAGACACTTCCGTGCAAATGCAATGTGATGTTCCATTGCACACAAAATAATGCTCAATATGCTTATGACAAACATATAAACATTTTCATACATCAATGCAATTGTATCATAAGTATATAACTACCATATCTCATTATGCTCAATATATCATTTCATGCATATGTCAATAACACTCTTCATCCAAAAACCATATCCTAAGCATATGATTTCACAATCACCCAAGCATGTTATAACATAGCATCATGCAAGTAACACACTCAATTTCACTAGGGCATTTTATCAAACATCTTATAGTCATTCAAGTCATGTATTCACATAACACATTCCAAGGCATAGTTTATAAAACACATAGCATGCCTTAAGTTTTCACCAAGTTACAAAATAATCACATGGAACCTCCATATACCAAATTCAAGCTAGAAGCTAGCCTAAGCTATTCCTATGCTAATTTTTTTCACTTTCATACCCATAGACATATATGTATAACAATACATATGCATATACATAATTTTCACCCTTAGTCTAGCAACACCTAAGGTAAGAATAATCCAAAGTAGGAATAACCCCTACCTCTTAGGAGTGTAGAAAACCCCTAAAACACCAAAACCAACCCAAAAGCTTTGATCTCCAAAAATTCTTCCTTTGATTATTCGGTGAAATCACTTCCTTTTGGTACGTAGACGTAGCCCTTGACGAGGAGAACGATCTTTGTTCTTGGTCCAAGCGGATTTGAGCACTAGAATGATGTAGATCATAGAGAGAAGTTGAAGCTTTCCCTCTCCTTTCCCTCTCTTTTCTATCGGCTGAAGAGGATGCTGAACAATGGGGGAAAAATCTGATTTTTTCCCCTATTTATACTTTAGAACACTTGGCCCACAATTGGCCACATGTCCATTTTTAATTCCGGGTCCGTTTTTGTCCCGAACAATTAAATCTCGCCCCGGTTTAAATCTAAAATATTTTTATTTCAATTTATCTTATTTTATTGCCCAAAATTTAAAATTTTATAAAAAAATTCGTGTACAGGGTCACCCGAAGCCCGATCGCTCCGTAAAACGTGAAAAATTTGACTATCTCAGAATTCGACGAAAATTGACGTCGTAACTCGATTTCGCGAGACGAATCCAACGGTGAGGTCCGTTTTGTCATCCGAGTTACAAAAAATTTCAGATTTACAACCCGAATCATGGTGACAATTTACCATTTTACCCTTTATTCATAAAAGTTTAAATCTACCGGGATTTTACAGTGTTGGGTTATGTGGCTTGCACATGTACTTCCGCGAGTCGATAGGTGATCAATGAATTGACAAAAGACCCTCGGTTTTAGGGATGTCACATACCTAATTACGATTTTCTTGTCCTCATAAGCATGAACGAAATGGTGTTGTTGAACGAATGCATCGCACCATCTTAAACATGGTTCGCTATCTTATTTTTCTAGCCTTGATGCCACAAGAATTTTGGATTGAATCATGCCTCGGTTCACAATCTTAATCTTTTTCCAAAACATAAGCTCCACAATACGATTCCTTTTGAATTGGTTCGCAACACCCAACCCTCATACATTCATATACAGGTGTTTGGTTGTGGAGTTATCCTAATATCAGTTCAACCAATTCCCATAAGATAGCACCTAAATCTGTCCTTTGCATTTTTTGGTGTTACCCACCAAATTGCAAAGGATATTGATGCCTTAATCCACAAACCAGCTATTTGTCCTCCAAAGGGGTTGTATTTTCATAAAATCTTCCAAGCTTAAAAGAAAAGTATCATGTAGTAACTTGAACAAAAAATCCAAGGTCATCTTCGCAAAGAAAGAATTGGAATCCATGGTGATGAAAAATAAAAGGAAAAAGCTCGTTGGAATTGAGAATTTTGAGAGTTAATTATTAATGAAATTGAAATTAAATTATTGAAAAACTAGATAATCTTCAGAATTTGTCTCACCTATGAATAAGAGTTTCTACCCTAAATCTATAACTCATCTTCTTTCATATGCAAACTACAACAGACGGGTGATTTTCAACTAAAAACTTTGAAAGAGTTAATGTAACAAATGAAAGATGGTTTATAGTTGAAGAATCAATATCCCAAAAGTCATAGAAAACACCACTAATTATCTATACCAAAATTAAATGTATATAGATAATCGAGAAGTATGCAAATCAATTAGGTTTTTGAAAATATAACCTATTTAATCAATCACATTAACGTTAAAACCCTACTTTAAAGCATACACCCTACTTCATAGGTTAGGACTCCTTCCTTAGATTATCCAGAGGAAGACTACTCAATTATAATAATGGAAATAACACAAAGCATTAAAGAGAACATTGAATTCAGAAACGTAAAGATTGAATTGAAATTGACTACTTGTATTAAAAAAAACTGAATGTAAATAACAAGGCTTTGAAAGTAAAGACGACTCAATGTAAAAATTGTTTAAACAATGAAAGATCTGAACTTAAAATAAGAATAACACAAAACTCTATAAAATAACCTTAAAACTCCCTAACATAAAGAATAGAAAAAAGTAAAAGAAAAGCTCCTAGACGTGATATCTCTATTTCCCAAAGGGTCTCTTATTTATTCTAGTTGGAAGGAGAATCTTCAAATCTTTAGTAAATATCTGCCCCAAAATTATCTCCTTCTTTGATTGGTTGAGAATCCCCAAAAGATATGGCAAGATATGATATTTAATTGAGCTTCCCGTGGAAATCTGCCTTCACCCACCGGTAGCAACTCCCTATGTAGCACAACCTACCTGTAGAACATCCTTTCCCTACCGGTAGAACTTTGTTTGATAAAATTTCTGAAACTTCTATGGCTTTTCCATTGAGTTTAAGTACTTGTTTTTACTTACGTTGACTCCAAAAAACTATAGCCTAGTACTAGAGGTTTTTCTACATAAGCTATACAAAATTCCTAACACTTAAACTCTAAAACTGAAAAACACAAACTATTAAGCAACATCATCATCATCCTTAGCTCCATTCTCATCTCCACCATCACCCTCCTCTCTAGTCTTAGCTCCTTCTTCCTCCCCTTCAGTCTCACTGTCTTCGACATCTAGTGCCACATTCTGCCTAGTAGATGATGTCTTGGGTCTTGAAGATGACACTAGTGAAATGGCCTCACCAGAAAAATTATGCTCTAACAGTCTCTGCATAGCAGTCATAAGCCAGTCCATCTTCCCTTATCATCTCTCCATTACTTGCCTCACCACCATGGCATACCACTTTGCACCATTTATTCCCTCCTCTATCCTAATAACCATTTGAGTTATTGTCATTCCATAGGTGAATGGTGGCGATACGGCAGTAGGGATAGCAGAAGTAGTAGCAGGTGCATCTGAAGTGGTAGTATCAATAGTGGAAGTCAAAGTGGTAGCCTCTCTGACTCCGGCAACCCTTGACATTGTGGCACACTTACTCTTGCTCTGGTAGATAATGGGTCCCATATCAGCAGGCCATAGTACATCCTTTTTTGCTTGCTTCACCCTAGCCTTCACACACTTCCTAGTCACCAAGTAAGTGAAAGGCATATTCACCTTCGGCTTCACGGTGGCAGCAAACTCTCGCATAACCCACCATACCAACAATGCTATGTCAATGAGAGAGCCTGCCATAAAATCACAAACCAAAGCTAGATTATCAACACCTGGCTCCTTCTCTGATTCCTTTTGGCACACATTGTGGAGTAAAACCTTATTGGTTAAGCGGTACTCCCTACTCAGACTTCCCACAACTACCTTCCCAATAAAAGTCTTACCATCCTCATACATCAAGGCTGCATAATGATCTAAGGTCTTAGATTGGAAATTGGGTGAGGTAAATCAATCTTGTCAGGCTCATGTTGATCATAGTTCAGCATCTCAGCCATAGTTGTGGGCGTCACATCATTGACCTTCCTCCGCTCTATAGTCCTAAGTAGTTGTAAATCACTATCAACAATACTGAGTCCCTTATAGAACTCCCGACACAATGCCAAACCAAAACCCTTCACCTCTTGGAACCACACCTCCAAGCCTCGCTTGGTGAATTGATAGACAATCCTAGAGAAGGTCAATCCATGTCTATCCACTTGCCTCTTGCAAGTCACGTTCTTGACATCTATATAGGTTGAGTGGTCCACATTTTGCTTCTTTGTTCGAGGCTCTGCTAAAGTTTTAGGTATCAACCTCTCTATTACTGCTTTCTTCTTATCAGTGATAGTGGGCATCTTTCTATGAGCCATTTCCCATAAAGCAACCCCCACAATACTCAAGGATGAAAGCAAAAACCATACCTAAGAAATCCAATCAACAGAGGGAGAACACTTCATACCTTGTGAAGCCATTAGTCACCAATCACACAAAAAATTGGATTAATGGGTTGGAGAGAGGATTTTTAAGGTTTCTAGAGAGAAGGGAGAACTTTTAAAGAGAGGAAAATTTCAATTTGAAAAAAATTATGAAATTCCCAAAAGAACCTGTCATGCCCCATCCCGATCTCCTAAATATGAGACGCGACTAGGTTTTTGATACACCTGTTAATATATAAATAATCTGGATTAATAACACATTAAATAATCCCACGGGTGCAACAACACCACCTATCACGTTAGTCATTAAGCATGATGGTAGTACCTGCCCCATAACCTATACATATAAAACACCTGTACCAAGTATTTGTTTTCCCAGGTTATAGACATATACAATATTCCACACCCACATAGCATACATCACCAAGTATGCTTGTTGAGTCTATTTACAATTATACACTATTAACCTGCCATATTAATCTCTCACTCAATATAATGTACAACCCAACAAGACAAATATATAGACACTCAACCTGTATCATTCATTCATGAAAACTAAATACATAATTAACAGACATACAACCTGAATAATGTCATACTAACTTTGTTAGACCACTCTAGACTGAACTTAACTCCACGAGACAATACTCAACCGACTGGACAGTGGACTGATCTACAATTTCCTCTATAGTACCTGAAAAGGAGAATCTATAGGGGTGTGAGCTAAACCACACACTCAGTGAGTATATATATTGTATATGAAATGAAAATGATAGTAATACACGAAAGTAGGTAGATACTACGTAAATACACATATCAAACAACAACATCAATCTAATTCCAAAGAAATTACAAGTCACATAAGATCCATACTATCCCTCATCAGGTAATTGATCCCACATAGATTTGTGTCTCCCGAACCTCCTAGAAACATCATAGTGCTAGCACACCACTGCATGCCTAGTGATCAAGCATTGACGCTCATGTCTCAAACAATGCACCACATTCCACAATACACAATACATAGTAAAAAGTATCATCCAATCACATAAGCACGTAGCATCGAATCCTAAAGATTTGCTATTAAATTCTATTATTTACTATCATCTTATAATAGCATTTTCAAAACATACAAAGATATACACCCACCTCAAGTGTATAGATTTACAGCCCTTCGGATTCACCGATGGATCCCTTCTGTGTTACTGTATCTGTCTCAACACCGACTATTTTACCTGTTCCACCTAACCAATTTATAATTACAATATCAATATGTTTATTACATCTAATAGTTAATCATGCACTAATGCATGAAAGATGATTTAACCCAAAGTGCCCCGGTAGCCCCAGTTACCACACTATTCACTCACATACTGACACATTAGATTTAGGGATCACATTTCCTCCTCAAATCTTCAAAATCACTCACATTAATCTCAATTAGGAATAAGTAGGTCAAACACATTGACTGAGGGCCCATTTTCACACATTTCGATCCCGAATCCTAAAAACCGCACTTCCGACATTTCATACATTTTGCACTGGATATTATATTTATTTGCATTCAAAATTTACATTATCACATCAAGCATCAATTAAAAATGTAGCATGAAAAATTTCGGATCAACTGGATTAAAATTCACACATGTGATAAAAACATTTATAAATCAGGGTTTCGGCATTATTGTCACTCATTTTTAACCTCTATCGCACTTTTCTTTTAAGACCACCATGCTTAAATTCACACATTTAATCAATGCAAAACAGCCCCTAATTGAACCTTCAAACCACCCATTTCATTCCCATAATTTCGGTTTCAAACTAGCCCACTAAAAGCTTCCTGAATATCTCAAATGGTCATTTTTCACATTTTTCTTACACCTAGTTGAATACCCATTTAAAATCCATTATTAACAGCCCCTAAATTATGTTCAACACACTTAATTAGACTCAAAAAATCTGTTTTAAAATTAAAATAAAACAGCCCACACATAACACACACACATGCTTAAATTTTAATCACTCATACACACACTCTTACCTTCACCTTCTTCTTGTTTTCTCTCACTTTTGGTTTGGCATGGAAGGTCCCCCAGTTCTTCCCTTTCTGCTTCTTTCTTCCCCCTCTTGGCTTGGACTTGGAGCACCCACCAAGCTTATTTCTCTCTCCCTCTCTTCCTCCTTGTTCTCGGCTTAAAGGAAACACACACATTTTTTTTCTCTTTTTTGTTCACTCTCGGTTTTCAGCAAGCAAGCAAGAACACACACACACTATTTTATGAATTAAACACACACATTTCTACACCATTAATTACACACACACATATTCTACACTTTAAAACACACACACGCACACTCGGCATGCACACACATACATTTGGCTTTTAAAATGACTCACCCTCCTTATGTCTTGACACATATCAAGATGACTCACCCAAATTAATTAATTTCACTTATCTTCCCCCAAATTTTTAAGTGATTTCATAATCAACCCAATACTATTTTTATAGTTCACATAATTGCAATTTAGCTCACATAATCATGTTAATATGTATGCAATGCATAATTGGGTCTCACATATCCCTTGTTTTAACGCCTCAAATCTAAGACATATCGATAGGTTAGACTCGATCTACCGGTAGAATGATTCTCTATTCAGAACCTACTAGTAGTAACTATACATTCTACTGGTAGAACTCTAAAATTCTTGAAAATTTTTTATTTTCTACTTCTTTTTAATTTTTTTCTATTTTTTCTTTTAACAAATCAAAACAAAACTAGCACTAGACTCAACATGAAAACCAATGATCTAATTTCATGCCCAATTCCTAAAAATTATGCAATAAAACTTGATTTAAATCCAAAATTTCATGCCTTGGAATTTAAAAACACATCCTAAAAACTACGCAAAAATCATTTTCGTAGACAATCACAATTGCATTTAGTCTATGTAATAAGTCTTTAAACCTTTAGGTGATCCCTAGTGGATGAGTTTTGTCACATGAAGGTTTCCAGTTAAGATACCAACAAACTTCTCTATTTTAGCTTTTCCAATCGCATCACTTTCATCAAATTCAACAACAACAACCATATGTCAATAGAAATTATGCTCATTCACATATAACTATTTTCAGGCCTAAATGATATGCAAAAGTATTCACACATATTATCATCAAAAACTCTTGCGTGTGTGTCACATCAACTAGCTGAAGATATTTATCAAACAACATTCTCATCTCTTTTTTAGCTATCGAAACTAGTTTTGACTGTGACGCCCCTAACACTGGGGGTCATTTATCAACCGTGACCATCCGTCAACCCGCGAAAATACCCGTGATAGTCGCACAACTCGAATCCACCTTAATAACATTCCCCTTAATCGGGATTTCAACCCACATGTAAAACTCATGTTCGTTTTTTCATTTGATCCAACCATGGAGCAAAGTACCACAATTCGTACAACATTATAGTCCATTTATATCCTTGGAACCCAAGAACTAATAGCCTAAAAATTTGGCAAAGTAATTTTAAAATTTTCAAAATTTTGGAAAAAGTACTGGTACTGTGTACCGATACACTCTCACAGTACCGGTACACTCCCACAGTACCGGTACTGTAAGCCTTTTGAAAAATCAGTACCGGTATAGCGTACCAGTACACTCAGCCTTTTGAACAAGACAGTACCTGTACTGTCAACATCTGTACCGGTACAGTCAACCCACTAGGCACCGTTATACTAGTACTCTTTGCCCAATTTGCCTATTTCACCTATTTTTCATTTCCAACTCATTCCTAAGCATATTATTTCCATCCAACACATGTATAATGAAGTTTTTCATGTAATACATTGTCCATACAAGTTCTATTACAATCAATTCGATATATTTACATACAAAAATAGAAATTACAAAATTGTTTTACAATACTCAAAATAAGGCCATATTTCGGCTTTCTTCACCCTTGGGGTCCCATGTGAGGGCCTTCCACCAATGTATGTCCTACACCTTATATATTTTTCTGTATAGGGTGAGCCACACCCAGTAGAGTATTTTCTACCAAGGCTATTCCCAACCTAAGTGCATATGAATGTTCATGCAACACTTTACCACCAATAACATCTCAACCAAGAATATATTATTCAATGTTGAAATCTTAGCAAATCATGCCATGGAATAAGATGAGACTCACTCATGCAACTCAACCCGAGCCCTCCCTGGTTCCTTTTCCCCCATGTATGTCATGAGTACAAAAATCGACTTCCCAAGCCCCGTCATTGGCACTACACACCCAATGACTAATAAAAATTCTCTGGTTCTTTCTTGGGGTGGGTTTTTTTTTGGACTTCCACCAACAGCACCCAACTGATACAGAATTTATGGACTTCCACCAACTGTTCCTCATACACCGACACACTTTATGGGCTCTTATACCAACAGAGTGCGTATCCGATCACCTGGTCTCTTACTCGAGGGATTGTCTAACCCTTCTTACTAATCCCGATCCAATTCTTTTTCCATGCAACAGTACGACTTAGTCGAATTTTTGATCCAACTATCTTGAGCCCACCATCATCCACCTAATTGGTGTTTGATATCAACCAAGCACACACACGCCCACACATATGACTATGGATGTGTTTCCCACGTGCAAATGCAATGTAATGCACCATTGCTTAATCAATGTCATGCCCATATGTAAAGAATGTCACATGAGCAAAATTAATCACATTTAAACATATTCCATGGCAATTTATATCCAAAGCATATAATTACCAATTCCATCACAATGTTGATGTATTTATAAGTATAAATCAACATCTTTATATTCAATCATACATCACAAGCATGTTATTACTTATTATATGCCAATAACACACTCTATTCACCAGTCATAATAAAAACACATAACATGCCCACGTAACACAAATTTCTACAGAATTACACAAGTAATTACCACATATCAATTCAACATTAGGAATTTATTTTGAACCATTCTATACCCATTTTCATACAACCATGTTGTAAATAAACCTAAGTAGGAAGGAACCCTACCTCTTGAAGCGTAAAGAATAGCCTCGAGAAGCTCCAAGGACCCACTTATAGCTCAAAGCCCTAGCTTTCTAAAAATCTTGCTCTTTGATCTTCGGTAAAACTCTTGCCTCTTAGCATGGCCGCGTAGCCCTCGACGAGAGGAACAACTTTTCCTCTTGACTCGAGTTGGTTTGAGCAACCAATCCTTGTGGATCTTAGAGAGAAGGTGTAGAGAACTGAGGTTTTTCCCTCTCCTCTTTTCTATCGTTTAATCGGCTGAACAAAATATGGGGGAAAATCAGATTTTCCCCCTTTTATACTCTCCATATACTTGGCTCACATTGTGCCACATGGCCCTTTTTTTGTTCGGGTCCGTTTTCGTCTCAAAACGATTAAATTTCGTCTTGGTTCAAGTTCAAAATATTTTTATTTTAACCTGTCTTAAATTATTTTTCAAATTTCAAAATTTTTATTAAAAGTCCCATTTTTGGGTCACCCGAGACTCAACTGCCTTGTAAAACGTGAAAATTCGACTATCTCAGAATTCGACGAAATTTGACGGAATAACTAGATGTCGCGAGACGAATCCAACGGTAAGGTCCATTTCATCATCCGAATTCTAGAAAATTTCAGGTTTACAACCCGTACTGTAGTAATAAATTACTATTTTGCCCTTTTTCATAAAAAAGTTTAAATATACCCGGGTTTTACATTTACAACAATTCTCCTAGATTCCAATAAGAATAGATCTCTTTGACTATCATGACTGTTTCACTCATAGTATATGTGGGAAAACTTTACTTTAGCAAAACAAGTATATCTCACATATTTCTAACAATGAAAAGCGTTATGAAATAAATCAATATTGGCATAATCTCATAAAAGAATGTTAAAGTAATAAGAAAGACACCAGTGATGTATCTTTCTATCCATGAAATTCAATTCACCATTATTCTTGGAACTAGTTAGGAATTTATTAAGGTTATAATGGGGCTATGGGTAACGGTAAAAGAAATGAAGGATTAAGGAATTCATAAAGAGTTATCCCAAGATACCCTTTTGATTTCTTTTGTAACACTTGACTCCTCCTTTTGAACATTTTTTTCTCTTTACTTTCACTTCATTCTCTTTTCTTTCTTTGCCCTTTTTTTCAAGCCTTTGTCCGTCTTTCTTTTTTTCTTCTTTTTTTCAAACATTCTACTGATTTTTCCACTTTTTCTATTCAGCTACATTCCACTTTCTTTCATGTTGCCCATGCTGGAGCTTTTGCCACAACTCTCCCAACTTCCTTGATAAAATTTAGCAATTGAAGGGATAACCAAGCTAAGGTATATATATATACCTTATTTAATTGGCTTGGTTAAGTTTATGGCTAAGAATTGGGCATTCAAATCGGCTCAATCATGACTTTGAGAGAAATTTTTTTAAGAAAGAACAGGCTAAGGCTCAAAGTTATCCAAAAGATGGCCTAATATCATTTTCCAAGAACAATGTCAAAATTAATTAATGGAGATACAATCAAATAATCATTCCTCATACTCTAACCAAAACAAATATAATGAGACTATTGAAAGAAGTGATGAAAAAACTATTTCTTGGGTAATTGTCACATAACCCTCCAAAATGATAGGCTATAAAATCACTAGGTAATATATTTTTCTCCACTATACATGTCAAGCTTTGAAAGATAAAAATCCATTTCATAGATCATAAGAACTAGACAGTCATAATGCATAAAATTTGAGTTTTTAATGACAATATAAGCATAATACTTAGGCATATAATAAATTCCATCCAATAGTCCATATGCAATCTACTCAAATTACTGTCTACATATCAAAGTTCTTAAAGAATTCAACTCAAGCATCACATTTCAAAATAGCTAAAGCATAATTTTTTTTTTTCATTCAGAGAGCGTAGCCCTAATCACTGTCATTCAGAGAGCGAAGTCCTACTCTAATCACTTACTCGCTAGACTTTTCTTACTTCTACATTTTTGTTTATCCTTTCTACTTGGAGGGTAGACCTTTTCCCACTTTTGTACCCCAGTTGGTAATAAGAGTCACAGTGTTTCAGCTATTCCTCGAGGAAGGACTTTGTTGTATTTTGTGTTCAGTTGTAATGGGATTACCTCATTCTTCTTGCTTGTCTATAACAATGAAGTGTGAGTAATTTGTTTATACTCTTTAGTGAACGGTTAATGCATGTGTAATATTATTTAAGTTATGACAATATCGATGCTTTATTTATGCGTTAATGTTTATACCTCCCTTTATTGATGGATGGTTATAATTATAATATGCTAATGGTTATGAACATCGAGGAAAGCCTAATGCTATACACCATTCTCTCTGTAATTATTATGTACTTCAAGCATGATACGGTGATGACTGTAGTTGGGCTTTATGTAACAGTCAAGAGATTGGTTATAAACTGGTTCATTCTCGTCATAGCTAGTGCTTTTGATTCAATGCATAAACCAAAACTCTGTCTTCATTGAATCATCAACTTGCCAATCAAATAGCTATAGTAAACCTTTTGAATGGTTCACCTTCAGATTTACTAGGGTTATTTGATTGTTGCATGGTACATAGACCTTTTGGCTAACCTAACTAGTTGTTGTGATATAGTTTAATTACACATAAAATCTAACAGTTAAGTCTTAGTAGAATGGGATTTAATTAATGTATTGTAGCATTTTCATAAATAAGCAGTATGATGTATGTTGGATCCCCCATTGAATAGTATCTTTTATTATTGTTATTCAAAACTTATTTAAGTTTTTATTTGAAAATTCTAAGCTCACACCACAAGTTATTCTATTGCACACTACGCACATGACAATTTTACTTTTTTTTTTTATTTTGAATACCAATAGTTAGCTCCCTGTGGGTTCGACCTCAAACTTAATCGAAAAATATTACTATTTGACCACTTATACTTGGGTGTATGATTTAAATTAGGTCAGATCAAGCATTTTGGCATCATTGCCAGGTAGTTACGGTGATTTCTAAATGAATAGGGAAGTTTTGTAGTTGTATTATATGTATACACACTGTTTGTTGTATTTTAATTATTTATGTCTGTTAAGTCATTAGTAGGGTCTGTAAATCAATCTAGTCCTTCATCTTCACCATCTTCATCATCACAAGCATTATAAAATGCTTTTGAGTTAAGCATGGCTAATAATAATCAAAGGGAGCAAGAGATAGTTTAGAATGTCAGACCTTTAAGAGAATATTTGCATCCCACACGCACTAGTGTTCCTTCATATTTTGTTTTTCCCACTAATGCTCCAAATTTTAACATTAAAACAAGGACAATATAAATTTTATTGCAATTTCATGGTCATGATTTTAAAAATCCATATTTCCATATGAAAGAATCTAAAAAAGTATGAGGTGCACTGCAAGATAATTCTGAAATGGCCCAGTGGAAACAATTTCATTTCTCTTTGAAGAATAAGACTAAATAGTGGCTAAATTCTTTAAAATCTCAATCAATTCCAAGTTGGCAAGTTTTGCAAACCAAATTTTTCAAAAAAAATTTCATACGCTAATGCATTAAGACTTCAAATCATGAATTTTTCTGTGAAAGAAAGAGAAACTTTTGATCAATGCTGGGAGGGATTTAAGGTTCTTCTCCAAGCTTGCCCACATCAAGCATTTGAAAGATGGACTTTAGTTGGTTTCTTTTATCATGTCCTCCCATCCGCAAGGCATCACTTTGTTGAAATGATGGTCTAGGGAGAATTCATGTGTAAGAGTTCGAATGACGCATTCAAGTTTTTGATACCATCTCTGAGAGTTCTCAAATTTGGGACTTGGCTTCGCCAAATATTATTGAAACCAAGCCACCTTCATCCCAATATGGAAAATATGTGTTAAAAGAGGATGTTGACCTAAGGGTCAGAATGAATACTTTGTCTCAAAAGCTAGAAGCTTAAAAGATGAAAAAGTCAAGGAAGTTTATGTTGTGTCACCCACTGGTCAGTTGTGTAGAATTTGTGCTTTGTCAGGACATCTCATGGGGGAATGTACCACTATTCCATCCTTCAAAGAGGTCTTTGATAGAACAAACCAATGTCATTTCAAACTTTAACAAGCCTTATTTTAATCCCTATTTTGAAACCTATAATCTTGGGTGGCGAAATCACCGAATTTTAGTTGAAAAAACACACAGCCTGTGAGTCAGCCACCAAGTCCATCTTCACCATAATCCCAAACTCAACAGCCATATTTGCCTTATCAATCCCAACATAAGAAGAGTTTAGAGGACACCATGAACTAGTTCATTCAAATTCAAATGAATTTTAATACTCAGTCTACCTATTCATTCAATGATTTCAAGGCTTAGACTTCACAAAACATTGAGCATATCAAGAGTCATCTAGCCAAGTTAACCTAGTCTCTGAGCAAAATAGAGAAGGGAAATTTTTTATCTCAACCTAAACCTCCACAGGGTCAAAACCAAGCTAATGTCATGTCTGTCGAATCTTCTTCAAGTCAAGTACAAGCAATTACCACACTAAGAAGTAGAAAGGTGATTGATAAAACTATTAAGGCTAAAACCCTCAAGCCCATAGCTGAGTCAATCCATGTTAATGAACCAATTGAGCCTGAACAGTTGATTGAAAAGGAAATAGAGTTTCCAAATGAAAAAGAAAAATAAAGTCTTGTTTCTTTACCTTTTCTTCGAAGAGTCAAGAAACCTCAACTATTGAACAATCATGCTAGAATCTTTGAGTTGTTTAAGCAAGTAAAGATTAACATCCCTCTATTAGATGCAATCAAGCAAGTCCCATCTTATGCCAAGTTTTTGAAAGACCTCTGCACAGTTAAGAGAAGTATCAATGTACAAAAAAGAACATTTTGGATGGAATAGACTAGTGTTATTATTCAGCACAAGGCCCCTCTCAAGTACAAAGATCCAGGAAGTCCTATAGTTTCATGCATAATTGGGAACTTCAAGATTGAGCAAGCCCCGCTTGATCTTGGAGCTAGTGTTAATTTTCTTCCATACTCTATCTATGAGTAGTTAGGATTGGGTGAATAAAAACCCACAAATGTCACATTGTAGTTGGCAGACTATTCTGTAAAAATTACGAGGGGAGTTATGGAGGATGTACTTGTTCAAGTTGACAAGTTTTATTTTTCAATGGATTTTATTGTTTTGGATGCATAGCCAGGTTTGTATATGTCTACACAAATTACTGTCATCTTAGGGCGACCGTTCCTAGCTATATCAAATGCATTGACCAATTGTAGGAATGGAATTATGAAGCTTTCATTTGAAAATATGTGATTTGAATTGAATGAATTCGATATTGCTAAGCAACCTAGAGAGGAAGAAAAATTGCATGAAGTAAATTGCATTGAGTCATTAACTCAAAATCTATTTGAAAGTGCTTGTATAAAGAAAGAGTCATATGTATTAGAGTCTATAAATAATGTTGATTCTATAGATATGTCAACTATTGAAACATGGATTCCAAAATTTGCAAAGTTATTGCTTTCTGGAACAAGGTTTGTTGAGTCTAGTGTTGTAGTCTCCAAACCAAAGTTGAAACCTCTTCCAACTGAATTGAAATTTGTCTTCTTGGGGGAAGATGAAACTCATCATGTGATAATATCTTCAAAATTGTCAAAAGTCAAAGAAAAGCAATTGATAAGAGTTTTGATAAAATTTCAAAGAGCAATCGGTTGGACGGTAGCAGATATAAAGGGAATAAGTCCTCTTCTCTATAAAGTGAATACTTGGAAGAAGGCTCTAAACCATCCCAACAGCTGCAAAGAATATTAAATCCATATTTAAAACAAATAGTCCAGGCTGAAATACTTAAACTATTAGAAGCTGATATTATATATCCTATATCTGATAATAAATGGGTCAGCCCTACACAAGTAGTACCTAAAAAGTCTAGAGTCACAATAGTGAGAAACCAAGAAAATGAATTAGTCCCTATGCATACAGTCACTCGTTGACATATGTGTATTGACTATCAGAAGTTGAATTCCCTCACCAAAAAAAATCATTTTTTCCTACCTTTCTTGTACCAAGTTTTGGAAAGAATAGTCAAACATGCATATTATTCTTTTTTTGATGGATATTCTGGATATAATCAGATTGAAATAACAATTGATAACCAAGAGAAAAATACATTTACATGTTACTTTGGCACTTTTGCTTATAAAAGAATGTCATTCGGATTGTGTAGTGATCCAACCAATTTTCAACATTGTATGTTGAGTATTTTTAGTGATATGGTGGAGCGATTTTTGGAAGTTTTTATAGATGATTTTTCTGTATATGGAGGTTCATTTGAATTATGTTTAGAAAATCTTGAAAAAGTCCTTACTCGATGTAAAGAAACAAATCTTGTTTTGAATTGGGAAAAGTGTCATTTCATAGTCACACATGGTATTATTTTAGGATTTGTAGTTTCTTTAGTAGAAATTGAAGTTGATAAATCAAAGATTGATTTAATAGTCAATCTCCCTTCACCTATGACTGTAAAAGATGTTCGATCCTTTCTAGGTCATGCAGGATTCTATAGAAGTTTTATTAAAGATTTTAGTTTGATTTTCAGACATATGTGTAATCTTTTATGTCAAGATGTATCATTTGATTGGGATGATGTATGTCAATCAGCATTTGATAAACTTAAAAGCATACTTATTTTTGCACCAATTATGCAACCTCCTAATTGGTCTTTACCTTTTGAATTAATGAGTGATGCTAGTGACTATACAGTAGGAGTTGTTTTAGGTTAGATGAAAGATAAAAGACCCTATGTGATTTACTATGCAAGCAAAACTCTAAATGATGCACAAATGAATTATTCTACCATAGGAAAAGGATTGATTGTTGTAGTATTTTCTTTAGATAAATTTTAATGATATTTAGTTGGATCCTCAATTGTTGTGTTTACTAATCATGCAACCTTAAAATATTTGTTAACCAAGAAGGATGCTAAACCATTTCTCCTGTGATTAATACTGTTGTTTCAAGAATTTGATCTTATCATCAAAGACAAGAAAAGAGTTGAAAATGTGGTAGTTGATCATTTATCAAGGCTAAATTATAATACAAAAAGAAGAATCGATACCAATCAAAGAAACTTTCTCTTATGAGCAATTGTTTGTAGTAGCAGAAGCACCATATTATGTTATTATAGCTAATTATTTAGCCACAAGTACTATTCTTTTTTTTTTTTTGGGAAGAGGGACCATTTCCCCCATCTTTTGGACATTTGTACATTTTGGTTATTGTTGATTATGTTTCCAAATGGGTAAAGATAATTCCATGTCGAAACAATGACCACCGCACAGTGATCAGGTTTTTAAAAGAAAATATTTTGTCTAAATTCGGAATTCCTCGAGCCATTATAAGTGATGGGATAACACATTTTTGTAATAATGTTTTTGAAAACTTAATGAAAAAGTATTTGATTTCCCACAAAATATCTATCTCTTACTATCCCCAAATAAGTGGACAAGCTGAATTGGCCAATAGAGAGATAAAATATATTTTAGAGAAAACAGTCAATTCAGATCACAAAGATTGGTCTTTAAGACTGATTGATGCACTTTGGGCTTACCGTACTGCATACAAAACAATTTTGAGAATGTCTCCTTATCGGCTAGTTTATGGTAAACCATATCACTTGCTTGGGGAATTGGAACATCGAGCATACTGGACAATCAAAATGATGAATTTTGATATTGACAAAGCAAGTTTATCTCACAAACTTCAGATTAATGAATTGGAAGAACTGAAAATGAAGCATATAAAAATGCAAAGATTGACAAGTCTAGAATTAAAATTTTTCATGATAAAAATATTGTGCAGAAGTCCTTTGTACCCACTCAGAAACTCCTGTTATATAATTCAAGGCTCTACCTATTTCTTGGAAAATTGAGATCAAGATGGACAGGTCCCTATATTATTAAACAAGTTTTGAATATAGGGCAATTGAAATTGAGAATCCATTAAGTAAGAGTGTTTTCAAAGCAAATGGTCAAAGGCTTAAGCCATATCGTGATAGATTAGTTCAAAATATGGATTTCATTCAGTTAATGGAAGTAGAATGTGTGCCTTGAAAAGTCTTTATAAGTTTTTTGATTGTAAATAGTAATACTAACT
The DNA here is from genome assembly GCA_963454935.2 of Ilex paraguariensis. Lineage (NCBI taxonomy): Eukaryota > Viridiplantae > Streptophyta > Magnoliopsida > Aquifoliales > Aquifoliaceae > Ilex > Ilex paraguariensis. Next base: position 177,316 of record CAUOFW020007414.1, on the reverse strand, counting down.
ATTTGTTGTTTGTTTTACATATTAGGGTTTTGCACTATGGATTTGTCTCGCCTCCAAATCTTATTAGCAATTGTTTATAATTTTACTTTAGAATATTATACATTGAGGAGAATGTTAAATTTAGGTTGAGGGAAGGGAACAATCCATATTTTTCTTTGTGACCGACAGATGTTAAACAATCAAATAGTGAGTCTTTTCTAAAATTTTCAAAAAACATTTTAGAAAAAAAAATGGATGAAATTTTTTTTTGGTTTAGTTTGGGTTTGTTACTTATTTTTTCTGAAAGATATCCACTCTTTGATCATAGGAAAAGCAAAGGTTAAAAGAAAATTATAAATTTTTGGCAGTCAACTAAAACCTTTGTGGGGGGAAAGTTCATTTGGCAAACGCCGATGAGCAAATTGACTTGGTTGTTGTGTAAAGTGCAGTCGATTAATGCATAAGAGAGAATTTAATCAATGTACCAAACCAATTTCAGGTCGAGCATTAGATCTTCTCGACTGAATTAAGTATGAGCAGAGTAAGGATTACCCTAAGACATCATTTTATTCCAATCCCATGTTTGCAAAATATGTGCGACCGGAAATTAATCAGTTCACTGATGTTCTTGATTTAGAAGATTTTGATTAAATTTACTAATGATCAAAGATGTATAATCTTAAGATTTATAGGAATGTATATAAATATAGGATGATTTAATGTATTAATGTACATTTTAAGTTTATTAGTTAGTTAAATATGTAAATATTTGAATTTAAACTGATTATCAATAACTACAGGGTGAACACTAAAGCTGGAAACTAAGAGGAGATCAAGGGTCAGCAGGTGGAAGCCTAAGCAAAATCTAGAGGAGCAGCATCGTCTAGACGGTGCTGATAGAATCTGGACGGTGCTGATAGCATCCGGACGGTACTTGCCAATATAAAGTCCCCAATTCGCAAAACTGAATAGTCCAACGGTTCCCTAGCAGTAGAAATTTGAAAACCAGTAGATTTCTTCGCCTTCTCTCTTCAGATTTGCTTCACCCATAAACTTTTATTCAATTCTATTTCAATTAAACACTTAACCATAATCTTTTACAGGTTTTTACCAAACAAAAATCCTTGACACCTCATATTGAGAAAGAAATTTAGAATTTATTTATCCAAGAGCAAGAATAAGAGCCTCATCAAGCCGAGGAACCTCTCCACCGCCTGAAGCAGTCCCACAGCAAGAGGAACAACCCCAGGGTCAGAATGTATTTGACATTTCTAAAAGACATCTGATCAGCAAGTTTGGTGTGATACTTAATTTTTTCCTAAGCCTATTATTCCTGAGAGACTTTTAATAAATGAGGATTTTGAACAAATTGTGGGTAGGAAAAATCTAGCAGCATGGGGTTAACCTAATTATGTGAAAATAGTAGGTTCTACTTATGAATATTTATTCTAGGAATTTGATAGTAATGCAAAAGAAACTGGACCAAGGCAATATTGTGCTTTTGTTAGGGGAGTTGTGCTTCAAGTTACACCAACTATCATTGCTAATTTTTTGAATCCTATCCCAAGGCATTAACATCCCCAATGTCCCTATACCACATTGCTTGACATTACTGCCATTGGGAATTAAGTTGACTAGGAATCCGGAGTATGTTTTGGGTAGACTAAACAAGTATATGAAGCAAGGGGACTTGACTTACAAATACAGAATGTTGAATTTGATCACTGTGAACAATATGTTCCCCTAGTCTCAGAAAAACTAAATCTATAGTGAGACTGCTTATTTTTGGTATGCCTTCGGAATGAGACACACTATTGACTTGTCAACACTGATAATGGATCAAATGATGGTAACTGTTAAGACTAAGAAACCCTCACTCACATTTGTTATCCTAGTATCTAATTTATGCAGAATGAAACAAGTAATTGCAGATCCAACATGCCCAACAGTGGAGCATTTAAAACCATTGGATAAAACTTTGCTAAAAAAGAGCCATGGAGGGTAGGTAAAAGAGCAACAGGAAGCACCACCAGAACCGCAAGCAAATTCATTCCCAGAAGATGCAGATTTTCAGCCATCGGAGGAGCCCTAACAACCAGAAGATTAGCCTTATATTCCTGTTGATGACTGCACTGACTGCCGGATTTTGTTGAGATTAGAGACTTGCATCACTCAGTTGGATCAAAGGATGACTAGCTATGAAGAAATCCTGAGTCTACTTCGAGGACAATACTGTGGACACTCGTAAGCCTAGTGACCAAAGTTTCTTAAATTTCTATGCTCTTTCTACTTTTACTAAACTTTTTATTTATGCATTTTAGTTTTATGTTTTGAATAGTTTTTTTGAGTTGGTTTTTAATTAATTTGGTTAATTGGTGATTTTGCTTAAAATTTTGTTGTGTTAGGATACTTATTTCATGTGATTCACGATAAGAATTATGTTATCATTCTAAATGCGTTGTAGGTATAACGCGAACCAAATTATAAGGGATTTTCATACATTGTTTGTACACTATCTCTATATTTTCATCGGAACTCATCATTTTGAGCACATAAAATTTCTTATTTTGGAAACATTTTGAAATACTATAGTCCTTTCTAAAGCTTACATATATAGTGGAGATGTAAAATCCTTATGCATATTTTGAGCCAATCATCCTTGGAGAGATTTTTCACATTTACTCAAGTAAGAATTTATGTTCTACGTAAATTTCTTTGAATAATCTTGTTATCCTTGTTTTGATTAGTACTCATCAAATGAAATGTCAAACATTCTCTTTTAAATCTTTATGAAAATTATGCAGGTTCATGAAGTCTAGAAAATGATGTTAGGTCATTTGTGATTTTATTTTGAGCCTTAGCCATTTCTTTTGCAAAATTATATCCCTACAAATCCATGATTGAGCCTAAAAAGTATAATTTTTTTTCTTTAACCATGCATAAACCGAGCCACATAAAATATATTAATCCGACCTTTGCTATCTAATTTTCTTTCACCCTCTCCTAAAGAAGGCATTATACAAAAAATGGAGAAAAATGGTGATTATTGTTTAAGAAAAGTAAAAGGGAAAACAAAAAGAATATGTTAAAGAAACAAGAGAGAACACGAAAAAGAAAAAGCAAGGAAACAAAGAAAGAAAATAGCCAAGAAATTGCAAAAATAAGATTGAAAGGAGAAATGAGAAATACAATGTGTAAAAGTTTTAGAAAATGGGAGAGATGTGTGCTACACTAATTAGAAAAGATAGTTTTTAGAATACCTTTGATGTCGTTTCTTTAAACCTAATACCCTTGGCCACATTATAAAACTGATAAAGTCCTTTTTGATTCTAGAATGCGGCCAGACATTTCTGTAAGCCACATATTAAATAACCATACAAATGAAGTATTTGATTCATTTATTAGGAAAGCACAACTAAACAATACTGGGTGTCCACGATGATTTACCCTAGTGAAGGGTGTAAAGGGAAGGCGATACCTGTTTGAGCAGTAAGTTGTGCCAAATGTGATAGTGTCACCAAGGTAAGTGTAGTTTGCCCTTGCCTTTACATAAGAAGACATTTCTAGCATATTGTTCCTCCTCACCCTGCACAACATAGAAGAATGCAGGGTTCTTGGCATTTATTTTCTTTAAATAATCCAAGAGGAGCTGAATGTCGCCTTCTAAGCTCCTTTAGCAATTATTTCTCATGTAATTCCTAAAGTCCACCTCGATGAATCTGACTTTGCTAATGACATTGTACCCTTTGATAAGGGCTGGCATGATCCTAAGGGGGCTCATTCCAGCGGCCTACATGGTATCGATCAAGGTCTTGGCAGGGCCAGAGATTTGCCTGTGGGAGCATAGGCAATGCACCTGGCTAAGCGGAGCCAGCTTGTGATTATGTTCCTTGATAAAGCTGGAGACAATCCATTTCCTGGAGTCCTGTATCTTGACAGATAGGGAGGCCTTACTTCCCACTCTGGCGACGGTGCGAGGGCGCTTGATCTCTCTATCCTTGGTGTACTTCTCATTAAAGTTCTGAAACCCTTCTTTAGCACAAATGAAGGACCTCTATATAATGGCTCCATCCTTTTTGGACTGACGAGATAAGCTGAACCGAGTGCTAAACCGAACACGCCGGGCATACGAGTTGTCGAAAGCCTTGGCAACCTCTTCTGATTCAAATTCCAAGCCTTCATATGGTTCAAGATCAAGGAGGTCTCCCATAGGAATGTAAATATCTCCACAACCACTGTTGTTGCCACTGGTACATGTATTATTTCCACCTATTCATTAGAAAGAGTGTTATTAATGTTGTTTAGTACAATGTTAATACTATTTCATGAGATTATGCTAATTTCCAATTCTATTCAAATAATCTTCCTTAGGAATATTACATGTGCTATTACTTTGCTTTGATAACAATATTCTTATCACATGTAACTTTTGAGTGATAGTCACTAAAACTTGAGTGTATTCTTTGTTGAGTGATTTCCAAGAAAGGATTGACATCGAGGCTAATTCTTGTACAACAGAGTGAAGGATTATGATATTTCTTCAAGTATTTTAGAAATAAAGAATTCCTACACCCACACACGAGTTTTTCTAAAAATATTTGGAATAGTGTTACAATTAATGTGTGTTAATCTTATAGCAATCAGGGGAGGAGAAGTATCCTGGTAATAGAATAGAATGGTGATTTAATCTTATCTGTGAAAGAAAATGAATTATGTAATCCTAACCTTTGAAGTTTGTAGGTATCTTCACTATAAGCCTTCACAAGACAAAATTCATCCACTAGGGATCACCTAGGAGTTTAACGACTTGTTGCATAGGCTAAATGCAATCATAAAATCTATGAAAGTGATTTTGTTCTATTTATTTTATTACTAGGTACTAATAATGTTTGGTTGAGGGTGTGATTAACCCTAAATAGTGTGTAAATAAATTATGATTTAGTTAGGTTAAAGTAATTAATTTACAAAGTATTAGGGTTAATGTGTAATTTGTATGTTTTGTTGGTTTCAATAATAATTATGAAAGTTTAAGAGGATAAAAGTGCAAAGGCTGAATGAAGAAAGGGAGACAAGTGTAATTAAAAAGTCAAAGAGTCAAACAAGGAGGCTGTCAAGCATGGAAAACCAGAAGATCCCCACCGTCTAGACGCTGGTGGTGTCGTCTAGATGGTACTCCAACCACCATTGCCCTCTTTTTCCTCCCATTGGTCCATTTAAGCAACAACAAGCCCTGATTGGCAAGTTTGGATGACTGCCGCCTCTACCCCCCCTTTTGGTTCCTACAAATAGCCCTATTCAGCTCATTTTTCAGAAGATCCACAGGAGTACAATCCAATTCAGAAAAAGAGAGAAGAAGGGAAGAAAGAGAGATTTTAGGGAGTGTTTCAATCTAAGAGAGAGCAAAGCCCTACCCTAATCACTTCCTCGCTAGAATTTTCTTGCTTCTACATTTCTGTTTATTCTTTCTACTTGGAGGGTTGATACTCTCAAACGTTTGTACTCTAGTTGATAATAAGAGTGGCAGTGTTTCAGCTATTCCTCGGGGAAGGACTTTGTTGTATTTTTTTATCGGTTGTAAGGCGATTACCTCATTCTTCTTTGCTTGTTTATAGCAATGAACTGTGAGTAGTCCATTTATACTCTTTAGTGAAGGGTGAATGCATGTGTAATACTGTTTAAGTTATGGAAATGCTGATGTTTTATTTATGTGTTAATGTTTATACCTTCCTTAATTAATGGATGGTTATAATTATAATATGCTCATGGTTATGAACACCGAGGAAAGCCTAATGCTATATACCATTCTATCTATAATTATTACATACTTCATGAATGATACTTTGATGGTCATGGTTATGCATGTGTAATATTGTTTAAGTTATGGAAATGCCGATGTTTATTTATGTGTTAATGTTTATACCTCCCTTAATTGATGGATGGTTATAATTATAATATGCCCATGGTTATGAACAGCAAGCAAAGCCTAATGCTATATATCATTCTATCTATAATTATTACGCACTTCATGCATGATACGGTGACGCACATAGTTGGGCTTTATGTAACAATCAAGAGATTGGTTATAGAAGGGTTCAATCTCGACATATAACCAATGCTTTTTGATTCAATGCATAAATCGAAACTCCATCTTAATTGATTTATCAACCTACTGATCGAATAGCTAGAGTAAACCTTTTGAATGGTTCACCTTCAAGTTTACTAGGGCTATTTGATTGTTGCATGGTAAATAGACCTTTCGACTAACCTAACTAGTTGTTGTGATATGATTCAGTTATACATCAAACCTTCCAGATAACTTTCCAGTAAAATGGGAGTTAATTGGTGTAAGGTGGCATTTTCATAAATAAGATATATAATGCATGTTGGATTTCCAAATTTAAGAGTACATTTTATTATTGTTATTCAAAACTTAGTTAAGTGTTTAGTTGAGAATTCTAAGCTCACACCTCAAGTTATTTCATTGCACACTACACACACAACAATTTTACCTTTTCTATTTTGAATACCAACAGTTAGCTCCCTGTGGATTCGACCTCAGACTTAACTGAGAAATATTACAATTTAACCAATTATACATGGGTGTATGATTTAAATCAGCCTAGATCAAGTACATTACTACTATTCAATTTAAGGTATTTACAATTCTTGCAATTTCAATTTTTACAATTTTCAACTCAAGTTTTCTTTGCTGTAAATTATGATTATGCCTCCTTTACTTGCTTTCATTTTCAATTCCATCATGAATGAGTAGTCGTACTCTAGTTGGATCAGGTGAGGGAGTCTCATCAGTGAATTGTGGATTTTGACTCAAACTAGGGTTATTCAATGATTAAGTTATTTGGATTAATTGATTGATTAAAGTCAAAAACATTATTGATATGTATATCTTCTTGCTTACCCGTAGACAACTAATACTTGACATGGATAATTCTTGGAATCACTACAATCAAAATGGGTTTAATTCTTTCAAAATCAAATCAACTAATTTGAATAAACATTTATTATTTTCAATTAGGTGTTTAATAACTACCTACTATTTTAGTGCATTTGAGTACAATCTTAAATGAGTTATAGAATTTGAGTCAAAATTCTTGTTCATGGTAAGATGATCTCTACTAATTGACCAGTTTTGTTTCCTTAATTTTTAATTCATAGTTGATACTTTCTCCCAACCAACTCTCAAAATTCAAGGTTTTTATTTTCTTTTGCTTATCACCCTTTGAGCCAACCATTTTCCCAAAAGAAATGACATCGGTAATCGACCGAGTTACAAACACGATACCCTTTCCTACTCTTGGGAATTCCTTGTTAATTTAATACCACTCTAAGGAGAAAATAATAAGCCTCTCCATTGGATGCACCCACTGATGTCTTGGATAGCTTCACTTGGATTCTCCACCGTAATTGATTCTCCAGGACTAGAGTGATCTTCTCCACCAAGATCCTTAGTATGCACACTTGCCAATGGGGTTAGTCATCAACCAAGCATGCTATTTGGATTTAGGGATCTAGCATTGTGGCTCAAGCTTTCAAGGTGTAAGATAGGCTGAATTATCTCTCAGGAAGCTTACTCTAGGCTAGGAAGGCATCTCCCTATCTGTAGCCTCAAAATAAGTTTTGTCATGGGGACCAAGAAAACACAAATTCATGAACGTCCACTTTATCTATGGGAGGGCATAGGGCGGTGGTCACTAGAATTAAAAAATATATATTCAAACTGTGCCTTAGGAAAAGTAGACCGCTCGAATGTCCCAGAGGGGGACCCTTATTGTTCCTCCATTTACCCTTTGCCCAAATTTTTCCTAAGTCTTTAGAGACCACTCTAGTGAAAACTACCGAAAATAAGGAATCTCAACTTGTTTTTTTAAGTCTAAAACCAAGAAAAAAAAATTGTCCTCTTCAACAATAAATGGTGTTGCTCACAAGGGATCTATTAATGGCTAAATCTATGATTTCAAAACACACAAAAAGGTTTAGAAAAAATTCTCTTTGAAGAACACCTAGGAGCCATACTTGGATCAAGTACCGATTGCATTTTAACACTAGTCCTCCTAAGTATATTAAACCATGGGATGATCTTAGGTCTCTAAATGTTTTTTGATCTTTAGCATTTTAGCATCATGATAATAGAATATGTTGAGATTTACAAAAGACTTCATGAAATTAGCTAATTACAAATATATATCTTACAGTTAGAAATCACCAAGAGAAGTAATACAACATTTTCATGTTACCATCATAGAAGTGCAATCCATGTGTTAGATTATATTTTTTAATTGGATAACTTTATGAAGTCAATGTAAATATTAACCAAATTCCATGGTCATCAAGTTTTAAATACCAAGATCTATAAGCGACAAAGGAAGGAAAGGAGATCAAGCTACAATGCTACATTGACGCTACTCTGATGCACCTAGATCCCTTGTTTTAATTTTAGACTTAGGATTATTCAGGTAAGCAAAATGGAATTTGAATTATCCAAAAATAACTCCTAGGGTTTTTCATTGAAAATATTTTCTAAACCTTAAATGTGTTTTAAAAAGATAGTTTGAGTTAGTTATCAAACTCTATTTGACCAATCAAACTCAAATAAAAATCAAATTTATTTACATACATATTTATCTATGAAAATTAAAATAAGACTAAATGACAAAATTGAACTTGAAAAACTATGGTGTCTTAGGATAAGTCCTCTACCCACGCTACAAGTTGGTGTTTTAGGACATTCCTTACTCAGCCCACATCTTTATTTCAGCAAAAACTATTTACACTTTTTACAAAAAAGTTCGGACCATTAACATTCATCCCAAAAAACACGCTTTTCCACAGCTTTGTCAAAAAAAAAAATCTAATCCAAGTTATCGCTTGTGTCTATGTTATTATTAGTGACCTTTCCAACTTCTTGTCGCATATACGTGTAAGTCCTAGACTGGTATAAGATGGCGTGTCAAGAAAATCCTTACTCTGCCCATACACTATCCAGTTTAATTGATCGATTGCACGACCCGAAATTGGTTTAGAACACTGATTGTATTTTTTCATGTGAAAAATTCTGCCACATTGTTTACAAGCACCCAGTTGTTTGGCACGACGACGTTTAGCAAAAGTGCTTCTGCCACACAATGGTTTTGCTTGTGCTTCTCGGATTTTAATTTTTCTCACAACTCTTTCCTTTCTCATTATCACAGCGTGCACATCAGATGGAAAAGTGCATAAAGTGCCTAAACTGAACGAAAAAAAGTTTACTATCCATGCTTGCTAAACTAAAGACACCCTATCTAGTTCTTTAACGTCTGCCAATCACTAAGACGATTGAAATTGCATTCGATATGATCATGAAATATAAGCAAAGATTCACCCTTTCTAGTTCTTTAACGTCTGCCAGTCACAGAGATGATTGAAGCTGTATTCGATATGATCATGAAATATAAGCAAAAATACTGTAAAAATACGCAATCCAGAATAAAGATAAACATAACTTTTTTTTTAAATCAAAAATTGTGAACTTTTCAGATACAAAACTAGAATTGTAAATATGAAACTAGAACAAACTGGAATTGTAGATCACACCCCCCAACCTAAACTGAACATTGTTCCCAATGTTTTGAATTTACCAGTGTATGGAGTTTGGAAATGAGGTTGTAAGGTAGAGATCTGTTCATCTGCCGAAACCTACCAATAAAACGCAACAATTAATCATCTCTAGGGAGATCTGAGTTAGGTTGGAAACCCCTCACCCTAAGTGCGAGTAGAAGAAGAGCACCCATGTACACATACAAACATATAAGGCAAATTATTAAACAAATGACTGGGTCTTTGGCGTATATGGTATTGGATTTGCAGGGGGTAGGTTGTTTTTACAAAGAACAGAGAGAACAACGAAGAAGAAGAAGAAGAAGAAAGAAGAATAAAAGAAGAAGAAGGGAAGAAGAAGGGGGGTCAACACCAGTGGATGGGGAAAAAGGGAAAAAAGGGTTGGAGGCATTATAAAGGCATCCCAGTGGGTCGGTTTTTTTTTTAAACCCGATCTGTTTGAGTGTCGGTAGGCGCGAATATCCACACGAAATATTCCCACAAACATTGGTGTAAGATGCAAATGGTGCACCTCACCCCCATCTTGATTCATTCATTGTCCTCAATGCAACAAAAATATATGATATTCAATGACAGACAGTAAAAAGATGAGTAGGGCTAGAGAACACCTTGCACTTGAGCTTTGACCAATGCACCAGTATCTTAAAGTAAGAAAAAAAAATGTTATACAACCAAGTAAAATGAAAATAACTTGAGTAAATAAAAGATTGTACACTAAAAAGCATAAAAACTGGTTACTCCTCCACGAATTCTAGATACACCAGATATGTCAAGTCCTCCTCCACTCCTTGTCCTTGAAAAATGGCTTAAGTCTTTGGCCATTGACCTTGAATGTCTGGTTATTCTCCGGGTTTGTGACTTCCACAACTCCATTAGGGTAGGCCTCCTTGACAAGATAGGGGCCATCCCAACGGGATCGGAGTTTGCCTTGGAAGATTGAGAGACAAGAGTTGTACAAGAGCACTTTTTTGGCCAGGCCCGAATGACTTCTGTAGAATAGATCTTTCATGAAAGATCTTAGCCTGCACTTTTGAAATTTTAGCGCTCTCATACGCATCTCTTCGCGTCTCTTCCAATTCATTTAATTCTAGCTTCCTATGTTCTCCAGCCATTCTCAAATTGTAGTTCAAAGTTTTTATAACCCAATAAGCCTTGTGTTCCCTCTCAACTGCCAAATGGCAAGTCTTTTCATAGACAATCCGGTAGGGAGACATGCCTAAGATAGTCTTGTATGCAGTACGGTAAGCCCATAGGGCATCGGTCAGTCTATTTGACCAATCTTTCCTATTAGGATTCACCGTCTTTTCTAAAATATTTTTGATCTCACTATTGGCCAACTCGGCTTGACCATTGGTTTGTGGTGGTATGCGGTGGACACCTTATGTGTGATGTCATATTTAAACATTAAAATGCGAATGACCTATTACAGAAATGTGATCCACCATACTTATCATTGCACAAGGCATCCCAAACCTTGAAAAAATATTTTCCTTGAGAAACTTGACTACAACCCGATGGTCATTAGTCTTGGTTGGGATAACCTCCACCCATTTGGACACGTAGTTCACTGATAGTAGAATGTATAGATAGCCAAACGACATAGAGAAGGGACCCATGAAGTTGTTACCCCAACAATCAAATATTTCGATAACAAGCATAGGGGAAAGGGGCATCATGTTCCTTTGGGTTACGCTACCCAAACGTTGGCATCTATGACACTCTTTACAAAATGAAATACAATCCTTTATAAGAGAGGGCCAATAAAAACCTAACTGAAGAATTTTTGCCGAGGTCCTTTTTGTCAAGAAATGGCTACCGCATGCTTGTGAATGACAGAATGCAAGGACATCCCGCAATTTATTCTCCGGTACGCATCTCCGCATGACTTGGTCGGGGCATTACTTGAACAGGTACGGGTTGTCGAAGTAGAAGTACTTCATATCTACCATAAATCTTCTTTGATCATTTGGGCTCCAATGTGGTGGTATTTGTCTTGTTGCAAGATAATTACATATATCAGCATACCAAGGACAAATAGAATGAATTGAAAGTAAATGTTCATCAGGGAACGAATCAGGGATAGGAATGTTCTTATTGGCCTCTTGTACCACTAGTTAGGACAAATGGTGCACCACCACGTTCTCCACTCCCTTTTTGTCTTTGATAGTCAAATTGAACTCTTGGGGTAGAAGGATCCACATAATAAGTCTCGGTTTGGCATAATGCTTAGACAACAAATACTTTAAGGTACAATGATCAATATAGACAACTATCGGTGAACCTATGACGTAGGACCGGAATTTATTCAATGCAAACACTATGACTAGAAGCTTTTTTTCTGTGGTAATATAGTTTATTTGAGCTTTATTGAGTGTCTTGCTAGCATAATATATTACATAAGGTTTATTCTCTTTTCTTTAACTGAGCACTGCACCAACTGCGTAATCACTCATGTCGCATATAAGCTCAAAAGGTAAATCCTATTTGGGTGGTTGTATAATTGGAGTTGTAATAAGCATGCTTTTGAGTTTTGAAAAAGATGTCTCATAACTATCTGACCACTCGAATGGGACATCCTTAGATAATAAATTGATCAAAGGTCAGGCCAATGTACTATAATTTTTTATGAAGCAATGGTAAAAACCAACATAGCCCAGAAACGACCTGATATCCTTGACGACTCTTGGCGTAGGGAGGTTGGAGATGGCCTCCACCTTTGATTTGTCAACTTCAATACCCCTTGCCGAAACTATATAGCCGAGAACAATTCCCTCTGTCGCCATGAAGTGACACTTTTCCCAATTGAGAACTAAGTTCTTTTCCTTGCATCTCTTTAGAACTTTCTCTAAATTTCCCAGACATCCTTCAAATGAATCCTCGAACACTGAAAAGTCTTCCATATAGACCTCTACTATTTTCTCCACTATATCATTGAAGATCCCCATCATGCAACGTTGAAAAGTCCATGGGGCATTACATAGCCCAAAAGGCATGCAACGGTAGGCAAAAGTACCATAGGGACAAGTGAAGGTGGTATTCTCTTGATCTTCCAATACAATATCAATTTGATTGTAACCTGAATATCCATCTAAAAAATAATAGAATAGATGCCCCGCTACTCATTCCAATACTTGGTCAAGAAATGGCAATGGGAAGTGATATTTTCTTATGCATGTGTTGAGCTTGCGGTAGTCAATGCACACTCTCCATCCGGTGATCACCCTCGTTGGAATAAGCTCATTATCACCATTTGTTAACACGGTTACTCCCAAATTTTTGGGGACTACTTACGTGGGGCTAACCCACTTACTATCGATAATTGGAAAGATGATGCCCACGTCAAGCAGCTTTAAGACCTCGTCTCTCACCACATCCTTCATGATTGGGTTAAACCTTCTTTGTGGTTGTCGAGACGGCTTGGAGTCATCCTCAAGATAGATGCGATGAGTACAAATGAGGGGGCTTATCCCCTTTATTTCAGCAATTTTCCAACCAATCACCTCCTTATGTCTCTTTAACAATTCCAAGAGATCTTCTTCTTGCTTTGGATCCAAGGTTGAGCTAATTGCCATCAGAAAAGTTTCTTCCTCTCCAAGATATGCATACTTTTAGTGGGATGGTGGTGGCTTCAATTCCAACACGGGGTTTTGTACATCCGATGGAAAGATTTTCTTTTCTGGATGTGAAAGCTTCTTAAATGTAGGAGTCCATCTCTCCATCCCTTTCAAATTCTCCAACTCATCTTGCTCATCAACCCCTTTTATATTAACAATTCCCTCTTCTTCCAACTTGAAGGTGTTCATTAGCTCCAAGTGCTGCTTTACCATGTCGATCCGGTTAATCTTATGTGCCTTCTCGTCATCCCTCAGTTGCTTGGACAAATTGAACACATTGAGATCCATAGTCATGTTCCCAAATGCTAGCTTCATAAGAACATTCCTACAATTAATCACAACATTAGATGTAGCAAGAAAAGGTCTACCAAGTATTACAGGGGTTTGGGAACTAGGATTTGCAACCAGGTGAGTGTCAAGCATAATAAAATCAATAGGAAAGTAAAATTTTTTGAGTTGCACTAAAACATCCTCAACTACTCCCCTTGGCGTCCGGGCACTACGGTCTACCAGTTGAAGCGTGATTATAGTAGGCTTCAATTCTTCGAGCTAAAGTTGTTGGTAAATTAAGTACGAAAAGGAGGTTCACACTAGCCCCCAAATCAAGGAGTGCTTGCTCCACCTGTCAATTCCCGACTGTTATGGCAATGGTGGAGCAGCCGAGGTCTTTAAACTTTGGATGGGTGTTTGTCCTCAAAATCGAACTCACTTGCTCAATGATGAATGCTTTCTTGTGAACAATGAGCCTCCTCTTCACAGTGCATAAGTCCTTCAAAATCTTTGCACAAGATGGAATTTGTTTTATTGCATCAAGGAGTGGAATGTTTATTTTTACCTGCTAAACATTTCAATGATATCAGAATAATTAGCCACCTTGACGGGTGGCTTCAAATGATTGGGAAAAAGAGCAAGCATGGGGGAAACAATCACATTTTCATCAACAAATTTTTTATTCTCAACTACCTCACTTTCTCTCTTCTCACTCACACCACCCTCGATGGTGTCACCCATGGTCACTTTTTCTTTTGGCAATGTGGCCTTGGGTGAGACTTTTGACATAATGGTCTTATCAATTTGTTTGCCACTATGAAGGGTGGTAACCACCTTGAGTTGCTCACAACTCTCGCTTAAGGTCTCCAATGACTCAACGACATGTTGACCTCTAGGGTTCTCTTGGGGTTAAGCGGGGAATTTCCTTTTCTCTTATTGTGATGCCCCCATTTGGGCTTGTCAGCTTCGTGAGTTGGGATCGAATGTCATTAAAAGCTGCGGCATTTTGATTGTTGATGGTAGTTTGACTTTGAATGAAAACATGAACCATATCCTCCAAATATTTCTCGTGGAGGTGGAATTAGTGAAAAATTATATGGTGGTGGGTTTGATGAATACCCTTGTTGATTGGTCCAGGGGTATTGGGAGCTAGACGCTTGACCTTAGGATTGAAATTGATTTTGCCTTGGAGGCACGAGAGGTGTGTATGTATTTGAACCATTAGGAGTGGGATTCTCATTTCTCCAACTAAAGTTCAAGTGATTGCTCCAACCCGGATTGTAAGTGTTTGAATGTGGAGAGAATGATTGCCTTGTTTGGTTAAAGACATTGACTTGCTCATGATACACTTCCTTAAGTGCCAGAATGTTAGGACACTCCGATATGGAATGATCTACACTCTCACAAATTGAGTAGCCCGCCTCAATCTTTGAAACATTTGACACCTCGTGTCTCTTATTTATCTCAGGACTCTCAACCTACCTAGACAACTTGGCAAATTTGGAAAGCAAGTCTTCCTGGTCTCTCAAGTCATAAATCCCTTCCCCATGAGTTTGGCTATTCCCTTGAGGAGAAAACCTTGGTACATCAGTAGGATCTGCAATGTCCCATGATTGTGCATTTTGTGCCAATGTACCAAGGTAGTCTAAGGCCTCATCGGGGTCCTTGCTCAAAAACTCCCCACTACACATCATATCTATGAACTGTCGATGGCCGATGTGATTCCCTCATAGAAGAAACTCACCAACTACCATAGTTTAAAGCCTTGGTGTGGAATGGATTGTAGCAACTCCTTGTACCGATCCCAACATTGGTAGAATTTCTCATTGGGCTTCTCCAAAAAGTTTTGAATTTGTTTTTTTAAAGTGGTGGTTTTATGCATTGAAATTTTTTTTAAAAAAACTTGGAGAACATTTGGTTCCAAGATGTTATGGATCGAGGCCTCAAGGAATTAAGCCAAATTTTTGCCTTATCTCTTATGGAAAAAGGGAACAATTTCAGCCTAGCTATGTCTTCTATACCATGAGTGGTGAGAAAGGTTGCAACTATTTCCTCAAAATCCTTTATGTGCAAATAGGGGTTTTCTTTTTCAATTCCGTGGAAAGTGGGAAGTAGTTGCAACATCCCCGGCTTAATTAGGAAGGGATGAGCTAGGACCGAAAAAAGGATGCATGAGGGTGTGGTGCTTCGTGTGGGTTGAAGAAAATCCTTCATTGACCTTGTCGGAGGCTCAATGTGGATGTTGTTCCCTTTATTCATGGGAGGGGGAAGTTCTATTCATGGATTGGGCATTTTAGGTTCTTGTCTTCTCCCACTCCGTTGCATGTTTGGATTGGCACCTACATTCTCAAAATTATCACCTGCATCCTCGGGTGGGTCTTGGTCAATGTTCATATTGGGGCCCAAGGGTTGTTTAACTAGTCAATTTTGTTAATCCCGACCCCACATATAACAAAACTATCTACAAATAAAAGTATATACAAGGATCAACGTACCTTAGCACATGATGAACATCATGAAACTTACATCCGTTGTCTGAAAATCACCTTTTTGATTTGGCACTTGCCTTCTCCGGCAACGGTGCCAAAAATGTTTGGTTGTTTTCGTTGTAGTATATCCTAACCTCTGAACATCATCCCTCAATGCGTATAGTCTATGTGTGGAAGAAAGTGTCACTTTCCCTTGGAATGATGTCAAAAGAAAAGACAACGGAATGGTGGGTGACTGAAATATAAGGAATGTGTCTTTGTGTGTGTGAACAAAAATGCTCCCCAAGCGCAGAGAGACTTTTACGTGTCTTGTTTTAATGGGAGTCGTATTCCAAGGTCGTCTCCTCAGGGAAGGAGGTGTATCATCATAAAGGTGATTTTCGTAAAAATAAAGAGTAAAATCTTTTGTTGGTTAAAGGTTGGTTTGTGATTGTGATGAAAATGAAATAGAACAAATGTTGACTAATCCAAAGGGTCCACTCCAATGGGAATACCAAGTCAACTCGAATCCTTCCTCCAATAAAGCATAGATGTATGATTGATTTATGGGAAGCTAGGGATGAGATGGAAATGAGGATCCAAGCATAAGATGTGACAAGTCTATGGGATATCAAAGACTCACAATCCCGTCCACCCTCTACCTTGTCAAACTGAACCATCGTACTCTAATAGGAGGAAAGAAAATGAGTTGAAATGGCATACCCACTGGAGGTCTCCCTTGGATTAGCCAAGTTAAAGGCTTAGCTACTCATGCTTAAGGTAAAGACAACAATGTAATAAGAAGACATTATGAAAAAATGAAAATTGGAGCTAAGCTAATGCAAAGAAACATAAACTAAGAGAGAATACATTTAATACCCACTTTAAAACTAAGAATTTGAAATAAAATGGAATGCACAAATATAACTTCCGGATGATTTATATATGTCCATCACCTTTTTCTAAAGAGTAAATGAGAAACAACTACTCTTTATGGCTTTGGTAAAGCTAGAAAAGTGTGTGATGTCCATCCCTTCAAGTAGAGAAATTACAAGGTAAAACATATTACACAAGGAGCCTATCTTTGACAAAGAATGAGTGAATCACATTCCACCCTTCACGGCTTTGGTAAGCTTTAGAAAAGTGGAAGAGTTTCACTCCTCTAATGGAAGAAGGAAGTTCAAACAATGGAAGTAAAAGAATGCAATAATACATTAAAAGAAAACAATACTTAAAGTAAAAGAAGCAATAAATTAAAAGAAAGCAATAATACAATAAAATAAAGCAATACTTAAAGAAAGCAATAATACTTTTGGAGGGTTTTTCCACTACCAAAAGATGGATGCTTTATAAGTCCTAAGGGGTGGTATTTATAGGCAGCAAGGGAGGATGAAAGTCTTATTTTGTGGCTTCGAATTACACTTTGAACTCCCTTTGTTTGGAGCTTTGATAATTTGCACCCTATAGTTTATAGTTTTGACAATTGACATCTTATAGTTTGTAGCTTTGACACAATTGGCTCCCCAGTAGTGTAGTTTTGACGCAATTGGCACCCAGTAGTTTGTAGCTTTGATGCACAAAAGCCTAAAAAAAATAACAATTAATGCATTATTCCTAATTCACACACTAACCCTAATTTGACTTATTTTGACTAGTTTAAATTTGTTTAACTAACACAATTGATCTATTAACTTAATAAAATTATGCATTAATTAGGGTTAATCACAAATGAACTTGATAGCCGATTGAAATGACCGGAGCAAAGGTCCGCAAGGGATCTCGCACATAGAGCAATCGGAGGGTACGTTGGAGGAGTAGAAGTCTCACCGATTAATAAATGAATAGATAGATCGAGCTCGGATACCGAACAAATTTTTTGTCTCGAGTTTCAAACTCTATGATGGAAAGACATACCCCACCACTCACATTCACCATTACAGGCAATTGATGATGGTGTATAGAAAGAATAAGACATTGCTTTGTACCATATTCCCTAGCAGCCTCGACGAATCGACAATGAAGTCATTTGATGGGCTGCCTAGTAATTCGGTGGATAGTTGGAGTCAGCTAGCCTAGCAGTTTATAGGTTGGTTCATAACCAGTATCCAAAAGCCTAAAGATATTGGGGCACTATTGACTCTACAGAATAGGAATGGGGAGACATTGCGGGAGTATGAGCATAGGTATTAGGAGACGATAAATGAATTAGAAGCGTGCAATCCAGAAATAGTGGTTGCATCATTTAAAATTGGGCTGCCCAAAGAGAATCCATTGTACCAGTCACTGTCAAGAAGACCAGCGACAAGTATGGAAGAACTGATGGCCAGAGTTGAAAAGTATGCCAAGGTGGATGATGACCTCGGTAAGGACGCAGGAATAGAACATCCATGTAAGAAGTAGTTCGACAGAGACAAATCCAGACACTTAGCTTGGGAGGAGGGCAAGAAGAAGGAAAAAGAAGTTTTCCCCTCAAAATCGCCATATGTGGGACTTAGAACGGTGTTTAAAGAATCGATTTACAAAATTTTGTCCCAAATAAGGGGAAAAACTTATTTTAAATGGTCGAACAAGTTGGGAGGAGATCCAGCTAGGAGGAATCCAAATTTCAAATGCTCTTTTCATCGTGATATTGGGCACATGACCCAGAACTGTTGCTCATTAAAGTAGCACCTAGAGGAACTGATTCGGGTAGGACAATTATCGCAATTCATCGAGGATGGGGGAAAAGATAGCACCAACATTGGTAGTCTCCCCCACGACCGACCTACCCCAGCAGGTGTCATTGATGTTATAAATACAACAGCATCGCATATGTCAACGAACAATTCGGCTCGGGCTTACATAAAGCTGGTCGCTTAGGCTCGAGAAGTTTATCAACTAAGGGAAGGATGCGAACCACTGGGTAAAAGGTCAAAGGTAGATGAATCGCTCGGGAAGATAAGTTTCTCAGAGCAAGACTTGATAGGTATACACCAGCCACATAATGACACCCTTGTGTTGGCTATCAGAATTGCCAATTTGATGTCAAACGGGTACTAATTGACTAAGGTAGCTATTTAGAAATCATGTATTTCAGTTTGTTCAGAAAGCTAGGCTTGAAAGAGGAAGACCTAGTGGCATCCAATTCTCCTCTGGTAGGCTTCAATGGCAGGATGGTAAGGCCAAAAGGAAAGGTCACACTTCTAGTCAGTTTGGGTCTAGTGAGGACTATAACTGAATTTCTTGTCGTTGATGCAAAATCAGGCTATAATGCCATTATGGGACATACGTGGTTGCATGAGATAAAGGTTGTCCCCTCAACCTATCACCATATGCTTAGGTTCCCAACAGCTAATGGAGTTGTCAGTATACGAGGAGATTAGGTTAGTTCGTGCACTTGCCTTCTTGCCTCGATCAAGGGGAAAACATAAACCAACATCGCTAAGGAAGATCCACAGAGATAGCAATCACAGAGTTAGACAACCAGAGAGGTCATTGACTCTAGGCTGACTTTTGCCACAGTGGAAGACCTGATAAATGAATTCATGGATGGAAGCACTGACAAATATTTTTTTGTTAGAAGCCTCATTAACAAAAGAAGAATGTGCGAGTATAGTCTTGCTGTTACATATGTATGTTGACGTATTTTCTTGGGAAACAAATGAGATGCTAGGACTGCCTCCCGAAATTGCTTGTCACCGTCTTAATGTCGACCCGACTTTCAAGCCAATCCAGCAAAAGCATAGGAGGTCGGCTCCACACCAAAGAGATGCGGCAAAGGAAGAAGTGAAGAGATTGCTAGATGCACTGATCATTACAAAAGTACAATACCCAACTTGGCTGTCAAATACAGCCATGGTAAAAAATAAAAATGGAAAGTGGAGAGTTTGTGTAGATTTCACTGACTTGAATAAAGCATACCCCAAAGATTATTTTTCGTTGCCCAAGATAGACCAACTGGTTGATGCAACCGCGGGACACAAAAGAATGAGTTTTCTTAACACATACCGGGGATATCACCAAATCCCCCTCACCGAACAGGATCAAGAGAAAATGACATTCATAACCCTGAAAGGTATTTACTACTATAGGGTAATGCCATTCGGGTTAAAAAATATCAGGGCAATGAATAAGAGATTGGTCATAAAGATGTTCTCCAAATTGATTGTCAAGTCTATGGAGGTCCACATTGATGATATGGTAGTGAAGAGCCAAGTTGGGAGTAATCATGTTACCGACCCCAAAATAACTTTTGAGGTCATACGTAAATTCAGAATGAAGCTAAACGCTTCAAAATGTGCATTTGGAGTCAGGTTAGGCAAGTTTCTCGGGTTCATGGTGACTTGATGAGGAATATAGGCAAACCCAGATCAAGTATCAACACTAACTCAACTGGAACAACCAAAAACCATAATGGAAGTTCAAAAGTTAACCGAAATGGCTGCATCACTTGGGAGGTTCATTTCCCGTGCCTTCGACAGGTGCCAACCTTTCTTCCAGACGATTAAGAGAAGGACCAACCCACTATGGGATCAAGAGTGTGAGGAGGCTTTTAACAAATTGAAGACCTATTTGGCGTCATCACCACTCTTGGTGACACCCTCCATAGGGGAGCGGTTGTTACCATATTTAGCAGTTTTGGAGCATGCAGTTAGCACGGTATTGATGAAAAATTCACAGAAGGGGTTAAGTCTCATCTATTATGTAAGTAAAATGCTTTTGAATATGGAAATAAGGTACCTACCACTAGAAAAACTTGCACTTGCACTAGTAAGTGCAGCTCGAAAGTTACGGCACTATTTTCAGGCACACATAATAGTGGTACTCACAGATCAACCACTTAAAGCTTTGTTCAGAAAAGCCGACCTGACCGGTAGGATCTCCAAATAGGCAATTGAGATCGATGAATTTGATGTACAGTTCGAACCTCGAACGGCTATAAAAGGACAAGTTGTAGCCGATTTCATAGCCAACTTCTGTCCTAGGGAGCCCAACACACCTTCCCCATCATTGGGATCAGAATCAAATGCGAAGTAGGAATGGAGCTTGTTTGTTAATGGGGCCTCAAACTATAAAGGAGCAGGAATAGGTATTGTATTAGAAAGTCTAGAAGGAAACATACTGGAGAAAGTAATAAGACTCGGCTTTGATGACTCGAACAATGAGGCAAAGTAGGAGGCTTTATTAGTAGGCTTGAAGTTAGCAGTTGGACTGAACGCCAGAAAACTCAACATATTCTTCAATTCACAGCTCATAGTAAATCAAATATTGGGAAGGTACTCGACAAAGGACAAGAAAATGATAGCGTACTATGAGATCGCCAAGAAAGAGCTCCATAAAATTCCAGAATATTCCATTATTCAATTCTTCTGTTCAAAGAATTCTCATGTTGATGCTTTGGCATCTTTGGCCTTAGTGGTAAGCGAGGAAGGAGCGAGATCCATCTCAGTAGATTACCTGGCTGAGCCAAGCATCACCACTATGAAAGATTGGGAGGTGTATGCCATTGAAGAAGGACCGAGTTGGATGGACGAAGTCATGGAGTATCTCAAAGATGGGAAACTTTCTGAAAACAAGAAGGAATCACATCAATTACAATTCAAGTCAGCTAGGTTTTGGTTGTCACCAGATCAAAAACTTTACAGACGTTCCTTTACAAGATCATACTTAAGATGTGTACATCCGGACATGGTGCAAGATTTCCTTTTTGAAATCCACGAAGTAAGTTGTGGCGCACACACGGGGGGTCAGTCACTAGCTCACATGGCCATATCTCAGGGATACTAGTAGCCCTACATGCAGAAAGACGCCTAGTAGTTTGTCAAGAAATGTGCTAAGTGTCAAATGTTCTCCCCTATCCCCAGACAACCTACAGGGGATCTGATCTAGTTAACAAACCCTTGGCCCTTAGCTTAGTGGGACCTTGATATAGTGGGTCCCTTACCTCGGGCACTAGATAACAAGCGATTCTTATTGGTTGCTACATATTATTTCACGAAATGGGTAGAGGTGGAACCTTTAACCAATATAAGGGACGTAGATACCAAAAAATGTGTATGGAAGAATATCATAACTAGATTCGTTATTCCAGTGGTCCTCATATCCAATAATGGAACCCAGTTTAAAAGTGGTCCTTTCAGAACTTTCTGCCAGCAGTACAGTATTTAGAATCGGGACTCCACTCTTGCTTATCACCAAAGTAATGGACAAGTAGAAATTTCAAATAAGACAATTCTGGACAGAATTAAGAAAAGATTAGAGAAGGCAAAAGGGAAGTGAGTAGAGGAGTTGCCTAGTGTATTATGGACCTACCAAACCACGCCACGCCGAGTAACTGGGGAGACCCCATTTGCATTAGCATATGGCATGGAGGCCGTTATACCACTGGAGATAGGATTACCAACCCTCAGCACAACTTTAGCAACAACCGAGGACAACAGTTCAGCCATTAGAAAGAGACTTGATTTTCTTGAAGAAAAAAGGGAGGCAATTGCTATTTAGATCGCTGCCTATCAGCAACAAATGGCTAAGTCATATAAAAAGAAGGTCAGTTTTTCAGATCTTTCATGCTTGGGGATTTGGATCTAAAGAGGGTTATGGGGACTGCCAAAGAATCAACCCACGAAAAGCTAGGGGCTAACTAGGAAGGACCCTATAGGATAGCTTGGGTTATTGGAAATGGGTCTTATGAGATTGAGAGTATGGAACAGAAGCGAGTTCCTAGACCTTGGAATGTTGCCAATTCAAGGAAGTTTTATTTTTGAAGAGCTTGCATAGTTAAAATTCCAAAGTACCATTGCAATAATTCTTGCAGTTATATTCTCTTTTTTGATTGTTAATAAACCTCTTCTCATGGAGAAGGAAATTCATTCATAATAAAAGTATCCATTCACATTTACCATTCTCATCCTACTGCCAAGGCAGTGAGGCAAAAACCTGTTAGAGGCGCAGGCCTGACTCAAGCGCAACCACCTGATTGGACCCAGACCTATGGTTAGGCATGATGATGTAAACAAAAAGGGTAGAGGTCTAAGCCCGATTAGATCAGTAGGTCGGTGCGAATGGAATAACTTGCAAAATTAGTGATCGCTAAGGAACAGATTATTTGCAAAACTCCATAGTTAAAATGTGTCCCTAGCAAGAGTGTTGTGACCTAGCTCTAAAGAAGGGCCGAGCAATGCCAAAAATTTTCAGCAATGTTTTTTCTAAGTTAAATGTCCCTAGTAGGATTGCTGGGACCTAGCTCCAAAGAAGGGCTGAGCAAGGCCAAAACTTTTGAGCAGAGTTTTTCTAAGTTAAAATGTGTCCCTAGTAGGACTACTGGGACAAAGCTCTAAAGAAGGGCTGAGCAAGGTCAAAACTTTTGAGCAATATTTTTTCTAAATTAAAATGTGTCCCTAGCAGAATTGCTGGGACCCAGCTCTAAAGAAGGGCCAAACAAGGCCAAAAATTTTGAGCAAAATTTTTTCTCAGTTAAAATGTGTCCCTAGTAGGATTGCTGGGACCAAGCTCTAAAGAAGGGCCGAGAAAGAACAAAACTTTTGAGAAATATTTTTTCTATCTTAAAATGTGTCCCTAGCAGAATTGTTGGGACCTAGCTCTAATGAAAGGCCGAGCAAGGCCAAAAATTTTGAGCAAAGTTTTTTCTAAGTTAAAATGTGTCTCTAACAGGATTATTGGGATTTAGCTCTAAATAAGGACCAAACAAGGCCAAAATTTTTGAGCAATATTTTTTTTAAGTTA
The DNA here is from genome assembly GCA_963454935.2 of Ilex paraguariensis. Taxonomy (NCBI): domain Eukaryota; kingdom Viridiplantae; phylum Streptophyta; class Magnoliopsida; order Aquifoliales; family Aquifoliaceae; genus Ilex; species Ilex paraguariensis. The sequence goes on along the minus strand of CAUOFW020007414.1, from coordinate 153,648 downwards.
AAATGTGTCCCTAGCAGGATTGTTAGGACCTAGCTCTAAAGAAGGGCTGAGCAAGGTCAAATATTTTGGGCAATATTTTATCTAAGTTAAAGTGTGTCCTTAGCAGGATTGCTGGGACCTAGCTCTAAAGAAGAGCCGAGTAAGACCAAAACTTTTAAGCAAAGTTTTTCTAAGTTAAATGTGTCCCTAGCAAGAGTGTTGGGACCTAGCTTCAGAGAGGGTTCAAACAAGGCCAAAACTTTTGAGCAAAGTTTTTCTAACAATGTCCTTAGCAGATCTGGACCTAGATGTAAAGAAGGACCAAATGAGGCCAAAACTATTAAAACTCAAGTCTTTCTAAAGTTAAGCAAAAGAGACATAAACAAAAAAAGATTTTTCAGTAATGATTATCAAAAGGTGTTCTTTTTTACATGATTTTTTTAGGGGGCAGAAGGGGTATTAGAAGAGCTAGGCATTGAATAACGCGAGTACAGTTCAGATGAAGAAGGAACATTAGAAGCTTTTAAAGCAACAACCCAGCCTTTTGTACAATACGTCTTCTCCAGTGTAGGGATCTGCAGAGCAAGGTCACCTTTAGCTTTTTTCATTCCTTGATCAAAGGCGACATCTTCAAGACTCTTCACCTCAGCCTTGAACTTGTCAAATTCTTCCAGTAAAGAGGAATGCTCAAGTTGCGTTTGTGACAGATCCAGGCTAAGGGAACTCTCAGAAGCCTTCAGAACCTCCACCTCTTTGGCTACCTTATCATTCTCCTCTTACAGGCTAAGAGATTGAGCTTGAAGGAGAAGCGTTTCTTTGCAAAGCTAGGCGTATTCTTCATCAACAGATTCTTTCTTGGCTAGGGCAGACATGTAGTCATGGATCGCCTCCTTCATAGCTCTGTCCTTCCTTGCAATTCTGGTGCTCACCTCATGCACCTTTGTAGCCCTTTTTTGGAACATAAATTTTTTTTTCTTTAAGTATACAAAATGAACTTAAGAAATGAAAGAACTTAAAAGTGAAGGAAACCAAGAAAAGTACCAGAACCGTTTGTTGACTAGCTTGCTGAGCAATCATGTCGTATGAAGTCGCTTCATTCATTTCAAGGTCACGTGGTAGAATCACGCCGCTAGAAATTCCTACTGCCACATTCACATCGTCGACGGCTGAGTCTCGAAAAGTGATCTCCTTACCCTTTGCCCAAAGTACGGGATGAAAGGCATTCCTCAATCGTTCAAGAGATTCAAGTCATCTCCTTTTCGACAACTGCTCCTCGGGCTTGGTACCAGTGGACCGAGGAGAAGAAGTAATGACATGAACAACATTCTCATTAGCAGGAGGCTCTATAGAAGGAATCAGAGTAACAATGGGGGGATCAACTACTGGGACTTCGGGTTCTAATTCGGCAGGAAAATTGACTACTAAAGGAACAAGAGCATCAATGGTTGCTGGAAGATCGTCAGTGTTGGGGGCATGATCAAGGCCAAGTGTGAGGTTAATTGGTTGGGTAGATTGAGAAGTTACTTCAGTGTGAAATGGCAACACCGAAGAGGTAGCCTTACCAGGTTCACTAGCATAAAGAAGACTAAGGAAATTCTTAACTGGTCTGCTTCGTCTAGAGGGAGCAGTAGCTTTCTAACATGCACGAGGTGCGGTAGCTCGTTGAGCTTGGAGCTTGGCTCTGTCTTCGGCAAGAGTTGCATTGGCCCAATCAGGTACGGTGATGAATGAATGATATATAGGGGTATATCCTAACAAAACTTCAGAAGCTCAGCAAAAAAGATTCTCATTATAGGACCACACCTTCCTCAGGTCCTCCATTTTTACTGAGCTCTCAGCAATTTTGCCTTTGACTGTTTCTCCTAGATGTAAGAACAAGAGAATGTAAGGAAATCTGCATTGTAAAAGGGGGGGGGGGGTTCTTGGACACAAATTATCATATACCTGGTACACCTTCTTCATAAGGGCATTGATAAGAAGGAGTCTCTCTAGTTCTGTACTCCCAGTTCCCAGAGATGAATATGATATTATTTTCGTGACCTTTGTTCGAGTCTGGGAGGTGGGTGACTAAGTATCTATCTTTCCTCCTCACTGCCAAGTAATAACTATCACCGGCAGTCTTTAGAATATAATAGAAAAGAATCTCCCAGAGGTCTAAATTGACATTCAGAAGATTGTTCAAAGCTGCAACCTCCATAATGATCCTAAAAAAATTAGGGCAGCATTGGATGGGGCAAATTTTTGTAGCTGCAATGACCCAAAGTAGTAAGGGATGCAATGGGAACCTCACCCCACCTTCGCTGATGGCCGTCGTGTAAATAGGGATTGATTCCCTTGTTCTAATTAGAGGTTCGTCACTACCCGCAACCCGGATGTCGACATCATCAAGGATACCGTATTTGCTTATGGATGCTGGAACGCCTTCGAGCGTAAGGGGAGCCATTGGAAGGTGAATGCAAAAAAAATTGAAAATAGAGGAACTTCGAGGGAAACAGAGTGAAGAAGAAGATGAGAGGCAAAGTACAGAAGAATTAAAATTGAAACATTTTATATTAAGGAAAGAAGGAAGTCAAGAAGCCAAAGTATGAGCATTCAATGAGAAGAGACAATTGCGTTTCTCGAAAACCCAGGCAATCATGAATCTGAGCACATGAAGTGTCTGTCAGACAAATGACGGCTGACATTCGCTTCATAGGGGAAAGTGAAGGGGCATAAAAGTTATGCCACATGTAAATGGTCATGCAAGAGTCACGTGAGGGTTTAAGCCTTGCAGTGCCCGAGTTGAATTGACCGCGTTAGCAGTAGAGCCGAGAATCGAATGTCATGATCGTAGCCTATATTCAAGGGTTCTGATTGTATCAATCTAAGCTATAATCAAGGGAGCGTTTGGGAAATCCTTAGGAGACCTAATCATAGGGGAATAAGTAATCTTCTCCAGAACGATAAGGCAACTGGAGTCTATAAAAACCAGTAGAGGAGAATAGTAAAGGTACGCAATATCCTTCCAGAACACTATTCTATTATCTTTTTCATTTACTGACTTAAGTATCGGAGTGCCTTCGATCGAAGTATTTCGATCTTTGACAGTTTGTTCGTTTCGCAAGAATCTTGATCCTGCGGAAGGATAACACAGCTTTCTAGGAAGTAAGAGAATTTCGTCCTCTTACAGAAATGTTTATTGTTTGAGTAAAATATGAGTAAAGCTGCACACTAGTGCGTGCTTTTGTTCTGATTCTAATAGGAATCTGTTATAGGGAGCATGTTAAATTGATTTTCTATTCCTGAGGGTTCCTTTTTCTAAAAACATTTATGTTAGTAGAGACATTGACTTGTGCTGAAGCCTACTATCAAGCTGCCCCTTCTCTCTTTAGCTTCTGGTCTATAGCCAAGCGAATGGCAGAAACTCTACCATGTTATGGAGATGGTGATCATCACTTGAGTGGCAGTTGTTCTGGAATAGACTTATTAATTTAAGAAGACAATCTAAACGCTTGAAACTGCTATTAACCTTAACTACATCGAGTTATATCTTTTTTGGAAGGGAATAAACTGCTACGAGTGCTGATAAATTACCCATAGGTCCAGTACTCCTTCCTGTATGGTTTCTAAGTACTGACAATTTCTTTTGTTGCTTGATGTTTAATAGCTGATGGCCGTTGTTTGTGTTTGGTCACAAGCTTGTGTCATTTTTATTATCTATTACAAAAAATGAATAAATAGATTTACTTACCCAAAAAATTTTTTTTGCTCATACTTTTAATTAATTTTGCTGCTTGTCATTAATTTAGGTTATCCCAGACAAGTAATTCAGATGGAGAAGCCGGAGAAGTCTACTTTGATGATTAAATGCTTATCTTGTTGCATTTTTGTCACTAAATTGGTTGGAATTTTTTTTTTGTTCAACTTAATGGCAACGTGGATTTAAAATTTTCATGACTTGATTAAATTTTCATGGACGAGGTAGTTTTCTTTTGTTACAATTGTATAAGCGGTAATGCTGATAACTTGTCTTTGAGCATATGGGGCATCATTTTGTTCATAGTAGACTGTCTTGGAAGGAAGTGTGTCAATCCATTTTGTTCGCAGTATTGTTAGTAGCTTGACTATTCATTTTTCATTTGGTGGAGAATCCTTGGATATTTAAAATTCTCATTCTAGTGAAAATGCAATGAGTTAGGTTTTATTATGAAAAAGTAATATTAATTATTAAAAAAATACCGGAAATCAGGTGCCCAGTAATAATAATTAGTGGTGTTTAAATAAACACCGGTAATGATAATCAATATTTTTAAATAAACTCCGATCACCGGAATTTTACAAGGAATTCATCGATTAAATAAGCGTCACTTCACCGTTTAGTAAATGTCACTTTAATTTTTGTGGCATTTAATTATACGCCGATAATTTTTTTGACCAAGGTTTCAACGGCGTTAATAACAAACGTTAATAATAATATTTTACGGCGTTTATTTACATTTACCGGTGTTTAATAAACGCCAGTAAATGTCTTTTTTTTTTTTTTGTAGTGTGAAGAATCAAGATTGCTACGCACTAATGAAATGAGTGGAACTCCTAGTGTAGCTCTGATACCATGTAGAAATGTGTAAATCTCACACACAGGAGCACTTGTGTATTGAGTTTTAGATATAACACAAGTAATTACAATAATGACATGTAATAAAGATATACATCAATAAGTAATTAGTATAATATATCAATTTGTGCTCCAAATCACTCCAAATATTTGACACCCCACAAATTTTGAACCACTTCAATGCTAAGTTCTCAAAATTCCCTTGATGTTAAATCACTTAACACAAGTTTCTTGCATGAGATTGGGAAATTTCTAGATGAGTAACAAATAAAACCTTGAAAGGTAGGTTTTAAATTGAAAATTGTTCTGTGTACAGAGAAGATTTAGATGGTTTGCATGAAAGAACTTGATGTTGAAATGTATATGAATTAAAACATTACCACCCTTTCCACCTTTGAATTTTTCCATTGATCAGAAATTTGCACAATATGGTATTGCACAAAGAGAAGCTGTACTCTGGACATATGTGAACATTGACTTACCACCAATCAAAATCTACAGAGGAGGCTTAAGGTGATTTGTTTTAATGTTACCTTGATCGCGGTTTAATTTAATACGTGTTACTGGTGTGGGTATCTAATATGATCCTTTTCGATATATGGTGCGACGAGGGCATGTTCAGTTAGTTTACTTTGTAACTATCGTCCAAATTATTTTCATTGCTATTGTAAATTACATAAATAGTTAATGACTATTTATTTGTTATTTCTTTTTAGACTAACAAATCGAATTACAATTGAGATTAGTACATGTGCTTATCTATATTACTAATAAAAATACATTAACGTGAAAAACTTTTAATTTACTATTTTACCTTTATAAAAATTGTAAAGGCCACTCTATACACCCATAATAAAATATCTAAATTATCATCATATTCTTATGTATTTAAAATTTAAATTACCTATAACATCTCTTTTAGTGATCCGTTCAATCCTGATAATTACGGATTATTCCCAGAACAGCTTGAGAGGAAATGGATAGATCATGATAAGACATTACAGATGATGCATGACATACTGATTAGTCCATGAGGAACCCAAAATGCAAATACAGTGGAAGATCTTATTAGGAAAATTTATGACAAGGGTGTTGAAGTTTTACCAGCATTTATTGCAATATCATGAGAAAAGAACAAGCTGCATTACGAAATAAAACACATTCCGCAGATGTTCAGTGTTTCATCTGGTATTTCATGCTCAGACAACCTCTAAGCCTTCTTGAACATGACCTTAAATGGTTCATCACTTAGAGCTAGACGTCTCACACCATTGTGAATGTAAATACCAATGTCTCTGCATATGACTTTGCAGTAATTACTCACTGTTGGACCGAAAACCAGCTTGTAGCCGTCCCCATCTTTTTCAATCTTAAACCAATTGTCTATGGTTTCACGACCAGGATTTCCTTCAACTCCACCACTTGTCACGAAATACTGTCTTAATGATTTGTGTAATCAATCTTCCACACAGTAGACTGAACACAGATTGTAGCTGCAGAGAATTTGATGTTGAGATCTGTGGATTCCCGGATCACGCCTTTCTTGTGATTCACCGGGGAAAATGTCAATGGGAGGCCATTGTCAACCTCATGGTGCTGTTGGACAACGTCGAGTGGACAAGGATCATTGCCATGGCTGCCTAGTGTGAGTCCACCGTCCATGCCACGGAAAACAGGCAGAATATAGTAGTCCACGCCTGACCGTAGCTTCTTCCCTGCTATGTCCAGGATGGGTTCTGGTGCCGCAGCGGCCGTACTAAGGATGGCAAATGCCATAAATGATAGGAAGATAAAATTAGTCTTCCTTGTGAGCTGTGTTTGATGTGTACACTTGATGAATGGAAACTGCAAAGGAACTGCATTTATAGAGCTGCAGAAAGGGCATATGGGTTGGAATTATAATAAAGAATTTTTCTGCAGTAGTGGATTTCAAAAAAGTGGGTGAGATCTTCGGTGTGAAAAAAGCCCAATTCAATGGGTTGCACACAATTTCGAAGGACTTACCCAAAAAGACACTATTTTAGATTTATAAATACTGTTTTCCTTTGATAGATCCAATTGATTTATAATGTTCAAAAGTACTTGGACCATTGTTTTGCTTTGACAGATTTCATTTTTCTAACATAGCAATTTGTTGAATGTTAAGTCTTAAAGTATATATAATATTAGTCTTTCAATTCTTCTAATGTTAGATCAAACTTAATAAATTTAAATGGGTTCCACAATATCCAGAGAATCCTGCACTTATACATGTTGACATTGACGAAATGAATTTTAATTTGACCAAGTCTTTGAATATCTTATTTCTTCTGATTAAATTAAAACATTTGAGTGGCACCTCCTTTGGACTCATACCTACAATGCAATTACCTGCATTCCACATTTTTTTTGTAGGTTTTATACCAAGGCTTAAACATTCGACCTATGAGTTTATCACTCATTCTATATTCATCAATTAACTAATCCATGAGAGTTTAGGATATACTTTTTGTTCGCTGTTTATTAGAAACTGGAGGTGGTTGCTTTGAGGCAGTTCTACCCCACCATGGACCCAACCCATTAGCTAAAGTTGCCATCGATTCAATGCTATTTACCAACGAAAATAAGTCCTTTTCATTTTGTTACATTTTTTGCTGGATAGTCAATAGTCAGAGCCTCTTATCTAGGCATAGATACAATTTTCAATCTGTACAATAGTATGTTTGAATTGAACATGTTTACATATTGTGATGTGGAGTCAACATTTTGAGGGATAAGATCAGATGTCTCATATCACGTGGTATGCATGTGGTTTTTAGTTAAACATAATTTGGCCTTAGTTTATGGAATGATAAGGAGTTACAATTCAATCCATGTATGATTTGAAGATTTCAATTATGATTTAATGTGATTAAGTTATAATCTTAAAAAAAAAAAAATTGGGATCGATCATAAAAGCAACTCTATTTTATCATAACTTCTATAGATTGAATTTTAATCTTACTCTTATTTGTATCAAATTCCAATAATGTACTGAAACATAACTCTTTGATATTGTATTAATCTTGCCCAATTTATGAAGAATAAATCGGGGGTACTTTGTTAACTCATTGATCACCTATCAACCTGTGAATGCCGCATTCACGTCATAATATCCCCTTCACCGGGATCATAACCAACACAGAGTTTGGGCAGAGTTTCCCTTGTACTAGGCACTCCCAAACACGTAACCTACATATATTTAAATTACTTGGTCATTACAAGGTCCAATATACACCAATTTGTCCCTAATATTACTCTATTTCTATCCTTTGAACAAAATGACTCAAAAAGGGTTGACAAAATTATTTTACATTTTTGAAAATTTTGAAAGAGCTACTGGTAGTTCGTGTACGTGATATCAGTAGCTAAGCCTTCTGCCAACAAGTTACTAGTAAAATTTTTTGGAATCATGCTACAGGTAGCTAAGGAGTTGCTACCGGCAAATGAGCCTAGTTTTTCCCCAATTCAATCATTTTTCAATTTCAACTCACTCAATCTCATTCGACATTCACTTAAATTCATATAACACCAAATTTTACACAAAATACAGTTCATATGAGTTCGTTTTACAATCCTTCATACAATGTTCTATATCCAAAATTAATTACACGATTGTTTTAGAAAAATGTAATCTAGAGCCACAACTAGACTTTCTTCATCAACAGAGGTCCAAGTGAGAGCCGTACACTGGCGCTTGTCCTGCACTTGAAATGTTGTCCTCATAAAGGGTGAGTCACGCTCAATAGGGTATCTACTAAAAAAGTTACACCCCAACCTAGATGCATATAAAATATTCACATGTAATTCAACAATCAAACAAGCATTCATCACAGAACATACAACTTCAACAATGAATATCATAGTGTCATGCCATGTTATGAGATGAGACTCACACGTACAATGCAACCCGAGTCTTCATCGGCTCCTATAACACATGCAATGTCATGCATATGAATCCGGGCATTCCAAACCCCCGCCATTGATGTTACACATACAATGACCATTTATAAATTCCGGGTCTTTCTTGTGGTTGGTATTTATGGACTTCTACCAACAAACCCCCATTCGACACGACATTTATGGAATTCCACCAATGGCTCTGCATACGCCAACACACATTATGGACTCAATACCAATGGAGTGCATATACAAATCACCGAGTCTTGCACTCGAGGGATAATCTAGCCCTTCTTGATAACCCCAACCCTATTTTCACTACAACTCATGTGACTGTTAAACCTTGGTCCAACTTTTTCGAGCCCACGCATCATCCACCAAGAATGGTATTTGATCAAAACCATGCACATACCTAGACCCATGTGACATGCTGACGAATGTGATGCTTCCTGTATATATGCAATATAATGTACAATTGCATTTCATATTATTTTTGCAATCAATATTTCAATTTGCAATTACAACATCATGTTCAACATGTTATGAGCATAACATGAACAATTTCAAATCCTCAAAATAACTTATATCGTTAAGCGTATAATTACATTCTAACATCACCACAAAGTATTTTATATCAATTTCATTCAAATAACATACTTAGCAATCATAGACATTTTATCAAACACCTTTAAAGCACATAACCATGTAATAGATAATCACGCCCAAGTTATTGCATTCTCATGAAATCACCAAACAAGCAATTTCAAAAATAAACCTAGCTAGGAGAAGAACTCTACCTCTTGATGCGTAATACGAATGGTAGAAGTTCCAAGAAAACCTAACTCAAGCTTTAGAATTTGATTTTCAAAAATTCCGTTTTGAGACTTCATCAAAATTCGTAATTTTTGGTACGTAGGCATGACTCTCATCACATAGAACAACTTTTGTTTTTGGACCAAAGGATTCCAACGAACGAATCACCATTGATCACAAGAAGAAGATGTAAAAACCATTGAATTTCTTTCTCTTCTTCTCTCTTTCTCTCTTTATCTAAACATCTGCTAGGTAATGGGGAGAAATCTGATTTTTCTCCCCTATTTATACTCCTTAGATACTTGGCCCACAACGTGCCACACATCCCGTCTTTTCCTGATCCAATTTTGTTGTGAATCAATCGTTCCTTGTTATGTTCAATATATTTGATTTGAACTAAATTTAAAATTTTTTTCATATTTCACAATTAAAACCTGATCTCGTTTATTTTAGTTGTGCGAGACCAGATTGTATCGTAAAACGTAAAAAATTGTACTGTCTCGGAATTCAACGAAAATTGACTAGATAACTAGATTTTACAAAATGAATCAAATGGTAAGGTTCATCTTGTCATCTGAGTTCTATAAAAATTTAGATTTTCAACTCGTACCGTAGCACAGCTAATTTACCATTTTCCCCTTTTTCAAATTTTTTCAGATTTTACATTCTTCCCCCCTGAAGAAATTTTACCACCAAAATTTAAACACACATGTACACGTAAACCACATGCATATGAAACAAGTCATAACATTTTTGACTACAAGCATATACCTCCATCCTCAAACAAGAAATGACAAGTACCATGTATAATGTTCTCATACTCTCATGTCACATCCTCTACACCACGATATTGTCACAGCACCTTCACCAGCCTCACAGTCTTGCCTTGCAAAATTTACTCTGTCATCTATGATGCGAAGTAATCACTCCTTGAAGTTCCTATCCGCATTGACAACTAGCTCACCCTAATCCACCACATATATAGGATCTGAAGTGTACTTTGGGAGCATAGAGATATGGAACACCATGTGAACTCCTGATAAACTTGGCGGTAATGTCAACCAGTAAGCGACTGTGCCATCCATCTCATGTACCTCGAAGAGCCTGATATACCTTGACGACAACTTCTCTTGCTTCCCGAACTTAACCACTTCCCTCTTAGGCATCACCTTCAAGAAGACGTTATCTCCAACCTCAAACTCCAGAGGTCGTTGCCATCTATCGGCGTAGCTCTTCTTCCAGCTCTAAGTTATGTGAAGATGCTTTCATATCAAGTCCACCTTCTCTGAGGAGTCTCTAATCAAATATGAACCTGTGGAGGGTCTTTTTCCTACCTCCGTCCAACAAAGTAGAGAATGACAAGACCTCGCATAAAGTACCTCATAGGGTGACATCTGTATGCTCGCTTGATAATTATTATTGTAGGCGAACTCCACTATGGGTAAGTGCTCTTCCCAACTACCTTTGAGATCAAGGATGCATGCTCGTAGCATGTCCTCTTGAATTTGGATGGTCCTTTCTGATTGACCGTCCACCTGAGGATGAAAAGATGTGCTCATCATCAACTATGTCTCCATGGCCTGCTGAAAACTGTTCCAAAATGGGGTGTGAACCTGGGATCCCGATCCAATACTATAGATACGGGTAGCCCATATAACCAAACTATTTCCCGTATTTATAGCCTGTAAAATTCCTCTAGTGTGAAGGTCATCCGCACTTCCAAAAAGTATGCTGATTTTGTAAGCCGATCCACTATCACCAACACTACGTCATGCCCACGCGATGTCCATGAAAAATGGGTCATAAAATTTATTGTGATGTCCTCCAATTTTCACTCAGCCACCTTCAAAGGTTGGAGCAACCCTACTGGTCTTTGGTACTCAGCTTTGATCTGTTGACACATAAGACATCTACTAACAAAGTCTCCAATGTACCCTTTCATCCCACTCAAATAGTACTGGCGTCGATGATCATGGTACATCATCGTGCCACCTGGATACATAACAAAATGGAAACAATGAAAATTCCAAAGGATCTCCTCTCGCAGATCTATAGACTGGAAAATCATAACCCTTCCCCTAAACCAAAGACTACCATCCATGTTAATAGCCCAGCCCTCGTCACTTGTACGCAGTCCCTGATGGACAATATCTCCGTGTCCTACCCCTTAGACTTGATCACCCTACTCACTAGGGAAGACAACCACCAAAATCTGCAAAATTCCCTGAGTCTGACTCTTGTAGTGTTGTTCGAACTACCCCACAATCTCGAGCATCTACCACTTCTAGGAAACTATACTAGCCAAGACTCTCCGTGACTTCTAGCTAAGTACATCAGCCACCACATTTGCCTTACTGAGATGGTAATGCAACATAAATTCATAATCCTCCAATTACTCCATCCATCTACATTGCCTCATTTTGAGGTCCCGCTGAGTGAAGATGTACTTCTGCCACATAACAATTCATATTGTTCTCCATATAGATAATGGCACCATGCCTTTTAGGCGAAGACAACGGCTACCAACTCCATGTCATGTGTGGGGTAGTTCTACTCGTGGCTTTTCAACTGCAGAGAAACAAAAGCTACTAGTCTCCCAAACTGCATCAAAGCACATCCAAGTTCGTCTGTAGAGGCATCACAATACACTATGTACCTCTATCCCCTTTCTTGAACTATCAAAATTGGAGCTTAATTAAGACTCTTCTTCAACTCTTGGAATGCCCTCCACACGAGTCATCCTATTGAAACTTGACCTCCTTCATTATTAGTCTAGTCATACGTGCAGCTAGTCGGGAGAAGTCCTCAATGAACCTCTTATAACACCCTGTCAATCCCAAGAAACTATGTATCTCAAAAACTGACTTCAGCCTTACCCAAGTCATGATTGTCTCAACCTTTTTCAAGTCCATGGATACACCTGAAGTCGGCACTACGTGTCCCAAAAATTTCACCTCTATCAAAAAAATTCACACTTGCTGAACTTGGCATACAACTTATGGTCTCTCAAGGTCTACAAAACAATCCTCAAGTGCCCCTCATGATCCTCTTCTAACTTGGATTAGATCAGTATTTCATCAAAAAAAACCATGACAAACTGATCAAGGTAGGGTTAGAACACCCTATGCATGAGATCCATGACTGTTGTCGGGGCATTCATCAATCCAAATGGCATCACTATGAGCTCGAAATGCCCATATCACGTCCTAAATGTTGTCTTAGAGATATCTACCTCCCTAATTCTCAACTAATGGAATCCCATGCATAGATCTATCTAGGGGTAGACCTACGCCCCTCTCAATTGATCAAACAAGTCATCAATTTACAGCAAAGGGTATATATTCTTTATAGTAACCCGATTCAACTACCGGTAATCTATGTACAGCTAAAGAGTCTTTTCCTTCTTTTTGGAAAACAACACTAAATCACCTCAAGGTGAGGTACTCGGTCTAATGAAACCCTTGTCTAACAATTTTTACAACTGGACCTTGAGTTCTTATAAATCTATAGGTGCCATTCATGCGAAGTCATAGAATGGGAGATTTACCGGGTTATAATTCAATGGTGAAGTCTACATCCCGATGTGGAGGTAATTCCAGTAAGTCTTTCAGAAAAATATCTGCATACTTACAAATCACCCGAGGTAGACCCAACTCTTATTTCGTCTTGTTCTCCAAGTTAAGGCTTTCTAGCCAACCTATCAATTGTTCGTTCTAATGGAAATCATACACTACTTTGCGTAAAACATTGTGCTTTTTTTTCTGAAACTTGAAACAAACACCTTTGATGTATAAGCAGTGACCCTTAGTGTGCCATAAACTAATCCATCCCAAGGATGATATCAAACTGCGACATATCCATGACCCTAAGGTCCACCGTGAGTAGAATTTCTAAGATCTCTAACTCACATCTCAAACATATCTGATCAATGGATACTTTAACTTATAGGGGTGAACTCACATGTAATGGTTTTTTCAAGGTCTCAACCTCTAAGCCCAAATCTCGTACAATGGATGAAATAAATGAATGTGATACACTAGAGTCAAATAATTCCTTTTTCATAAGCGAGAGAGTAAGAATATACCATGTAATACTGACTGATCCACTGACTCAGTCTGAGTAGTGATGGTGTAGACTCACTCTTGGGTCCCTGAAATCTTGGTCTGTATGCTCTGCCCTCGGCCCCAACCCAAACCTTAGCCCATCTTCCCTGATTACAGAGTCCTCGTTCGTGAAATGGTAGGGGCCTATGTAGCACCCTAGAATTGAAACTAACTTTCCTGACCCATAGTAGGATAAGGAGGAATGAAGAATGTCTGTGAATGTCCCATTGATTATTGAGATTGAGATGCACCATAGCTCTAGGATCCCTGTCTCTAAGGACAATCCCGCTTCATATGGCCTAACTGGTGGCATATGAAATAATTCCTCTGGCCTGCTTGATAGGTGGTCCTAGAATTTCTCCCGCCTTGGGAAGATAGATCTTGGCCTTGGTAATCGCGGCCTTGTCCTTGATACCCTTATGGGGTAGAAGACTTCTTCTTCTTCCCCGAACTAAAAGAAAAGGATTGACCTTCCTTTTTCTTGTCCTTAGCACACACCTCCCAAATGCCCTTAGCATATTCCACTTCTCTCTCAATAGCCATGGCCATCTCAAACACTGAGTCCAAATCTTGTAGGTGGTGGCCCACAATCTTTCCCCAGATGGACAACTTCAAATCATCCTTGAACCTCCTCATATTTGCTAAGTCTGTGACCACTTAATCATTGGCAAACAAGCTAAATTGGTGAACTTAGCTATGTATTCCATCATTTTCATAGTCCCTTGCTTTAATTCCAAGACTTCTCGGACGTTTGCTTGCTGAATAGTTGACAAAAAGTACTTGCCCATGAAGAGCTCATAGAACTCTCCCCATGGCATCGTCTCTGGGTTCTTCGAGGCCTTTGCCCAATTCCAACATAAATGGGCCTCTCCCTCAAGATGGAACGCAGCTAATCTTATCTTAGTGTCATTGAATATGTTCTTCATAGTCTCTAAGATTTTATCCACTTCTTGGAACTAATGTTCGGCTACAATCGGATCTGCCTCTCCCATGAAAGTAGGTGGATTGTGTGTCTTAACCTTGTGGAGGTTACTCGAGTCCCCTTGGCCCACATTGGTGCTTACATGAGCAAAGGTAGCTACCATTGTGCCTATAGCCTCTATGAAGGCTTGTTGGTCAATAGCTGATGGTGGTTGGTTGTTGTTCTATCTGCCTTGTCGACCAATATGGTGTCCTCTTTCTCCATTTTCCATCTACACATGTCAAATAGAAATAAAGTACTAACTTAGTATCCCAAGGTAGGGACCAAAGTTAAAACATTGAGATTTCTTTTCTTATCTCACTAGTAAAGCGTGTGCCACTCTCTAGTAGACATCCACACCATGAACTATCTCTTTTCTTCTTTTTTTGACCCCCAAGGTTATGTTTTCTAACCCCAGTGCCTCATTTTCATACATTTAATCATGCATATTATTCACATAACATATAACATGTAACATGTAATGCACAATGGACGCAATGGCCTAAACCCACAACCCGCGAGTCTTAGGTACATTGAGAACCTACACTTTGATACCAAGCTGTGACACCCTGTTTGATCATTTTCCCTAATATCCAAACACGAACCCGAATTATGTGTATATGGCTTATAGAAATTTGTGAGTGTCACTCTCCCTCAGGTTTAATGCAAGAAATGGGGAAAAATCATGTGGATGAACAAAAACGTGTATGTGTGTGCAAAAGTGCTCCCCAAGCATTTTGAGATTTGCAATGTCGTGTTTTACTTTGAATGTGTATTCTAAGGTCGTCTCCTTAGGGAAAGAAAGGTCAAATACTTTAGAATGGTGATTTGTAAAGAAATAAAAATTAAAAAATCTTGTGAATTGTGTTTTGAGAAATACGCAAGAAAGTAAAGTTGGATCATCCATAGAGGTCATTCCAATGGGAATGCCAAATCGACTCAATTCATTCAACCAATATTGGTGTTTGATTTATTCGTAGGAAGTGAGAGTCTAATGTGGTTGTGTCGAATAAAAACATACCTCGTGAGAAGTCTACGGTGTATCAAGAGCCCACAACCATGTCTGCACTCAACCTAGTCAAACCAAACACTTTACACTATGATAAAGAATGAAGGAGAGTCATTTTCACATATCCAAGAGGAAATTCCTCTTGGATTAGCCAATTAAAAGTTTAGCTACTCATAGTAGAGGTAAGAACAAACATAATGTAAAGACACATGGTAGTGAAATGAAACATGAAACTTGTGTTGATTCAAGAAAAGGGTTAAACTATAAGAGCAAAGTAATTCATACCCAAAATACAAAGATTGAAGAGGAAATACCCAAATGTAGAAATGAAAATGTAAGAACACTTAGCTAAGCTTGATTACAACTTAAATAAAAGAGATTAGAGTGTAAGAGGCAAAGAGGGAAAGATTATAAGTGAAATAAAGCTTAGTACAATGAAAATATTGAAGGAAATGTAAAAATCAAACTTTCTTACTCAAAAACTTCATCTTCAACCTTGGAGCTTCTCTCTCTAAAAGCATGTATATTCTGAATAATGGTGTAAGACATTTCAATTTTGTCCATCCTCTCTCCCTTAGCAGGTGTGAACTGAATTGGAATGATTGGAGATAGGTTGGACACTTGAAAAAGCAATTTCTGTCCAAGCATGCTACCCCCATGCTTTCCCAATCGCCCCTCTTCTCTCTCTTGCTTGTCCCTTATCTCTTACTTTAAATCTGACTTTAGGGGTTAGGACAACATCATATGGTGTCAAACATGTTAAGGTATGGTTTGCACGATAAAAGATGGGTCCCCAGTAGGTTTTTTCCAATAAGGTTTTCTATCGGTAGTTTTTAAGTCTTCTATAGGTTGGTCTTGAATGACTTCTACCACTAGGTCTTGGTTGCCTTCTACCGGTAGGTTTTGTCCTACTTTGGGATTTCCTTAGTTCCTTGAGATCTTGAGCCGTCCGTTAAGCGGGCCCTTCTTCCCCCATTGACTTTGAGCACTTGATGGGATGCTGTATACATGACCTTACCTACTTTTCACCTAAAATCGCACAAATCTCCATTAATTTTGAATTTGAAACCATTTCCATCAATTTTCACTACAAAACAAGTAATATGGGTGCAATAAAGATGCATGATGTGCAATATTCTGTACTCATCACACCCCCTGACTTGATTTTTGCTAGTCCCTAGCAAACTTTATTTTCAAACTACACTACATAAAAAAAATTCCATTCATATTAAACAATTCACAGATCAACAAAATGCTCAAATCGTAATGCAATTGTGTAAATGAACTTGGGGCAAAATGAAACAAACAAAAATGGCCTATGATCCTAGGGACTCTTATATTAGGCCGACTACCACTAAACCACTATATACAATCAACCAAAAGCAACAAAAATGAGAGTGGCTCTCTCTTCTTCTCCTCATCTTCGCCATATTCATCATTATCCCCCTCATCATCGTCACCCTTGTTGTCATCCGACTCCTCATTATTGGACTCCTCCACCTCTAAAACAGTCATGCCCATGGGGATAGAAGTGGATGGCTCGGAGGTGGAAGGTGGAAGGTGGTAGCACTTCGGGGAGAGGTTCTCCTTGGAAAGTCCTCTCGAAGATCCTGGTGAACATTAACTTCAGCAGTAGCATATTCCCACTGAAATCATCCAACCATCCCTTGATCACATCAAGGTGTTGAGGGACTGAGCGATGTGGGGCAGTAGTGGATGGCCCAGAGGTGAAAAGCCCAACTATAAGCGGCTCGGCTCATAGTGGCCTAGCTCTCTCTTCCCTCTATGCAAACCCTCCTATCATGACCAACCACTTCATGCTACTGGACTTGTATTTGGCGCCAAACTCCAATGGAAGAGTCACACTGGTGGGGCTACCCTTCACCTTGTTATGGCGGCAGATCTTTGTGACAAGATGGGAGTAAGGAAGATTCGCCTTCAGCTTATTAGCCCGAGTGTTTTCCTTCATCACCTCCCAAATCATGAAGGCAAGGCCTATCCTCTTGCTCGACATGAAAGCATGGAGAATGGATAGCTTCTCCTCCCCTGGAGTCTTCTCTGCACCTCGAGGTAACAGATTGTAATGAAGCACTTTGTTCATTACCCCGTAAGAATGCTTGAGTGCCCCAACTTGGATTTTTCCCTTAAATTTTGTCGGGTCCTCGTACATCAAACTTTCATATTCTTGGAGTGACTTCATCCAATAGGTGTTGTGAAGATAGATGGTGGTGTTGGGAGGAGGTCTCTGGTAATGCAATTCCTTCACAATGACTGCCGGGGTGATCACCATCACCTTCCCTCTCACATTAGTCTTTAACAAAACAAAGCCCTCATCCATCACCCCTAGCCTTTGATAAAACTCCCTACACATGGGAAGCACAAACCTCCCCATGGGCTTGACCAAACATTGATGCCATGGCCTTTTATCACTTGGACCATGTAATCGTTTGGCCTGAGGGTGGGCCTACCTACTTGTTGCTCGCATGTCACATTTTTCCCTTTTATACATTTTGTGCTAGCGTCATTCTTTTTCTTCTCCCTTTGTTACCCTCCACTGGGGCATCCCTTCTCAGTCCTCTTGCGGGCTTTGGTTCCCGTAAGTGGTGGAGCGCCGGGGCCCGTTTGCTTGGTATGAGCAATAATTATCAAGATTGCCCGTAGGGCAACAAAAGCCAACAACCAATCCCATAATACATCAAAATTATCAAAGGACACATGAGAAGACTTACCCAACCGAGCCATTCCTTCAAATATCAAGGTTGTTGATGGTTTGTAATGCTTTGTGAAGGAAATAAGGGTTTTTGTAGGGTAGAGGTCAAGGAAATACAGAGTAATCGCTAAGAATTAGAAACTTCAGGAAGATAATCAAGTGATTTGATGATTGCCCAAAGGTTCTTTGAGTATTTCGAGAATTTTGGGTGAGATTTTTTAGGTTGAGATGATTGAGGAAAGTGAAGGGTTTCATCGAATTTTTGGGTAAAAAACCCTCGTTTTTTGGATTTCTAGGCAAAACCTATCAATAGATCATCAAAAATCTACCGGTAGAATAATGTACTGGAATTTTTCTACCGGTAGATTTTCAGCTTTCTACTGGTAGGAAATCCTTCTAGAAACTTTCTATCCGTAGGTTTCAACTTTTTGCAAAATTTTCCTACGCTCTCATCCTCAACCCCACTCCAAGTTTATTTGACTCCAACACATTCCAATGACCTATTTACTAACTCAACTTCACAAAAAACCATGATCCATGCTAGTGAACCACAATGTGTGACTATGCCTAAATTCATTTACGAAATTGCAATGCGATTTGAGTATTGATGCTTTCAAAACCATATGACATGAAATGTTAAATTCAACAAAATGAACATGCAATATGTAAAGCACAGACTAAAGTAGAAAAGGTATTCCTCTTGCTTTCTCATATCTAAAATTTGAGTATTATTCCCCTATCCTACTAGCTCAAGGTTGCTGACACAATTTTTCAAACACCCGAACGAATCACACATGAGTTTCATCATAGCTTTAAATGCTATACTAGAGTATACACCTACACATTTCTTTTCAAACCCATTGTTGTGTGAATTGAACATGTAATTTAAGCATTTACTCAATGGAATCCACATTCATTTAGCTATCCAAATTCAACTTTAATGCAATTCTCACCAAGGGTTTCTCTCCAATATGAATAACTCTATGATTATCCTAGCATGCTCTACATGAGTATATGTGAGACAAAATTTTGTACACAAACCAAAATTCTCACATATAATCCAAAAATGATGTGCACGCATAACAATTGAAACGACATTGGCATAATATCATGAATGGAATGTTAGGGCATTGGATAGCAAAACCAACTTTTCTTCTCATTTAAAATGTGCTCTCACTCACTATGCTTTCTCTAGATCATTTAGGACTTTCATGGGTTGTAATGAGGCCTTGGAGTGATATTTGGGCTGAGTGAAAGAAGGGTAGAGGGAGACAAAAATGGGTTATGCCAAGGGCATGACCTTTATTATCAAAAAACTCCTTTTTGTGGAATTTTCAACTTTACACCTTTACTTCACTTTTTGTCTCTTTTTCTTCTTGTTTCCTCCACATTTTTCTTCTATTTTATTTTATTTTCTTTTCTTTTTCAACCCCATTTTTCTCATTTTTCTTGGATTCTTATCATCTTTTTCATTCAAAATTTGAATTCAGCGCCATTCATCCCTTTATTGGATTTCCTCACCACATTTCCTTTTCTTCATGCTTAATCACGATCAGTCTCGAAAACAACAAAGGTGTGATAATAATAATCATTTTGCACTGGCTTGGTAAAACGTGTGGCATGGAAATGAATTTTCAAATAAGGCTTAATCATGACACAAGGGATAAATATTTCACAAGAAAAAGGCTAAGGCTCAATGCAATTCAAAGATGGCCTAAGATCCTCTCTAGATAAGCATGGGAAAGCATATTGGCATTTTAAGACAAATTCAATCAACTATTCACATGCACTCTAACAAAATCAAGCATAATGCGATTAATGAATAGATTTTGAATTTGAAAAATTGTTCATTTGATTAATGATAAGTCCCCTCCAACAAGGATTGACACTAAAGCTCACAGGGTACTTATTTCATCTCCACTATGCATGTCAAGCTCTAAAATGTGGATTCAATCCATAAACTGCCAAAATTACACATTCAATGTGCACTATAGCTGAGTTTGAAAGAAGACACATATGTAATAATCAGGCATAAGATAAATATCTATGATGTACTCATGTGTTCAAAGTTCAAAATGAAGATCAAACTATCACTAAGCCCATAACACTTTGAATAGGGGAATATGGTTCAACATTCAGATATTTTTAACACAAAAATTTTAAAATTTTTTGCATATTTTTCAACTATTCTATACAAAAAATTAGTAAAATATATGAACGGTGCATTTCATCACAAAATGGTATTGTCAACAAAAATTGGTATATCATACAAATGGAACACCTCACCCCTTTACATGAACTATGCATTGTCCTCAATGCAACAAAAAGATATGGAATGCAATAATGGACTTAAAAAAATAAGAAGGGTAAGAGAACACCTTGCAATGAGCTTTGACAAAAACACCACTATCTACAAATGTGAATAAAGAACACTATGCAAAAATGACAGTAAGTAGACAATTTAACTTACAAAGTAAATAATGAAGGAAAACAACTATACACTAATATCTACTTGAACAGTTATGTCTCAACAAGGTCTAAATAGACCGGATCAACCAACTCGTCTTCCATTATTTGAATTTCAAAACCCTCAAAGAATGATTTAAGCCTTTGGCCATTGACCTTGAATGTTTTACCATCTTTGGGCTTTTCTATATCCATGGCTCCATTTGGGTAGGCCACCTTGACAATTTAGAGGCCATCCCAATGTGAACGGAGTTTCTCTTGAAAAATGGAGAGGCAAGAATTATACAAGAGCACTTTTTGGCTAGACTCAAATGTCTTTCTCAAAATGGATTTGTCATGGAAAATGTTTGCTCTTTCTTTATGAATTTTTGAGGTCTCGTATGCATCTCTATGAATGTCCTCCAATTCATTTACCTTCAACTTCCTATGTTCCCCAACTATTTTTAGAATGGAATTTAAGGTTTTTATTGCCCAATATTCCTTTTGCACCATCTCTACTGGCAAGTGACAAGTCTTGCCGTAGACTAGCCAATAGGGAGACATACCAAGAATGGTCTTATAGGCAATGTGGAAAGCCCACAAGGCATCGGTCAATTTGAGTGACCAATCCTTTCGATATGGGTTAACCATTTTCTCTAGTATGCTCTTTATCTCCCTATTGGCCAACTCGGCTTGACCATTAGTCTGTGGGTGATAAGCGGTGGACACTTTGTGTGTTACGCCATATTTATACATCAAATAAGCAAATGGTCTATTGCAAAAATGTGAATCACCATCACTTATCATTGCACGAGGCATCCCAAATCTAGAAAAAAATGTTTTCTTTTAAAAAGTTGACCATGACTCGATGGTCATTGCTCTTGATTGGGATTGCCTCTACCCACTTGGACATGTAGTCCACTCCTAATATGATATAAAGGTAGCCAAAAGACATAAGGAATGGACCCATGAAATCGAGGATTTCAATGACTAGCACGAGGGAAAGGGACAACATGTTTCTACGGGTCACACTTCCTAACCTTTAACACCTTTCACATTCTTTGCAAAATGAGACACAATATTTAATCAATGAAGGCCAATAAAATCCAATTTGTAAACTCTTAGTTGAAGTTTTCTTGGAAGATAAGTGCCCACATGCATCAGAATAGCAGAAGGAGAGGACATTCCGTTGTTCATTTTCCAGTACACACTTCCTCATGACTTTATCAGGGCAATATTTGAACAGGTACAGGTTATCGAAGTAGAAGTGCTTCACATCCACCATGAATATTCTCTTATCATCCGAGCTCCAATGTGGGGGTATTTGTCCTGTGGCAAGAAAATTGCAAATATTAGCATACCACAGACAAACTGAATGGATAGAAAATGCTTATTGGGGCAAAAATCAGGGATAGGGATATGATCTTTGGCAACTTGAACAACAAAACCGTGACAAATGGTCCGCCACCACATTCTCGACTCCGTTTTTGTCCTTGATGATTAGGTTGAATTCTTGAAGGAGAAGGATCCATCTAATGAGTCGCGGTTAAGCATCCTACTTAGATAACAAATACTTCAAAGCAGAATGATTAGTATAGACTACAATAGGTGAACCAATGATGCATGACCTAAATTTATTCAATGCAAACACTATAGCTAGCAACTCTTTTTCAGTGGTAGTGTAATTCATTTATTCTTTATTTAGAGTTTTGCTAGCATAGTATATTGCATATGACCATTTGTCTTCTCTTTGACCTAGCACTACACCGACCGCGTAATCACTCGCGTCGCACATAAGCTCAAATGGTAGTTCCCACTTGGGTGGTCGCATGATTGGAGGTGAAGGAAACATGCTTTTTAGTTTTTTGAAAGATGCCTTATAACCATCTGACCACACAAAAGGGGTATCCTTTGCTAACAAATTAGTCAAAGGTCTTGCTAATGCACTACAATCTCTAATGAAACAACAATAAAATCCTGCATGGCCAAGAAACGACCTGATATCTTTGATGACCGTTGGAGTGGGTAGGTTGAAAATTGCTTCCACTTTGGATTTGTCCACTTCAATTCCCTTTGCGAACACAATGTGTCCAACACAATCCCTTGGGTTACCATGAAGTGACACTTTTTCCAATTAAGCATCAAATTCTTCTCTTCACATCTCTCTAGGACTCTTTCCAAAATTTTCAAACATCCTTCAAATGAGTCCCCAAATGCTGAAAAATCATCCATGAAGACCTCCACAATCTTTTCCACCAAGTTGCTGAATACCCCCATCATACATCTTTGAAAAGTTCTCAGGGGATTGCACAAACCAAATGGCATACAGCAATAGGAATAAGTACCAAAGGGGCATGTGAATGTGGTCTTCTCTTGATCCTCTAAGGTGATCTCCATATGATTGTAGCCACAATAGCCATCTAACAAGCAATAAAAGAGATAACCGGCTACCATGTCCAACGTTTTATCGAGGAATGGTAAGGGAAAGTGATCCTTTCGAGTGTATGAGTTGAGCTTCCGATAATCGATGCAAACTCTCCAACTGGTGACCACCCTTGTTGGAATCAACTCATTCTCCTCATTTGCCACTACAGTGACTCCCGACTTCTTTGGTACCACTTACATGGGACTAACCCATTTACTATCGGCAATTACAAAAATAATGTCCATGTCAAGTAGTTTGAGCACTTTATCTCTCATCACATCCTTCATAATAGGATTTATCCTTCATTTTGGTTGTCGGGATGACTTAGAGTCTTTTTCTAGATATATTCTATGAGTGCAAATGAGGGGGCTAGTTCCCTTGAGGACAGCTATGGTCCAACCGATGGCTCCTTATGCTTCCTCAAGACTCGCAACAACTCCTATTATTACCATGGCTCCAAAGAAGAGCTTATCACCATTGGAAATGTTTTGTGCTCCCCTAAAAAAGCATATTTGAGTGTAGATGGAAATGGCTTCAACTTAAAGGTCGGTGTTTGCACTGTTGATGGAAACATATTTTTTTTCTTGTGGTGGAAGTTTTTCAAATGTTGGGGTCCAATTCCACACCCCTTGCATACTTTCTGGTTCCACATCTTCCATAAACTCTTCCTCCTCCAACTTGGCATAGAAAAGTAAATCTATGTCATGCTTCACACATGTGTTAATTCGATTGACCTTATGTACTTCCTCATCATCCCCCCGTTGCTTGAAATGGTTGAACACGTTGAGATTCATTGTCATGTTTTCTAATGCAAGCTTCATTAGACCATTCTTACAATTTATCACAATATTAGAAGTAGCAAGGAAAGGTCTTCTTAATATGATAAGAATCTGTGAACTAGGAATCTGTCAAGTACAATAAAGTCAACGGGAAAATAAAATTTATCCACTTGGACTAAAACATCCCCAACATTCCCTTTGGTGTTCTCACGCTTTGATTCGCTAGTTGAAGAGTAATCAGGGTTGGCTTCAACTCCTTAAGTTGTAATTATTGGCAAACCAAAAATGGTAGGAGATTGAAACTTGCTCCCAAGTCCTGCAATGCTTGCTACACACGACATTTCCCAATGGTTATTGCAATGGTAGGGCAGACGGGATCCTTGAACTTGGGTGGTGTGTTTGTCCTCATGATGGAGCTTTACTTACTCGGTGAGGAATGCCTTCTTGTGCACATTCAACTTTCTCTTCACGGTACACAAATCTTTCAATATTTTTGCACACAAGGATATTTGCTTGATGGCATTAAGGAGAGGAATATTTATCTTCACCTGCTCAAAAATTTCTATAATATTTGAATAGTTAGCAATTTTAGCTGATGACTTCAATCATTGGGGAAAAGGGGCCAGGATAGGACAATCATGCACATTCAAATCAACAATCTTTGGTTGTTCATGTGTTTAACCGTCTTCGGTACCCTTAGTCTGTTTTTCATTTTCCAATATGGCATTGGATGATACTTTAGGTAAAATAGTTTTATCTATTTTCTTGCCACTCGTAAGGGTGGTGATTGCACCGAGTCGCTCACAACTCTCTTTGGTAGCATCGAATGATTCAATCAATGTTGACCCCTTGATTTTTCTTGGGGTTGAGCGTGAAATTTTCGTTTCTCTTGTTGAGAGACCATATAGCATTAGTCAACTTAGTGATTTAAGTTTGAATGTCATGAAAAGTGATGGCAGTTTGATTGTTGATTGTGGTTTGAATCTGAATGAATTGATGGACGACATCCTCTAAATTTCTCTTGTGAAGAGGTTAGTAGGTGGGTGGGTGAGTTAGGTGGTCCTTGGTGACCAAACCCTTGTTGAGGTGGGTTTTGTGAAAACCCTTATGGATTGGACTATGGGTATTGGGACTGCCAAGAAAGAACCTTGGCACATCAGTGGGATCCGTGATATCCCAATATTGAACATTTTTTGCCAATGTGTTAAAGTAATCGAGGGCCTCATTGGCATCCTTACTTAGAAACTCTCTATTGTACATCATGTCGATAAATTTTCGATGGCCCGGTGTAATTTCTTCATAAAAGAAACTCACCAATTGCCATAGCTCGAATCCATGATCTGGAATGGAGTGTAACAAGTCCTTGTATCTATCCCAACATTGATAGAACTGCACATTTGATTTTTCAAAAAAATTTTGAATTTGTTTAATAAGAGCAATTGTCTTGGGCACCATAAAAAATTTGTTTAAAAATTCGGATAACATTTGTGCCCAAGAACTTATCGAGTAGGGTTTCAACGAGTTCAATCAAGTTTTAGCTTTGTCCTTGAGGGAGAAGGGAAATAATTTCATGCGTCTCATGTCTTCCATTGCTTGATTTGTAATAAATGTTGCAACTATTTCCTCAAATTCCTTAATGTTTAGTTACAAATTTTCTCGTTCCACTCCATGGAATTGAAGAAGTAATTGCAACATGTCCGGTTTAACTAAGAAACCATTGACTTGCACGGGTAGAAGTATGCATGAGGGAGTGGTGCTTTGAGTACGTTGGAGATAATCTCTCATTGATCTCGTCGGAGGATCAATAGAGAGATTATTTCCTTCATTTCTTGAAGGGGGGAATTGCATTCGTGGGTTTGGCACTTAGGGGGTTTTGCATTCCCCCACCCCTCAGATTATTGGCACCATCATCCCTAAAATTTTGATTATCACGTCCCCACATGCAAAACACTACTTACAATTGAAAAATGTTACACACAAATATATACAAAGGAGCAACGTACCTCGGCCCGTGATGAAAATCACGTGACTTACCTCTGTTGTCCCAAAATCACCTTTGAATTCGACCCTTAACCCTCTGTAGCAACGGCGCCAAAAAAGTTTGATTGTTTTTCCTAATCCCCAAACACGAACTCGGATAATGTGTATGTGACTTATAGAAATTAGTGAGTGTCACTCTCCCTCGGGTTCAACGTAAGAAATGAAGAAAATTGTGTGGATGAACAAAAATGTGCGTGTGTGCGCAAAAGTGCTCCCCAAGCGTAGAGAGACTTGCAATATCATGTTTTATGTGGAATGGGTATTCCAAGGTCGTCTCCTTAGGGAAGGAAAGGTCAAATACTTTTGAAGGGTGATTTGTAAAGAAATAAAAATTGAAAAATCTAGCGAATTGTGTTTTAGTGAGTTGTGTTTTGAGAAATATGCAAGAAAGCAAGGTTGGCTAATCCATAGAGGTCACTCCAATAAGAATGCCAAATTGACTCAATTCATTCAACCAATGGTGTCTCGATGTTTGATTTATTCATAGAAAGTGAGAGACAAATGTAGTTGTGTTGGACAAAAGCATATCCGTTGATCAGTCTACGGTGTATCGAAAGCCCACAACCAAGTCTGCACTTAGCCTAGTCAAACCAAACACTTTACACTACGATGAAGAATGACGGAGAATTGATTTCACATATCCAAGTGGAAATTCCTCTTTGATTAGCAAACTAAAAGTTTAGCTACTCATAGTAAAGGTAAAAATAAACATAATGTAAAGACACATGGTAGTGAAATGAAACACAAAACTTGTATTGATGCTAGAAAAGGTTTAAATTACAAGAGCAAAGTCATCCATACCCAAAATACAAATCTTGAAGAGGAAATACCCAAATGTACAAATGAAAATGCAAGAACACTTAGCTAAGCCAGATTACAACTTAAATAAAAGATATTAGAGTGTAAAAGGGAAATATTACAAGTAAAATAAAGCTTACTACAATGAAAATGCTGAAGGAAATGTAAAAACTCAACTTTTTCTCTGTAAAACTTCATCTTTAACCTTGAACCTTCTCTCTCTAAAAGCATGTATATTCTGAATAAAGGTGTAAGAACTCTCAATTATATCCATCTCTCTCCCTTAGCATATGTGAACTGGATTGGAATGATTGGAGAGAGGTTGGACACTTGAACAAGCAATTTCAGTCCAAGCATGCTCCTCCCATGCTTTCCCAACCACCTCTCTTCTCTCTCTTGCTTCTCTAATCTATCTTACTTCAAATCTGACTTTAGGGGTTAGGAGAGCATCATAGGGTGTCAAACATGTTAGAGTATGGTTTGGAGGACAAGATATGTGCCTACGAAGTAAGTGGAGTCGTGTGAACAGGTGTCTGGCAGATCTGGGCAAAATGTACCGATAAAACGTAGAAAACCTACTGGTAGGTTTTTTCATGGTAGAGGAAGAAGATTTCCTAGAGCATTTTCTATATGTAGGTTTTGAGTCTTCTACTGGTAGGTCTTGAATGACTTCTACCGCAAGGTCTTGGTTGCGTTCTACCGGTAGGTTTTGTCGTGCTTTGGGATTTCCTTGGTTCCTTGAGGTCTCGAGCCGTCCATTAAGTGGTCCCTTCTTACCTATTGACATTGAGCACTTGATGAGATGCTTTATACATGACCTTATTTGCTCTTTACATACATTCACACAAATCTCAATTAATTGTGAATTTGAAACCATTTCCCTCAATTTTCACCACAAAACAAGTAATATGGGTGCAATAAAGATGCATGATGGGCAGAGTCTCTCTTGTACTAGGTACTCCTAAATGCATAACTTGTAGACATTTCAATCACTTGACCATTCTAAGGTCCAATATACATATATTTGTCCTTAATATTACTCCATTTACATCCTTTGAACAAAAGGACTCAGAGCCCAAAGGTTTGACAAAGTTCTTTTTAAATTTTTGAAAATTTTGGAGAAGTTACTAGTAGCTCGTGTACGTGCTACCGATAGATGAGCCAAGTTTTTTCCCAATTCAATCAGTTTCCAACTTAAACTCACCCAATCTCATACACCATTCACCCAAACTCATATAACATCAAATTTTACACAAAATATAATTCATATGAGTTCTTTTTGCAATCCTTTATACAACGCTACATATCAAAAATCAATTAAATTATTGTTTTACAAAAAAATGGAATCAAAAGCCACAACTCGACTTTCTTTATCAACGCGGACCCAAGTGAGAGTCATCCACCGGTGCTTATCCCGCATCCAACATGTTGTCCCCATAAAGGGTGAAATACACTCAATAGGGTATCTCCTAAAGAGGCTACTCCCCAACCTAGATGCATATGAAATGCTCACATGCAATTCAACAATCAAAAAAGCATTCATCCGAGAACATACAACTTCAAGAATAAAGGTCATAGTGTCATGCCATGTTATAAGATGAGACTCACACATACAACGCAATTTGAGTCTTCACCAGCTCCTATAACACATCCAATTCCATACGTATGAATCTAGGCATTCCAAGTCCCCGTCATTGATGTTACATATTCAATGACCATTTATAAATCTCAGGTATTTCTTGGGGTCGGTATTTATGGACTTCCACCCAACGGCACCCAACCGACACGACACTTGTGTACTTTCATCAATGGCTCTACATACGCCGACACACTTGATGGACTCAATACCAACGGAGTGCATATCTAAATCACCAGGTCTTTCACCTAAGGGATAATCTAACTCTTCTTGCTAACCCCGACCCTATTTTCAATACAACCCGTATGCCTTAGTCAAAACTTGGTCCAACTTTTCCAAAGCCCACACGCATCATCCACAAAAAATGGTGTTTGACCAAAATCATGTACACGCCCACACCTATGTCACATGCCCATGAATGTGATGCTTTCCGTGCATATACAATGTAATGTACAATTGTATTTCATATAATTATGCAACCAAAATTTCAATTGCAATTACAACATCTTATTCAACATGTCATGAGCACAACATGAATAATTCCAAATCCTCAATGTAACTTTTATCATTAAACATATAATTACATTCTAACATCACCATAAAGCATGTTACATCAATTTTATTCAAATAGCATACTTATCAATCATAGGCATTTTATCAAACACCTTTAAAACACATGACCATATAACACATAATCATGCCCAATTTATCACATTCTCATGAAATCACCGAACAACCAATTTCAACAATACTCAATTCATGTAAAATTGGTTTAATACATTCTTATACCATTTCTCATACTCTAGTTACACTAGAAATACATTTAGACAAGGTTGAAAATAAACCTAACTAGGACAAGAACCCTACATCTTGAAGCGTAATACAAATGGTAGAAGATCCAAGAAAACCCAAATCAAGCTTTAGAATTTGATTTCCAAAAATTCCGTTCTTGAGACTTCGTCAAAATCCACGCTTTTTGGTACGTAGGCGTAGCTTTCATCACGTAGAACAAATTTTGTTCTTGGCCCAAATGATTTCGATGAACGAATCACCCTAGATAGCGAGGAGAAGATGGAAAAACCCTTGAATTTCTCCCTCTTCTTCTCACTCTTTCTCTATCCGAAAATCTTATGGGTAATGGGGAGAAAATCTGATTTTTCTCCCCTATTTATATTCCTTGATACTTAGCTCATAACGCGCCACACGTACTGTCTTTTCCTGATCCAATTTTGTTCAAAATCAATTAAATTTTGTTTCATTTTATGTTCAATATATTTTATTTGAACTAAATTTAAAATTTTAATATTTCTGAATTAAACTCCTATCGCGTTTATGTTAGCCACGCCACTCCCGATCGCATCGTAAAATACAAAAAATCTGACAGTCTCAGAATTCAATAAAAAATGACTGGATAACTAGATTTCATGAGATGAATCCAACTGTGAGATCTATCTCGTCATTTGAGTTTTAGAAAAAATTAGGCTAATTACCGTTTGGTCTTTTTTCATAAAAATTCAAATTTTTTCGGTTTCACATTTGAAATACTGGACACCAGATATCAAATTATGATCCACTCCATGACTAACTTTTCTCAATTCTCTTGTTGTTAAATTACAAGTTGCGTTGATGGAAAACCTATTTGAATATAAAGGGTCCAATCAATCATTGATGACAAAAATGTTTGAAACATAGATTGACAAAAATTATTGAGTGACTAAATAGATAAAGGCTGCAACTATTCCCACCACACAAATCTCTGTTCCCAACCTATTAAACTATAAATCATAAAATGATTAAATTCATCTATTTTATGCTCACCCCACTAAATGTCAGCTAATAACGAAAAAAGGACCTTTTCATTGTGTTACTTTTTTGGCTGGATAGTCAATAGTCAAAGACTTTATCTAGGCATAGGTATAATTTTCAAGGTGAAAATTATAAAAAACTACAATTTTTATTCTTTTTTGTTGATAAGTCCAGGTAGGGGCATTTTGAGCACTACAAGAATTTCAAGTTTTATCAGCATTTATTAGCCAACTTTTGTAACAACTGTCGATGACGTATTAATGTTTTGGCATTCATTAAGAAGTCATGTTGAATGCTTACAAAAGCTGGCATTTACAATGAATGCCAGTGCATTAGATACAAAAATGAAATTGTGCCCCTGTTGACTGAATTAAGGAATTCCCAAAATCACATCCCCAAATCCCAAACATCTGACTCTCATATCCGCCCATATGTGTCGTCTGATCGAATTTTCTCTCTCTTAGCTGTTGATCTCACTTGTTTCTCATAGTTTCACTCTCTGATGTTCCGCCTCTCACTCCCACAATCAGATATCTATAATAGAGTATTTCCCAGCTCCTGCCACTTTTCGCCTAACATTCTCAAAATCACATGAATGTCTCTCTTCTCTCACTCCTTTAGTTTCACTCAGATCTCTATCCTCTCCACTAGATCCCTCATTTGAGTTATATCTCCCCCTACGGTTCTCATTCTCATTCTCTGATCTCTTTTCATTAACTATTTCACTCTCACTCTAATCCCCTAATCTTTGATCTTTGACCACAGATCTCTTACTCTTGCATCTGCAGCATTTGACACTCTAAATATGTTGAGCTGAAACATGCTGACAATAATGATACACATTTGAGTGGGTACACACAGCATTGAAAGATCCATACTCTAATCTTTGTCAATTGCTACAAGCAATGTGGATTTCATGTCATGTTCATTGCTTCGATTCTCATTCTCTCTCTGTCTCTCTCCTTCTCTCTCTACTTCTTGTTTCTCTAGGTTTTTCCTTACTAGTTTTGAAGTCAAAATTATATCAATTCTGCATATCTGTCGCATCAAATATAAAAAGGAGTGTAAAAAAGTCATAGTTCAACTCCAGCCACTCACATGCATATGATCCCTCATTCCTTGTGTGACACCCCAATTCCTAGTGGTCCTTATTACTCATTAAGCCTTATTAATTTAGTTAAGGCCTTGGTCCTAGTGGACCAATTCCAAAGAAAGCCAGGCGAAGTCTCTTTTGTACAAAGAGCTCCACCCAAAACACAAACCTGTCTCAAGGCAATTACAATGATCTTCCAAGGTCTAATGTAAACATTTAAACAATTCTAATACCTTCAACATCAACCAACAACTCCAAATGTACAAATGACCATTTATCAAAACAATAAATATAAATGCCCCATATTACATGCCTTTATAAAAAAATATACATGTGTTGTATAATTCAAAAATACAAGGCTATCTAATTAATAACAACTTGGACTAAAGGTATCTATGACATCAAAATAAGAGCTTGGACTCTAACTCTATCATCAAGATGGGCCTATGTGTAGGCCTTCTGTGAAAGCATGCACTATAATTGAAAATGTTTTCCCACAATAGGGTGAGCCAAAGCGTAGTAGGGTATCTTCTAAGAAATATGCCTCCCAACCCAATGGTGCATACGATGGTAATACACATTTGTATAAATCAATCATTCATATATGTAAAATGTGACATAAATAAATGCTATCAATGATATCATGACATGAAGTGATGTTTCATGCATGCAAAACTAATCTCAAACCCACCCCCAAGTTCCCACGACACTTGTGATGGCATGCTCATGAATTAGACACTACACGCTCACACCATTGAGTTATGCCCACACCATTTGTTGATTTCCACCAACGGCTACTAAACCGACATGGATTTTGAGAACATCCCTATATATAGACTCACTTTTATAGACTCATTACACCACCAGATAGTGTGTGACCAATAAAACCAAATTTTGCACTCGAGGAAGAATCTATCATTTTTGGATATACCTTGAAACTTTGTTATCATTATTTCCATGAGACTAAGTCTGCTTTTAGGAAAACTTTCAAACCTCAGACACTCACCAGTGTGGCAAGCGACAAACCCATATACACACAACACCAGCCATGCCAATTCATTGTGCATGTAATACAAAACCCATGAACATGCCATGTATACCCAAATGCAATGAAATGGAATTATAATCTCAAGTACCAAAATAAATGCATATATATGAATCATCATACCATTTCATCAAAACATGTAATGTGCATAAAATTACACACCTAGAATGCTTATCATCATCATGGCATTTCATCAAACATGCACTGTGCATAAAATTCCACAGTTGGCATGCTTGTAATTTCAACGTAGTAACATGTTTATTAACTCAATAAACAAAAATATTGATACAAAAATATGTTCAATACACCAATAAGCATGTGCTTAATCAACAATAAAAGTCATATGCCAAACACCCATTTAACATACATGCACATTTATATCCATATCACATACACACACTAGGTTCAAATTTAGTACCAAATAGAAGAGAACCCACACCTCTTTGAAGAAAATGGTGGTGAAGAAAATCCCTTGAAAACCCACCAAGCCTCCTTGAAGCTCTAGCCAAAAACCTTGACCCATAATTGGTAAAAAAAATAGTCGATCTTGGTATTGAGAGGTAGCACTCATCATGTAGAGAAAATTTAATTATTTTTTGATTGAATTCTGGTCAGATTGAAAGATATTTGCAAAAGAAGGTGGGGAAATGGAAGAATTCTCTCTCTCTCTCTACTGAAATTTGTGAGGAGTGGGGGAGTGGAAGACTTGTCTTCCATTTTTTTGCCCCTTTATATACTAGGTGTAGATCTTGCCACATGTCCTCTTTTTATTGGTGAAAATCCTAGAGAGCCAATGACATTCTGACCATAGTTTTAAAAATTGGCCCGGACATCAATTCGAGAAAAGAATCAGGGGTCACTAGTTCAACGTTGGGTCATTGGTTGGACAGGTCTTATAATAAAAAAATAAAAAATAATTATAAATAGGCTAAAAATTATAATAATTATGAAAAGAGCTTACTTAATTTACATTAGATCAAACAAAAATCCCAATGTGCCTGTCCAAAAAAAAAAACCCAATGTGCCCATGCATAGCATCAATATTTATAATCAATATGAATGATTAATATTAAAATTTAGATTCAAGCATGTGCATTACAAAGGATTTAAAATAATAATCTACTCTGAAAAATCAATCCAATGACTGTATATAGAAATAGGACATGAATGAAAAAAATAATCTGCTCTTACAAAAAAATTAATATTCATGAATTCAAATACAAATCAACTAAATCTAAAATGGACCCAATTTATGAATGTATATTGAAATAGGAAAAAATTTATACAAATACAAAACAACTAAATCTAAACTGGACCAAGATAAAATTACAATTAACATAATGGCACAGAGAGAGAGAGAGAGAGAGAGAGAGAGAGAGAGAGAGAGAAATGTACTACTTGAGGTCTTGATGGATTTCAAAATATTGACTAAAGAATCAAGGAGGGGAACATCCATTGTGCCTGTGAGTAGAAGATTTGAGTTGAAGGTTTTGTCTAAGTACTTATATTCTTCGACTGTGTGAGTAACTGAGTGCATCAAGCATAGAGAGAGAGACAATTGACCAAAGGAGTAAGACACTGCTTGATGGTTTCCATTGTATTCCCTTAATCTCCAAACAAAAACCCTCAAGGTGTATATGACTTTTATGTGTGGGTGAGTGTCACTCTCACTTGGGTTCAATATAGGCAATGGGGAAACGGGTGTGTGGAATGAAATGCGTGTGTGTGAACAAAAATGCTCCCCAAGTGCATAGAGACTTTTGCTTGTTGCGTTTTACTTGGAAATCATATTTCAAGGTCATCTCCTTAGGGAAAGAGGTGAATCGTGTTGAAGGTGATTTTGGTGAAAGGGGTAAAGTGTAAAAATATTTTGATGTTTGAGTTTGGTTTGTGATTGTGTTCATAATGAAAAGGAAATGGAAAACAAGTTTTGGCTAATCCAAAGGGGTCATTCCAATAGGAATGCCAACCCAACTCGAAACCTTCCTCCAATAGTGTCTAGATGTTCAATTGATTAGTAGGAAGCGAGAGACCAAGATGGAGGTGAGGATCCAAGCATAACCCGTGACAAATCTATGGAATATCAAAGACTCACAAATACGTCCACACTCAACCCAGTCAAACCGAATCAACGTACACTATGGGGAGGAAAGAAAATGAGTTGAAATGACATACCCAAGAGGAGTTCTCCCTTGGATTAGCCAACTATAAACTTAGCTACTCTTATTCAAAACAAAGACATAAGTGAAATGGAGAGACATTGTAAAGAAATGGAGCTTGGAACTTAAACTAATGCAAGAAAACACAACTATAGGGAAATGCATTTAATACCCATTCAGAGCTTGAAATGTAGAAAACTCAAATACATTAATGATAGAAGTTAAGATACTGAACTAAACTTGAAATATTGGAAATAAATGGCATTAAAGACAATAAAGGAAGCTTACACAAGTCTCACAAGAGATTACACGAGAAATGGATGGAAGAAATGTAAAAATCTAAGCTTTCTTTTTCTAATTTGTCTTCTACCTAGAACTTCTCTCTCTACAATGCAATATGATCTGAATAATGTGTAATGAATAATCTAATTTCATCCATAGAGAGCTCCATAGGTGCAAGATAGGCTTCCCATCAAGAGGGGGGCTAATTGGATGGAATGCTACAGGCCAGGACAAGCACAACCTTCCCTTCTATTTGCCTTGCTCTTCTCTCCTCCTCAGTAATGCCAAGACCTTCAAAGTCCAACTAGAGGTGAGGGGAGGCTTGTAGACGTGTAAGAGATGTTAGGGGATCTGTTGGAGAAGTGTAAGTCGGACCCCCAAATTGCAAAGCTTGAGTTACAGAATGTCTGGGTAATCTAGGCAAAACCTTTCCAGAAGGTTATCATAAACCTTTCGGAAGGTTTGTGCAGGAACGTTAAATAAGCATTCCAGTAAGCAAAACCTTTTCAAAAATTTCTTTACAACGGGTTCAAGCTTCAAAACAAAATAGCCAAAACCTAAAGATGCTTCTACTAGCCAACACAAGAAACCCTAGCTATGTACATCCAAAAATAAAAAGAAAATACAAAGGTCCTCAATCATCCTCATCATCAAACGCATCCTTCCCCTCGGTCTCGGACTTCTTGTCATCGTCATTGTCATCCACCTCGGCAATCATGGAGGGCACAAGAGTAGTAGTCGAGGGTCCAGCAAGCTGCGATGAAGGTCCTCTAAGGATAGGCTCACTCGGAAATGTATGCTAGAAAAGTCTCATCACCATCAATGAGAGCCCATGCATAGTGGACTCCAAAGCATCTAGACGTTGGGGTATGGTGCGAGCTAGGGTAGTCGCAGGTGCTCGAGCAAGAGTAGCTGGTGGAGGTGTTGACGAAGATGGCTCGACTGTTGACGACTATGGTCCCGTAGCCCCAGGTCTCTAACCCCCAGTCCTGCCAGCCTTCTTTTGACTGCTGGGTTTTCTTATGGCTCTAGTCTTTGGGGGGAACAGTGCATCATGGGAATAGTGCTTCACCTTAGCCAGTTCGTAGAGACGGGTGACGAGGGTGCCAAAAGGGAGATTTGTCTTTGGCTTCGTAGCCATGGAAAACTCTCGCATGTTCTCAAAAATAAAGAATGCCATATCCATAGCCACCTCTATCATGAAAGCGTGGAACAAGACCAGCATCTCAATGTTCGGGTTCTTCTCCGAACCCTGGGCCATCAAGTTATAATGTAGCACCTTATTTATAACCCCGTACAAATGGTTGAGGCCCCCGACCAATGTTCTTCCTTTGAACGTGGTCGGGTCCTCATAGGTGAGGGCCACATAGTCTAAGAGAGTTCTACCTCATCCACGTTGTGTGGGTAGACGGGGGTAATTGGCAGTGGTCTCTCATATTCCATAACCATGGCAATAGTGGCAGGGGTCACTTCAAATATTTTTCCCCTCACGTTGATCCTTAATCTTCCCCCGTCATTGCCAACTATCGATAACTTAGTGGAAAATTCACGGCACATTCCCAAGTTATACTCCATCACTTCTTTAAACCAAATATGTATCCCTCGGGCCTCAATCACCCTCACCACCTCATCATTGGGTCCAAGAGAAACCTTGTCGACCTACCTCTCGCACATCACCCCTTTCTCCTCAATTCGTTGCCTCCGGGCATCATGCCTAGCCTTGGTCCTTTTATCCTCCCTCTTTTGGCCACTTGGGCCCTCCTCGACTCTCTTTCGGGAGCTAGAGCCCGTGGTGGAGGAGAGTTTGGGCCCGTCCTCTTTGTACGGGCCATGAGTATCAACAATGCCCCCATACATAGAAGAGTCAAAATCATCACCAAACAACTCTCCATAGGCTCGAATACCTCTATGGACATCCCATTCATCCTAGCCATTGCAATGGAGTTGGGTAGGTTAGGGGAAGAACAAAGATGATGAGTGATTTGGGTGAAAATAGAAATCTAGGGTTTTATGGAGAACTCCACGTGGCGCGAGGGAAAAAGAGAAAACTTCAACTTCTCTCTATGATCTACGGAGTTCTGTTGATCAAAATCTTTTGGGCCAAGTATTATAGTTGATCTACGCGACGAAAGCTATGCCTACGTACCAAAAACGACAGATTTCACCGAAGTTTCAAAAATAAAATTTTGGAGAAATTAAGGTTTGAGCTTTGGTGGTTTCTTGAAGGTTTCTACAACTCGTTTTTACGCTTCAAGAGATAGATTTTTCTCCCCAATTAAGTTTATTTTCAACCTAGTCTGATTATATGGAATGAGAAGGGTGTTAGAGGTGTAGAACACTTGCCTATTGTCGTTAATTGATGAAATAGGTATTGGAATTGGGTAAAATCAACTATAGCATGAGTTGGTATTTAGAAATTGCTAGCTTGTAATTTATTGAAAAATTGTGATATGTGGGCATGCTATGTGTTTATATTATGTCTTGAAGAATTAAGTGTGTTATTTGGATAAGATTATGCGATAACATGCTTGGAAATTGTGGTTGTGTATAATGTTGATATATGTTTGGTGATGTATTGACATTAAGATGATTTATGATAATTATATGTTTATGATATAATTGACCATGGTATATGTTGAAATGTGGTGGATATGGTTCATATGACATTCACAACGTATTGAATTTGATTATAGTGTCACCATTGTACACTATATTGCATATGAACGAAGGCATCGCATTCATGTGCATTAGGCATGAGTGTGGGTGTGTGTGCATGGTTGTCATCAAATGCCACTCTTAGTGAATGATGTGTAGGCTCAAAAAAATTAGGTCAAGGCTCAGCTGAGTTGCACGGTTTGCATTGAAAATTGGGCCAGGGATAGCAATAAGGGTTAGACTATCCCTAGGGTGCAAGACTTGATTACTCCATATACGCACTCCGTTGGTATCAAGTTCATAAAGTGTGTCGCCGTATGTGGAGCCATTGGTCGAATTTCGTAAATGTCGTGTAGGTTGGGTTGCCATTGTTGGAAGTTCATAAATACCCACCTCCAGAAGGACCCGAAGATTTTAAATAATCATTGAATGTGTAACATCAATAGCGGGGGCTGAAAATGTTTGAAGATCATACGCATGGCATTTACATGTGTTGACAGAGCCTGTGAAGGTTCAAGTTGAAGTGCATGAGTGAGTCTAATCTCATTTAATGGCACGACATATTGATTTTCAACATTGAATAGCATATTCTTAATTGGAATGGTTGTTGCTTGTTGAATGTTGCATGTAGACATTTCATATGCACTTAAGTTGGGGAGTAGCCTCTTTAGGAGATACCCTATTGAGCATAGCTCACCTTTTATGGAAAAATATTTCAGGTGTGGAGTATACACCGGTGGACGGCTCTCATTCGAGGCCTCAAGGATGAAGAAAAGCATAAACGTGGCTTTATCTTGTGCTTTTGTAATACTATTACAGAAGTTTAGTTTTTGAGCATGTAAATATATGAAATTGATTATAATCGAACCTGTACGAACTACGTTTTATGTGAAATCTTCATTATACATATGTTGGGTTGATATAATATGGATTGGAAATCGAAAATGGATAAAACAAGCAAAACAAGGCACAACTACTAGTAGAACTTTTTGTTTTTCTACCGGTAGATGTGGCTCAGTAAACAGCTTCTACTGGTAGGTTTAGACGATAAAACTTTTTTAGTAGGGTTCTCCTACTGGTAGAACGTCACTATTCCTACTGGTAGAAGAATTCGTGTAGGCCATTTCTACCCATAGAACCTTGAGCACTTCTACAAGTAGGTTTTCTCTAAACTCCAAATTTTTGAAATGTTTTACTAAGCTCTTGGGCATCGATTCCTTGTGCTCAAGGAGGTTATATGGGATATTAATGACTATGATTTGATGTGTAAAGGATACACGTGTGGGTTAAGATCACAGTTAAGGGATTCTATTGACATGACGTCGAGTTGTGCGATAATCACGGGTACTTCCACGGGTTAATGGTGATCAACAGTTAATAAAAGACCTCTAATTTTAGGGGTGTCACAAACAATACAAAACTGAGAACATGGAGAAAAAGATCTAGTCTGGCAAGAAAAACTAACTTGGTCTAATAACACTTTGATCGAAAAAAGGAAACAAAAAATGTGACTACTCAAACAATCAGGTGAATCGAAAAAGTAGAACCAAAACTGAATAAAAGTATAATTTTGAACCTGATAATGGTTGAACATTGCAAAATAATAAGGACGATCACTTAACGTTAGCTAATTGGAGAGGAAGAAAAGAAAGGAAAATTGGTTGGAGAAGAAGAAAAGAGATAATGGTTAGTAGTTGGAGAAGAATAAAGAAGATACGTTTGATAACAAAAATACTGAGAATATAATTCATCCATTAAAATATGAAATATTTAATATAATAAAATAAATTCAAATAACAAAATAATTATCAAATCTAATATAAATGATTTAAGGGGAGGGCAAATATGTTAAAAAAATCAGAAAAAAGTCAAAAAGTGTACCTGGACACATTAAAGTAAAAAACAATGATGATTAAAAGACTAACATTAACAGTTATCTATTTTAAAGGCAATAAATATAATTTAGTGTATCCCTTCACAATTCTCCAAATTTTTAATTGTTTATCTAACATCAACTGCACAACACAGGAACTTAGAAAGCCCAATTAACTTAATTTCATACAAAACCAACAAAAGGGCCTAAAGGGTCCAGGTTTTGAACGAGCAGGGGAAAAACACAACCAAAAAAGGCTCTACCGTTATAATTACCACTTAATTATTTGATTAATTATTATCTCTTTTATATAAGCCAAGAAATACATAACGTTTCAAAAAACTGGAATATATAGTTCTGACAAGAAATACACTTATGTTTTTTTTCATAGTCTTTCTCTTAGGACATTATGGTAAGGCATTTTAATATACCATGAAGTGATAATATTTCCTTCAAACAAAATATTTCATTCGGACTCCAATTTGTATTCTAATAACTCGCAGACTGCATTCCCTTATTGGGAAGCAAAAATAATGGAGAGAAAGGAAGAAAATTTAGAAATGAACCGAATCTCTTGCAATACCCATAAATGGCTAGGATCTATCCACAACATCTACGTTTACGTTTTTTAATTTCTGAAAGTTAGAGTGATTTTTGTCGAAGGGATACCAACATGACCATTCTTTGATAATTGATGGGACAATTGGAGGATCTTACTGTATATCTACTTTCCATACAATAAAAATATGTCACCTGTCAAATTTTTTTATGCCACTAATTTTTATGACTTTATCATTATTCACTCAATGGTTGTAAATCATTATAGTCAAAATCAACGGCTCGAGCATGGTACTACAGTGTTATCGTTCAGTAAAATACAAACTAATTTTTAATGTACTGTTTTTTAATCACAACTCTTAGAATCATGTCATTTAAAATTGAAATCAACACTCGATTTGATTGATATTCAGTTACAGCAATGCTGAACTTGAATTTGGTAAGTTTCTTAATCCAAACAGCATGATTCATTAAGTTGACGTGGGAATGTAGTATTTCCTTAAAACTATAGTTCCATATTTATTTTCATGATTTCCATATCTTTTTCTTGTGGTACTCTATTAGAGCTCTAAAGAGGTTCATCTCCATTACTTGCAAAGTCGGCTAGGTTTTTTAGTTCTAGACTGAGGCACAATGACCAGCAATGGGGCAGAAAGCAGCTCCTCGTGGAGTTGGGCAGAAGACAAGGCGTTCGAGACTGCATTGGTGATATATCCCGATGGCACAGCAGACCGGTGGGAGAAAATCGCAGCTTCTGTCCAAGGAAAAACAGTGGCAGAAGTTAAAATTCACTATGCACTTTTAGTGGAAGATGTAAACGCCATTGAAGCTGATCTTATTGAAGTGCCTTCCTACAGTTCTTCTGCATCTACTATGAAGCATAGTGGTAGCGCGAAAAGCAATGCCAAGAAGGCTTAGAGAAAACAAAGAAAGAATTAGTTAAGTGTCGACACTATTGGTTTTCTCCGCTTATGTGTAGAGAACTAGCTAAATAAATTGAGTAGGGTTGATGAATTATTGCTTATTAATGGAATGAATTCTTTTATTTTTATTTCTGTTTTATTTTATTTTACTATTCTGTGTTTGATATTTATTAATATTCTGGTGATTGTTGTTGTTGAGGCTATGTTTTCAGTGTGCTATGAGATCAGAAATAAGAACCAACTTTGTTTTACTCCGCAGTGGCTGAATATTGTTTTTTTTTCTTTGTATTGAATTCTATTTGTTAAGGGCAATGTTATTTGGACACAATTAACTGAACTAATCATTTAAAACTATTGGATTGACAATTTGTCCCAATATTGCTTGCAATCTACAACCAATTCAATGTTTGTGATAGATTATATCAACAAATTATGTCAGTAAATTAGGTGCATAAAGCATTATTGATTTGTTAATGTGTGACAATAACTACTGACCCTATGTGATATGTCTTAGACTGTTTTGTACTCGATCTTGCATGATTTCACAGTGAATTATGGGCCATCTCATGAGGAATTACCATCTGAAATAATATAGTTCATGTTTATGCTTATCTCTCCTAAAGATCCGCCTAAGTATTAGTAATGGGTTGTGTCGTGCAACCCCAACCTGCAAGTTAATGAATAGGGGGGCTGGGGTTCGGGGTTTCTGCCAAGGGACACCAACACACTCAGCCTGTCAGTTGACCGACCCAATGGGCTACTCAACAGCCCGTCTATAATAGGCCACAATGGGCTTGTTTGAATTTTAAAAAAAAATGAAAATTAGGGTTGAATTCTCCTTAACAGACTTATAATGAATTTAATCTGTCAAAAAAATTTATTTGGAGATAAATTCATTTTTAATCTTACTAATAAGTAGTTAAGTCCACTATGTTTTAAAAATCCTAAAATACCCTTCCTTAAAAGTAAATTTAAATTAGTTTCCTAATTTGAGAATTATTATTCCTTAATTTACTATCAATAAAGATATACTAATAATTTTTTTACATAAATTTGAAATTCAAATTCAAATAGTAACTGATATTCTCTCTCTCCCACTCTCTCTCTATCTATATACGTTTATTTATTTATTTATCATTTTATTGTTTATGTTATTATTTTTGTGAGCATGTAACTGTTTTTATTGGGTATGTTACTATTTTTGTTGAGCGTGTTACTACTGTTATTTTTTTAAATATTAATACTAAATGTTATTAAATTTTGGTTTTTGAACATTATTATTTTTTTGTGTTTAAATGTTACTACAATTTTTGTGTTTGAATGATACTATTTTTTTTAATGTTACTATATATATATACACTATACACTAGTAATAACTCATGTCTGAATACACTAATTAATTCAAAACACCTCAAGCGCAAGTCATGCAATATAAATATTTTCAAATATTACTTTATTTTTTATTATTTTCTTTAGTTATACAATTCAAAATCA
Source organism: Ilex paraguariensis (assembly GCA_963454935.2). Lineage (NCBI taxonomy): Eukaryota > Viridiplantae > Streptophyta > Magnoliopsida > Aquifoliales > Aquifoliaceae > Ilex > Ilex paraguariensis. Next base: position 111,550 of record CAUOFW020007414.1, on the reverse strand, counting down.
ATTTTAAAACACTATTTTCTAAAAAGATTGACAAAAATTTTCTAAAAACACGAGCTCTAAAAATATCAACATGTACACAATTTATATATTTAATCATTATACCTAAAAAATATCTTCTTTTTTTTGGGTACAGGTGTAAAATGAGAGAGAGAGAGAGAGAGAGAGAGAGTTATATGAGTCACTCTATAATTTTCTTATTTCAGTTATTTAGTTTTTTTTAATTATAATAAGCCTTTTTTCAGATGACCTCTATTTTATTATGATTTTTTGCAAGTGAAAATTCATTCAATTGATCTTCATTTGACTTTGTTTTTTCTACGAAATTTTTTTTTATTTTTATTTGTGTTTTGATTATAATTTATATGATTTGCCAATCGATTTTTATTTTTTTAATATGTTTACCTCTTAAATTTTAGTTAAATAGTTTTACTATGCTAATATTTTAGTGATAATGTTTGGAACATCGTTTATTGAGTAAATTTAATGGATTGTTAGTGAATAACTGATATTTTTTAATTATAAAAATGACAATTAGTTTCACTTTTTTACAATGGTGATAATTAGTCAATTTTGTATACATATATAATATACATTCTTTTTTGGCCTTTTTATGTTAAATAGACTTCATGTATTAAATATAATATAATAAATATAGTGTGATTGGTTAGGTTGAAAAAAATTAGAGTGTCTTCTGATTTACTATGCTAGCTCATGTTGTGCCTTTGACCTAAAGATTTCCACATTAACCAAATAAACAAAAATCCAACACCTAGAGTTATGCGAAAAATATGGCAATGGCACCATTACCCAATCTTCAAGTTAATTCACATAAAAACAATCCCTTTGGCAACCAGTCCCTCCAACAAACTAAAAATTGTATTGTCAAATCGGTGTATTGAGAAATAAAAGTTGTTGGAAAAATAATCTTACAACTTTGACAGTCACGATCTCAAACGTGTCGACGTGAGTAGCTGAAAAAGGTCAATGCATTAGCAATATTAGGGAAATTTAATTAAAAAGAACAAAATTTGAGTAAAAATAGAGAAATCAAAAGATAGATTTCAACGTTGAAAATAAAGGAAAAAATTGTCAAATAACATAGATTGTGTTTATAGTTTAGAGATGAAAGAATTTAAAAAATAATGTTGTTCATGTTTGCAATTTACTGCCCTAGAATTAAACGACAACAAATTAGAAAGAAAATTGGGGTTGTGCAGTGATGTGTGTATTCGACTATATGAGTGGGGGAGTGAAGAAAGAGAGAAACTTTATCAACTACTCCAACCTAATGCCCATATAAAGATTTCCAACTTGAAGAAGCTCCTTTGCTACTCAGATCGACAATCAAAATAGGCAACCTAAAGGTCCAGCCACATTTGCGATTACTGCTAATAGGTAGGCAAACAACCAAATCCCCAAAATAGGCTACCTTTTAACCAACGAATGTAGAAAACTAATTTTTCATAAACGCAAAATGTCCTCAAGCAATTCCCAAAGAAAACTACATATCTGACAAAAATCATAACCAAAAAAAATCATAAAATGAAACAATGCACACAATTAATAAAAAAGAGGTTGGGTGACTAATGCATGTTGGGTGTGCTATGTGCGTGCGTGTTGATGTGCTATGTGCAACAAAAAAAAATAGAGATGAAAATTTCATGTAGAAAATCATCTCATTTTCTTAGAGAAAAATCGAAAAAATCAGTAGAAGCAAACACATACCAGTCTTATTTATTCTCATTCACTACCAACATGTTCACAGACCTACAATTCAAAATTCCAATACAGCAATCAAACCAAAAATTCGAATCAAATTGAATCGTAGCAAAATTAACATACAATTTCTTACTAAATAAATCGAACTAAAGCAATGTCAACAAACCTACTTATCTAATACTTGTAGGCAACCTGGTGGAGATTTTTTTCAACCCTCCACTACAATGCTTAGGCTTAATTAGCTTTCAGTAAAACAGAACCAGGTAAAAAACTCAAAGAGTCATATCACAGCACAAATAATGATATAAACTCATCACTAATTTGAATCTCAATGATTCAACACGGAATTAGAGTTACCTAGAGAAATCATCAAACAAAAGGACACTACTAAATCAATGGCAGTAACACGAAAAGCCAATAGAAACGCAAGCCCACAAATGCTAAATACTTGTATTGAGTCTTGAGTACTCATATTAAGTCCAAAAATTATCTGTCATTATGCATGCAAAGAAAAAAATAACATTGCAACTTAAGCCATTGTAAATTGTAACTGGAATGCTAAGACATTAGTTAAAGGCATATTCACTTCAATATTAATGCTTCAAGACCAAATAAAAATATATAACAAATTAAACTAATCCTAGATGCCCAAACAACCATAGATTGGTTTCAACAAACACCACTCTTCAAGGTACTTCCCATCAATACCCAAAAACAAAAAAGAAAAGGAAAAGATACACATACAAATAGTCAAAAACTAACCATAGCAAAAATACTAACCCCAACCCAAATTTAATACACTAATAACAGACATATGGTGTCCATAATTATCAATTATCAATTTAAGAATAAACAGTATATATGGATTAATAGACAACTACGACAACATAGTTAATTACCATAATCGCACAAAAGTTGAGTTTGGCTTGGACAATCATGTTAGAGAAGAAGTGAGGGGCCTCTCAGGCCTTCACATGATAATTTCTTTATTCCATTGAACATATTGAAACCCAAAAGCTCAGACCTGCAAACAAAAATCACAAACTAAACACCAAATAAACATCAAACTAATAATTCAATCACCAATCATTTGTTATGCACGATAATAATAATAATAATCATCATCGTCATCGTCATTGGGTTTAATGTACAAACAGAGGAACAAAACAAAATCATAACTCATAAGTAGCAGGATATATTTGTTCGCTGAACATACAGCAACGTACCAAACTATGGAAAATTATGAGAACTAAACAAATAGTTAAAAATAATAGTACCTTGTGGATCTTCATCTTCATATAAGCACGAAATCAAATGCCCCGAGTAGAAAGATGGCACCAGAGAACCCTTTTCTTAGTTTAAGGCAACACCAAATCACATATGTATGTTGAAATCTAAGACAACACAAAAATATAATTCATCAAACTCCCATTCCAAAATCACACAATCATTATGAAAACCATATCTTAATTAAGCACTTGTAGATTTACGTGTAAGGAAGAGAGGAGGCTAAGTTAAGATCTTTTTGGGACATTTTGTCGAACAACTTATACGTCGTAGATGATAATGCCATTTTGAGAGAGAGAGAGAGAGATGATTGGTTTTGGGTGTGGGTGTGACAGAGGGGTTGTGGCTGTGAGAAGAGATAAGGGGATAGAGAGATACCTGGAGAGCCTGGGAAGAAAGGCCTCGTTGATGCCGTCTTCACTGGCTAATGTCGGTGCCACTGGGGGTGCATTTGTGTGCGTGATTATGTGTGTGGTAATAGCATAAAGAGGTCGTGTGCATCTGTGTACGTGTGTGTGTGTGTGTGTGATAGTAGCAAAAAGAGATAGGTAGATGGAAGACATACCTGGTGGAGGAGTGAAGAGAGAGAATAGTGAGGAAGAGAGACAACAGTAGAATGCATAGGGCCTAGAGAGAATAGGTAGGGAAAAAGGTAGTCGTTTACATAGCATGGAGAGAGAGAGAGAGGAAGATTTGGGGGTAAGATATTAGAGCATGAATTGGGGGATTTCGTCCGATATGGATAGATGTCGCCAATACAGGAGAGAGAGAAAGAGGCATGAGTAAGGAAATGTTATTAGGCGGAAAAACAAAATTCAGTACTCACTATATATCTTTAGATCAAAATTTTTGAGATAATCTGAATTGTCTTTTATGTTGGGATTACGTTGTCCATTAGATGTGTTTATGTTTTGTCTCATAACAATTTTGACATCTCTTTGTCTCTAAAATTCAAACTCAACTCTAATATATTTTATATATATATATGAGAGAGAGAAAAATAAATAGTTATATTCTATATATGGATATAGATAGATATGAGAGAGAGAGAGAATTTTAATATTAGTCAAACTCTTAAAATTTAAGAGTTGTTAGTTTTTAAATTTGTTTTTATTAAAAATAACTACTAGGGATATTTTGAACAATAGAGATCAAAATGGATTTAATATTAAACAAGTTTATTCGATGAACTTATGACCAAATAAGTTCACAAAGAGGGACCGACCTCTAAATTTCCCTTAAAAAAAGGTTTTTGGAAGTCAGTACAGTGTCTTGGACTTTTAGGAAGGAACATCCAGGGAGATACATTTTGGTATTTTAAGGACATTTATTTGTAAAAAGGTCGAAATCCCAAAATCTATTTCAAAACACAATTCAAAATTCAAAAATCAAAAAAATCAAATACACAATTCAAAAATCAAACAAAATCAATTGCACAATTCAAAAATCAAACAAAATCAAATCTCCTTAATTTTAGATCTTTCATAATTAAACTATCCATATAAAATTCACATTTCAAAATTTAAAATAGATTTAAATCTCTTTTCTTTATATACACACACACGCATATACATATATACAAATATATATATAGATATACATACAAAAATAAAGAACATACATTACAACACTAGAATGTATATATATGTATATTTCTGAGACGTTGGAAACGTCTCTGTTATTGTCCCATGACAATAATAGTGTCATTGTTACTGTCCTAAGTTAGTAAAAATACTACACTGTTACTATCTCCAGAATAGTAACAATGTCACTATTACGGTCTCACAACAATAATAGTGCCTCTATTATTGTCCACATGATAGTAACAGTGCTTCTTAGGACAATAACTGCCTTTGGTACTGTCCCACAAAAAAATTTATCTTTTTTTTTCTCACACTTTTTCTGCAGCCAAATAGGAAAAGTCTGGGATTCACAAAAAAAAAAAAAAGAACAACCACCCAAAAATATATCGCACTAATAAAAAAAAAGAATCACACACCGTAAACTCCCACATGCTTATCGTTATATAGTAACGTAATTATGTTTTTAAAATGCTAATATATGTAATTATGTATGCATGAACTATGTAAAGGTAAGAGTAGAAATAAAAATGTTAGTTGAGGTAATAGGGTATGTTGTAGAAGTTTAGAAGTATTCCGGAGGGAAAGCATACTTTAGAGAGAACTTGGGTTAAAAGGATTTTGGACACTGCCTAGTATTTAGACTATAACGTTTTAGCTTGATGTCCTTTTGAGCTGAAGTTTTTACAACAAATATTAGACTTCTAGGGCTACAAAAGTGTATTTCATGAATCTTTTCCAAATTGACCTCTAAATAGGCCAAAACTTCACTAAACTTTTCAAAAGAAACAGGAAGTATGTTCGAACGTGAAAGTACATTCGAACAATCTACGTTTGAACGTGAAAGTCCGTTCGAACAACAATGCATTCCAGTACTTTGTCTCTGATGGAAAAACAAAATGACTAGGAGCAAAGGACGCTCGAATGCCAATGACATTCGAACGTGAGCTACGAATTCTGACTTTCAGATTCGCGCACAAAGGACCATTTGGCATCCTATAAACACATAAGGACACCTCCTTAAGCCCCATTTAACATTTCTAAACCAAGAAAAGCTTAGAGACGAAGAAGGAAAGGGAAAAACAAAAGATTAAAGGGTTGATTCAAGTTCGGGAAAGATCAAATCTTCAAGTTTTTCACATAAAGTCAAGGAAGAAGAAAGGTAGGGGTTTTCTTCCACTCTTGTCCATTGAGGTTAAGGCATATATATATGTATGTTTTCACTTTCAATCCTATATATATGCTATTAAATCATTACTTCTTGATGTTCTTGCAAATATTACCATGTTTTGATGGAAGTTATGAGTGAATAGCCATGAAATATTTTCTTCTTGTCTTGAAAACCCTAGTTTTCAAGAAAAATGGATTTTTCTCTCAATATTCATTTGTTATTGATTTCAAAACTCTAGTACTTAGTATTGAACAATAAAATGGTATTTTTTATCATCTCTTGCTTATTTTCTCAAATTTTTCTATTGGAATCATACATGTGAAATTTCGGAATTTCTAGATTTTGCTTGTGATTTGAGGAATTGGGTTATATTGTATCTCTTGTGGATGTTTGGATGACCATGGGTGGTCGTTGACCGGATATCGTAGAGTTGATTAGATGCGTTTCTTACTCCGTGTTGGTTTTGAAGGTTCTCTGTCACTCGTAGTAAAGTTGGTGTCTTGCGAGGACCAAACCACTATTCGCTCATGTGTTATCGAGGCTGAGGGTTAGTATACTATACCTAGGTTGGATCGTCCCTGCCAATGCGTTGGTATATGACCTTCCTAAAGATTGAATATCCTTTCGATGATTGGGTGTGTGTGGGGGGGCTAGAATATTCTCGATATGTTTATTCATGCGATGTCATACATCATACCTGAGATACATATACATAATGTTGTGAAAGATATAAGTTGTATCTTGATATACATTGTGGGTAATGGTACAAGTTGTGGGTTATTGGTTATTGTTGTGGAAATGATATATTGTTGGAATTGGTTTTACTTATTTATTTTATATATCGAGATTGTGTAAACTTGAGATCGGATGTCATTGTTTTCTTTCAAAAGTTATATATGATATTTTTGAAATAAGACCGACTTGTTTTATATGTTTTCAAAATCTTGTCCAAGTTTGGGAGGATTTTTCTACAGAGATTAGTGCTCACCCCCCTACAAACAATATTATTTTTCAGATTTTGCTTTAGAGGATGAGCTCGGGGTTAATAAGCCAACACATTGGGAAGCTCCAATAGATGGGAACGTGGATCCCAAAGTTGACGTTTAGAGCTATATTCTTTTAATGTTCTAGAATAAGAGATTCATTTTGAGGCAATGTGAAGCCTAATATTTTTGTTATACCGTTGCAAGTTAATAGTAAATTTTTGGGATGTAATTATCATAGTTGGGTATATTCTTTTGGATGCTAAGGCCATGGTCTGGCATATTCTTTTGGATGATGTTTTGAATATTATGAATGATGAATGAAATCTTCTTTACTTATGGATCATATTAGTTGCTCTCATGATGTGAATGATTTAGATAGTAATGCCGTCCAAGGTAGATTTTGGGGCGTTACACACACAGAGAACAACAAAGTCTGAAAAAAAAATGAGCTTGATGTGGATTTGAATGAACAAACCAGTCCTCTTTAGATACCATTAGGCTTGATCATGATAAAAATCTGCCCCATTTCTTCGTTCTGTAATTGTTTCAATCTAGTGATGAATTGAACAAAAATTGTGAGAGAGGAGAGATAAAGAATGATATAGAATATAAAGGTGTAAGCAAAGAGAAATTAAGGAAAGAGAGAGGAGAGAGAAATTAAAGATAGAGACAAGAAAGAGGAGAAAGAAATTAAAGGAAGAGAGAGGAGTATTTTGAAGATATACGTGATCCACTGAAGATCAAAATAAGAAAAAAAAATAAAGGGACTAGTGGACCTACTTACAAAAAAATATATAACATATTTCCTAAATAAATCAAGGAGATTGTACCCGTCCTTATTGGCAAAAGAGTTCCTCATATTATACTTGGTTCCAATTTACACTTTAAAAAATGAATATTAAGTCCAAAATTATAAAATCAAAAAAATTGGTGACTAAAAATAAAATTATCATCAAGATATCATTTGATAAATTTTATTGATTGAAATAAAAAAGTGAACACTAACCAATTACAATATTAATTGATGGTTGAGAATCATTTCCATCACTACAACTTAAATGCATCGCAACTACATTGACACTAACACACTTATGACTCATATGTTATTCTTAACTCTAAGAATTAAAGGTCGATGTATAAAACTAATTATATTTAAACTAGTTTACTCTAGACAATCTAATCTTGTATTTTTAAAATTCAATTGTACTTGTTTGTTGGGATAATTCTTAATATCTTTTCGTGTAGTGTATCATATTATTAGTGACACGCCACTATTTAAGGAAAACTAAAGACTCAATTGTACAGAATTTGGAACCACCCCTCTTATCAAATACGATTCGATTCGACCAACTACTGAGAAAGTTTCTTTTGACTAGCTGTCGCAATAAGGATTGTCTATAAATCACAGGGCATGAGGAAGGCACACAATATTTATCTACTGTTTTCCACCTGCCCAATAACTCAAAAGGCTATTCATAATCACATATAATAAGAGATTGTCAAAAATAATGTTGAAATTCAAAATACCTAGTGAACTATATGGTGTTTTATTAATTTGTTTATACAACACTAATAAATCATTCGATGTTTTATTAACTTTCCAAATTTTACTCTTAGTATATATTGTTAACAAATTGTAATTGGCCAATTCTGTAACATCACAATACAAATCTCAACTAGATCCATGGTCATGAAGCTACAAAGATAGAGATCCAAAACATAAAAGAATGATGATTTCAAATTACAAAGCCATATCATGAAGGCTTCCATAGATCCTTCAATGCTTAGGTAAGATAATCACCTTAGACACTTTAAGTTACCCTTGATATATTTACTTTGGCTAGTTAAGCTTAATGATTGAATTTGGGGTGATTTTGTACATGACTCTTAGGATTTTTATTGAAAATACTTTTGAAACTTTAAATGATGTTTTGAAACATAGAGTGAGTCATAGATTGGAATCGAACAAGTTTTTACTTGGTTTTAGGCTTAAAAACCCCTAGAGACTACCCTATGCTTGCTAACCTACTACTTGAGCAGCCTCTTATACACTTAGAAAAAATTCGAGAATGGTTGACAAGTTAGACAGAGGAGATGACCCTATGGCCGCTCATTGGTCACTTGAGTGGTCTGGTCACAACTCTAGTGGTCCATGTTCAACTAGTCCCACACGAGTTTGAGTTTGTTTGTTACTCTATTCACAGATTCATAGATATGGACATGTCTTTTCTCACTAGGGTAAATGTCTATATGCCTCTTAAAGCTATAATTAACATTTAGAGAGCCAAGAACATCCCTAGAAATCCCAAAGCATCCAAAGGCCAAATCTACCCTAATTGATCTCATACTACACCTTCATATTTGAAGAAAAGAAAGAAATCTAGTAGGACTACCAAAAACCCACAATAATGTGGTGAAGATCTTTGGAGGAGTCCTTGAAGATCAAAGAGGAGAAGTCAGATCTTGGAGCTCAATTCGTCCTTTGAAGCTAGTACTCAATTCCTTGCGGTGGTGAATTTGAAGAGAACATACAAGGAGGAAAGCATCTAACTACAGACTTGGTTAAGATATAGGTCCTTGAACCTTGTAATCAAACATTGAGTGCAGTGGATTAGGTTAGGTGGACTACGGTACCATGGGTTTTCCAAAAAGGTTTCCACATTAAAATTGCTTTGTGTTGTGGTCGGTGGTTTATTAATTTATTTAACACACATTTGCAACTCCTCACACACCACGTGTTTGATATTTTGGTTTGTGGAATCAAGCGAAGGGATTTGGACGGATAAGGATTATGGATATGCATTAGTTAGGCAAAATATCATGATTGGCGAATTCAGTAAGGTCACTGCGTAACTTGTATCTTAAGTAAAACCATGGTTAAGTGGTGGTGGTTGGTTATTGTCCCACATTTGCACCCATCTGTGCAACATTAGTAGTTGCAGCACTAGCTTGTGCAATCGTAGCAGCTGCCGCACCAATAGCCTCCACAAAGGCTTGTTGGTCAAAAGCAGATGGTGGTTGGTTATTGTTCCGTCCATCCCGATGTCCCCTTCCTCTAGTTTCCATCTACACACATGTCAAACGACAATAGAACATTCACTTAACATCCTAAGGTAGGGATCAAACTTGAAACATTGAGATTTATCTCCTTATTTCTCTAGTAGAGTCTATGCCACCCATTACTAAACATTTATACCTTGAACTATCCCGTTCATTTCTTTTCTGACCTCTAAGGTTATGTTTTCTAACACTAGTATCTCTTTTCATATACATGTTACCATGTATATAATGCACATAATAACATAGCACTTAATCATGTGACAAAATGTAAGCACATAAGATGAAATATATAATGCATGCAATGGTCTAGACCCAATGTCCATCAAGCCCTAGGTAATTCGTATACCTATGCTCTGATACCAAGCTGTGATGCCCCAAAATCTGGGGGTCCTTTGTTAACCCATTGATGACCCATCAACCCGCAGAATTACCCGTGATTGTTGCTCATTCCAGCGTCACATCAACAACATCCCTTTATCCAGGATTTTAACTCACATGTGTGACCTGTGTTCCTTTAATCATTTAGTCCCATCGAGGTTCAATATACCCCAGTGTATCTAATTTAAGGTCCATTTGTGTCATTAGAACCAAAGAACACATAACCCAAAAGCATGGCAATGCATTCTTAAAATTTTAGATTTTTGAAAAACCTTCCGGAAGGTTTTGCTCGACCTTTTGGTAGGTTTTCATAAACCTTCCAGAAGGTTGACCTTCCGAAAGGTTTCCCCAACCTTCCGGAAGATTTTTCTCACTGGAATCCTATCTTGAAGAAATATGTGTCGACCTTCCGAAAGATGTGTTAAACCTTCCGGAAGAAGTTACACACTGGATTCCCTCATTTTAAAAAAATGTGAAGACCTTCCGGAAGGTTAGAATAGACCTTATGGAATGTTTCACCCACTGTTCCAGTTTTTCCTTGTTTTTGTCCAAACCTTCCGGAAGGTTTGTTTCGACCTTCCGCAAAGTTTTGCCCAAAATTGTCTGTTTCACCCATTTTTTATTTCCAATTCATCCAAAACATTTCTAAATTCATTCCCAACATGTAGAACATAGTTTTCTACATTATACATGACTCATACAAGTTCTATCACAATTAATTTCATATGATTACAAGCCCATTTACACAGTTACATACTCAAAAATGGATTTTTACAAATTTTTTACAAAAACTTGTTTTCAAAAGCTACAAACCAGCTTTTCTTCATCGTTAAGGCCCCGAATGTAAGTCCTCCACCGGTACGAACCTCACACCTGAAATGTTTCCCATATAGGGTGAGCCAACACCCAGTAAAATGTTTCCTATAGAGGCTGCTTTCTAACCTAAGTGCATATGCAATATTTAATAACAACAATCATTCCAACCAACACTTAAGCAAGTCAAGGTTGGAATCTAACATGCCATGCCAGGAATTGAGATGATGCTCATTCATGCAATTTACCCAAACCCTTTCCGGCTCCACAAAATATGCAAAGCCTATGTGTATAAGACCGAGTTTTTCTAGTTCCAGCCATTTACCTTCCCCAATACTATGCCATGACTGTCAAAACCGGGCTTTCCACGCCCCCGCCATTGATGTTACACGCCCAATGACTACTTAAAACCTTCAGGTCTTTCTTAGGATGCGTATTTAGGACTTACACCAATGGTTCACCCAATCGACATAGAATTCATGGACTTTCACCAACGGTTCCGCGTACACCAACATACTTTATGGGCTCTTATATCAACGAAAGTGCGTATCCGAAATACTGGGCCTCTCACCCAAGGGATAGTCTAGCCCTTCTTACTAACCCGACCCAATTCCTTTTCATGCAACCGTACGACTCAGCTGGATATTCAATCTAACTTTTTTGACTCCACCCATCATCCACATACGTAGTGTTTGATGCCAACCATGCACCCACACCCATAATATGTGAAGTCTTCGTGCATATGCAATGTAATGCGCTATTGCTATCTCAATGTCATGCCCATATGTAATGAATGCCACATGAGCAACTTTAACCACATGTATACATATATCATGCAATTTAACACTAATTTCATCACAATGTCAATACATCAATGAGCATATACCAACATTTCATTTCTAATAATAATTAACAAGCATGTCATTACATAACATATGCTAACAACACACTTAATTCCCAAGGCATAAAATAAACACATAACATGCCCACATAACACCCAATTCCATGGATCACATTGAGCCTAATTCACAACCCATTTCAAGATAAAATTTTATTTTACCCAATTTCAATACCCATTTCATCAAGTTCCACAATATAGGTAATGATAAAATCTATTTATGAACATACCCATTACATACTACACCCTCGGTTGTTAAATAAACCTAAATATAAATGAATCCTAGCTCTTGAAGTGTAAGGAACGACCGTAGGAAGTCCCAAGAACCCGCTTCTAGTCCAAATCTCAAGCTTCTGAAAATCTCATTTTTCAACCTTCAGTGAAAATCCTCGTTTTTTGGTACGTAGGCGTAGCCCTCGACGAAGAGACCAACTTTAACTCTTGGCTCGAGTGGATTTGAGCGACGGAATGTCGTAGATCGTAGAGAGAAGGTGAACTTCTTCTCTCTTTTCCCTCTCTTCTCTATCGGCTAACGACTAGGAAAAAGAATGGGGGGGGGAAATCTGATTTTTTTCCCTATTTATATTTTTCAATGCTTGGCCCACAACACGCCACACGACCTTATTTTTCCTAGGTCCGTTTTTGCCCCAAAATGATTAAATTTCGTCCTGGTTCAAGTTCAAAATAATTTTATTTTAATTTGCCTTAAATTATTTCTCAAATTTTGAAATTTTATCAAAAATCTCATTTTTGGGTCATCCAAGACCCAACCACCTCGTAAAACGTAAAAAATCCGACTATCTCGAAATTCGTTGAAATTTGACAGGATAACTAGATTTTGTGAGACAAATCTAATGGTAAGGTCCATTTCTTCATATGAGATCTAAAAAAATTTAGATTTTCAACCCGTACTGTAGCGATAATTTACCTTTTTGCCCTTTTTGTAAAAAGTTTAAATTTACCGGGTTTTACATGGTGAAGAAGCTTACGCTACTTTGCTACATGGTTGAAGAATTTTTGGATACCATCAAACTTAAGTGAGGTATGGTTCACCTAGATACATTGTTGTCTTATTTTGGTTTAACTTTGGTGTTAAAATTGGAATAATCTGTCATGACTCGTGTAATTTTGTTTTAAAAGATTTTTCAAACTTTAGGGTATTTTTTTCGAACAAGGTGTTTGAAGTGATTAATTAGATTGATGTTTTCTAAGTACACCCTTTGGTACTCTCTCCAATTACTCTTGGGACTTAGGAAATTGAGGAGGGTTGGAAAACATGATTCTAGACACTAGCACTTTATTGGGCTCGCTTAGTGCTGCCCCCTTTGAGGCTCTCGTTTTGGATTTCTAGTGGTCAACGCTCTCTAACCACCCGCTTAAGGCTCGAGCGCTATGACGCTGACAAGTTTCCAAACTCAACCAAAAATCCTATTTCCTATTCTTATTTAAAGAGGTCATCCCCAAAGAGTTCTATACAAAAAAATATCATTTAATAATGACTCTAGGGTTTAGAGGGGCAGTTCAAACAATACAAAATATACCCTTGAGTACATAGAAACCCAATTAATTCAAGATCAATGTACAATTCTTATAAAGAACTAAGCTTTCATAGTTGAAGATCTTCAACACCAATCAAACCATCAACACAAAGAATCCAAGGAGATTCAAGGATCAATGAGAGAATTCCAAAAGAAGAAGGAGAATTACACAAAGAAAGTTTGAGGATCTTGATCGGTTGTCTTCGAAGCTATTTGTCAAGATGCTTGCAGTGAATTACTGAGTGAAGATTCAAAGGAAGAAGCTTCTAGCCATGGAATTGGTAAAAGTCTTAATCTATGTTTGAAACTAGTGGAGTAGGTTAGGTGGGGTAGGATTGGCTCCATGGTTTTTCCAAAAAGGGTTTCCACGTAAAAGTTTCCTATATTGTGTGATTGTCATCTTCACATAATTTCAATTTTTATTCATTTTGAATATATGATTCCCATCTGTATTGATTGAGCAAAAAAATCAATTAAAATCTGATAGATCAGGGTTTAGTTCAAGGTGTATATCACCTAGGGGTTTAAACTTAGTAATTTTGGGAGTTAGATTTTTTTGGACACAGATCTCCGTTAAAGTGCATAAAACGTATTCACCCCCGTAGCCCTATTCATGTTACTTTAGTATTCCAAGGTCATTCCTTATTTCTCACTCTGACTGGGTATTAGAGTGAGCATACCTTGGGAATATATAAACCTAGGCACTTTGTAAGACATAGTAGACCTTTGTGCTTTTTACCTATTTTGGTTTTGACCTTTTTGAGATCCATTAAACCCCAAATTGTTCTTATGTATATCACCATTGTTGGATGGGTCCAATTACCCTTATTGGAAGGCTCGCATGATGTCTTTTCTCAAATCCATTGATGAATGTGTGTGGGTGACTGTGGAAGTATGATGAAGTCCTCCTACCCAAACTAAGACGATTGTAAAAGACTTTATCATCAAACCAAAACCCCAAGTTTCATGGACAAAATAATATTTACCTCTCTTTCAATTTTTTCTAGTCCCTTCTTGAACCTCAAAACATTCACCAACATTCATCCAAGTAGTGTCCTCAAGAAAGAGTGCATCTTCCTTTTCAGTGATCCATTCATCATCAGATTCCATATCAGAGATAGAAATAGGATCATAGGAATCACCCTCTAGTATTCTCTTTTAGTGCCTTGCCTCCGATCAAAGATTGTACTTTACAAACACAAGTGCACTTAATCTTTGTTGCTCTTATCGATTCCTCCTCTTAGAGTGCACCTGATCAAATGTACTCCAATTCCTATCACATCATATGGCACTACAAGTCAAGCTAAGGATGCAGATAGCTAGTTGTTGCAACTCTGAACAATATCTTCCAAATGATTTCCACCATAAGGCTATAAAAAATTACAAAAGAATATTGCATTACTTGACTAACTTAAGTTAGTTACCATTTTCCAGGTTGTTTCTTCTTTCTCATTTGGATTGCTATATCCATTCCAAACATTATATCGACATTGTGAAAGATATGCAATTTTTTATCAACATTTTGTCTCACAACAAGACTTGAATAGTTTGATAAAGTCTCATCTTTATCTCATAGTCCACATTACCGTTAAAATAATGAAATATGAAATAGTTATTTTGATTTATAATGATCAATAAAAAATTTGTAGATATAAAATGATATAAAAATTGAGAAACTTAAATCTTATCCAAGATTGAGAAAATAGGCAGCTACATGAAGAGGTTTGTGTAATTGCAAATGCCATCTATTGTCAACAATATTCCATATGGGCTCAAAGTGCTTCTTTACATTACGAAAATTCTTTGGGATTTGTTCATTTGACTTGTCAATTGCCTCATCAATGTACCCCATGGCAAGCTTTATATCCCGATCTACAAGCCTCAATATGTTCACCAATGGCAACAAACACTTCAAGCAATACTTGATAGATCCCCAAAAATTTTGGTCAGCGAGTATGATACCTATCACTTTTACACCTTCTCTCTTCTTAGTGTATTGACTTCTCTATCATTCTTCAAAAGCAAACATTGCTCTAAGCCCAATTTTATTCTCAAATAAACTACTTAAAGTTAAATATGAGGTTCCAAATCCAGTCACCCAAGCTCTCACCAAATCCCTTTTCTTTGTATACTTCCTCATAAGATTTAACACTTAAGAAAGTCTATATATGTAAACAGTGATTTTGCTTGTCTTTGCCATGATATCCTTGTGTAGAGGAAGGTCCCCAATGTCCGTCAAAATAAGATCTAGGCAATGTACAACACAACGAGACCAAAACAATTTTTTCCTCTTTGTCATTAACAACTTTTCAGCTTTTGTATAAGCCGATGCACTATCAATTACAACCTAAACAACATTGTCCTCACCAATCTCCTCTACCATTGAGTCTAAAAGCTCAAAAATATTATCCACATTCTTACAAATGCTTGAAGTATCAATACTTTTAAGAAACAAACTTCATCTAGGACTATTCACCAAAAAAATTAATGATAGAGCGATGTTTCCCATTAGTCCATCCATTAGACATAAGAGTATAAACCGTCTTACTCCACTATGCTTTATAATTTTCTATCAACCCACCATTAATCAAATCTGTCTTTTTTTTTTTCAAAAAAGAACAATGATGGAGGTTTCAATCCCTTGCCAAATGAAGCAACAAATTCTAACATTCTTATGAAATATGGACCCTTCACCAAATTAAAAGGAAGGGCATTAATGTGAAAACATCTACAAAAATCCAAGCATACAGTTCCCTACCCTTTTTCTTCAACATCTTATTCAAAGTAATGGTGGCTGGTTGTATTTTATCACTATTAATACACCTACAACTATTGATGGTTTTCGCATCCACAAGATTAACATCTTTTGCTAGAAGCCTTATCATCTAACAAATGCTTAAAAAATTTAGTCACTTCCTTTGGGCAATGCTTACATGACACTACACTTACGACTACCTGCCAAATGATTTTCCATTCTTGAAATGCCTCCCCAATAGGCATTTGCACAATGAATGCATTTCAATTGCAACCTTGATCCTTCTATTTTGTCACAATGTTCCATGTGGGATCGTTAGCTAGTTTTTTAGTCATTTTCATATAGGACCTTCAGCTGCTTCAATACTTGACTAATGATGCCATAAGCCTATAACATTAATCAAGAATTTTGATTCAAAAAAAATTTAATATCTGGCTTTGTAAATTAATAGCAATATTAATTTTATAATTGTGTACTTACAGAAATAGAAGTCATAGAAGGCATAGGAAGAAATGCAGAAGGCAAAGGAAGAAGCAGTCCTAAAAGGCAGAGGAAGAAGCAATCGTAGACCCAAAGGAAGAAGAAGGCAGTTGCTGGTCTAGAGGAAAATGAAGTAGCAATCGTAGAAGGTAGGTAGTCGATATCCTCTTGACAGCCTCAATCGATGGGTTCTGCCTCAGTCAATGCCTTTTTCCTTCTTCAGCTTTGTCGATGAAAAAAAAGAGAAAAGGAAGAAAATAAAAGAGAGAAGATTTAATCAATGCCTTCGTCGAAGAAGAAAAGAGAGAATTGAGAAGCCTTTATTTTTTGTAAACCCTAGCCACTGAAACGACGTCATTTTAGTGGCTATATGGATAAAAAAAAATAACCTTTGGGCAAAAAGACGACGTTTCAAAAAAAACAACAGAGACTTTGTGTATTGTGTATATCATACGATATGTCTCTTAACGTAAAAAACATATCATGACGTATTGTACGATACGTATTGTGTATCATATAATACTAATAACTATGGTCCAAACAAGAAGAAAAATTTTATGACCTTCAATAAGAAGAAGGCTATAAAGGCTAAGTAGAGTAACAGTGATTTAGGGTCGACTTCAAATGACGAATCCTCCTCCCAAGAGAACTTAGAGAACTTCAACACTTTTGTAGGCATAAAATCTTCCCCACCAGATAAGACTTCATTGAGTGAGCATATAGATATTCTAAGTCCTACCATGTAGGTAGAAATCTTAAAGAGTGATGAATCCTCAGTTGAGGATGATGTTTATAGTGTATGAGACATACAAGAAGCTTATGAAGAGCTTTTTGAGGAGTGTCTGAAACAAAACCAAAAAAAAAAGAGAGAGAGAGAGAGAGCTTAATTTGAGTATGAGACTAAAGACTTGTGAGAATGAGGAAGAAGCACTCCATGTCGAATTTGTAAGGTCCCAAGATCAAGTGTGTGAACATAGTGAAGAGAATGTGTCTTTTAGATACAAAGTGAGTTTCATAGGGTCATTGAGTCTGAGAAGGTATTTGAGTCATTGGTAGAGAAGAAGTCATTCTAGTAATGGTCGAAAGCCACGAATGCATTTGTTGCACACATCAGTCCGACATCAAGATGTGGTAGTTGATAAGGAGATATGACTATTATTGGCCAAGCATCCTGAAGGATTGCATCGAGTATGCAAAGGGTTATTAGGCATGCCAGCAACACTGGCATATCCAAAGGATGCTTGGAATAAAAATGCATCCCATCATAAATCCATGGCTGTTCAGATCTTGGGACATGGATTTGATAGGGAACATATTTTTCCATCGACAAAATAACATTCTTTTATCATTTTGTCTTTGGACTATTACATTAAGTGGGTAGAGGCCATCCCGATGAGAATGGTTAATCAAACCGACATCATTCGAACGATAAAGGAAAACATAGTGCACCGATTTGGGCTTCCACAACACATAGTCAATGATCAAGAAACAGTCTTTGTAGGAAGCGAAGTTAGGGATTTTGCAAAGGAATATAACTTCAACGTCATCCATTCAACCTCATACTATGCACAAGGGAGTGACCAGATTGAGTCTACCAACAAAGTGATGAAAGGAATTATTGCTAAAATTGTGGAAGACAACCCAAGGGTTTGGCATGATAAGCTATCGGAAGCATTATGGACAAATAAAATGTCCAATCGGTTTAGCACCAGAGTTACACCATTCATGTTGACTTACGAGCACAACATGGTCTTGCCTGTGCGATCATTGTAAAGTTGTTGCATGTGGCTTTTTAACATAACCTCAGTTTAGCTGAATACAATGAAGCAATGATGATCAAGCTTGAAGACTTAGATGGCGTGCAACTGGGTGCTTTGGATTGCGTTAAGATGCAAAAGTTAAGGGCCGCTAGGGTATATACCAAAAAGGTGAAAAACAAGACTTTCGGAGTAGGCGACTTGGTTTGGAAGGCAAGGTTGCCTTTAGGACTTAATGATCAAAGGTCTAGGGCAAATGGTTGACCAATTAAGGAGGGCCTTTCGAGGTCCTAGAGATTAAGAAATATGGTGTTTACATTTAAAAGACCTAGATGGAGAACGTCACAATCCCTCCATCAATGGGCAATTCTTAAAGGTCCACAGACCAATGGTTTGGGAGGCCATAGAATACGATTAAGACCTTTAAAGATGAGAGTTCACAACCAGTGGCCTCGGGCAAGCTAATTGTCAATATGGGATTCGTCCTATCATTCAATAGTTGTGAGAAATGCAATGACAAAATGGAAATGGACGAATAATAATGTAAGTTTTATTCATAGAATTTTATACAAGTTTATTGAATATAATTTCAAAATACATGTAAAATGAAGTGGTTCATCAAAATAGCTTGTTTCTGGAAGCTTTTCATCCCAGTTTGAAGATGAAAATTTATACACTAGAGACAAACAAAGGAGTAGAAGTGAAAGAGAAAGCTTGGGTGCATGACGCAGAGTATTGACCTCTAATACGAGCGTTTCCTAATAAAAAAATTCCCAAACTTGCGAACCTTTCTTAATCTCCACCTTCCCACTCTAGAAGGGTGCTGAGGTTAGTCATCCTAGGGTCAATCTGAAGATCAAAGGACTAAAACAAAATATGCCCTTCAAATGCACCAGAAGCTAGATGCAGTATCTTCTTCCAACTTAATTTGCTACTTAAAGATAAGAACGTGATTTAAATGGTAATAAATGCTACTTAATTTACGGTTATATCAATTGTCACATGGAAAATGAAAAGAAAAATACAAATAAAGAGGTAGGGGCAAAATAATCCATATTTATTCATATTTATCATTTCTTATGGAACTGTACAATATTGAAAAAGTTAATTTCTAATTGGTATAGTGACCTATTAACGGCCTGCAATTCGATCGAAGCCAACTCAGCAAAGACCAAGCCTTCATACAGATAGGCCATGACATTTTTTGCAGTGGCCTTGATTTTTTTCCAAACACTCTTGGTAGGACGTAGATTCCTCTAATAGCATTGCATGTCGAGCCTCTAACTCAGCAATCTTACAGTCTATCTCTGCCAACTATTGAGGAAGTGAGTCAAAATGGCTAGAATAGTTGGAACAAGTTTGGATATGTTGCTACAAATTGACGAGTCATTCTCATCGGTCAAGAACGACGGTAAGACATTTTTGATGCTTCTAATACAAACGCTCTACTTCCTAAGGATGCCCCAAAGTTCATCAGCTAAACATGATGATGTCTGGCGGTCCTCTTCAACAATGAAAGGAGAGGTAACCAATGACCTGATTCAGTGAAGTCGTTCCTTAAGAACATTCACTTCATATAGCAAAAAAATGAGGTGGCCAATGATGATTAGCAATGTTGTCTCGTGCTGATTTTCTAAGTCGCGATTCAAAATTAGCCCCGAGTTCTAAAAGGAGACAGGTCCAAAGGAAAGGTGAGCCTTCAGAGAGGTTAGGATAAAAAGACATGTCAGCTTCAGGTGGAGGAGTAGCAAACGAAAATGGAACAGTGGCCTGAGTTAGGGTTGTGGCTTGGACAATGTAATGCCCCGAAATTAAAGAATTCTATAAATTAAAAATATTTCATTCGTCATTCATAACAACTAAAGCATCATCCAAAATCAATATGCCAAACCATAGCAATTACATCCAAAAAACTAAATATCAACTTGTAGCGGAATAAATAAAGCATTATCTTTAAAATTGTCTCATAATTAACCTCCCAGTCTAGAACATAAAGGAAACAACTCTTAAACATTCACCTCAGGATCCACATTCCCATCAATATGAGCTTCCTAATTTGATTGTTCATCCAATCCTAGCTCTTTCTCTAGACCATAATCTGAAAAAGATGTGGTTTGTAGGGCTTGAGCACTAAGCTTTATAGGAAAATCGTCCCAAACTCGAATATAGTTTTGAAAACATATAAAACAGGTTGGTCTCATTTTACAAAAATACCATATATAAATTTTGAAATAAAACAGTGACAATTCATCATATCTCAAGTTTACGTAGTAGCAATAAATTAAATGAAGAAGTAAAACCAAATTTCAGACAACAAATCATTGTTAACATTGTATCATAGGTATATAGTAAGACTTCGCATGAATACACACATTGAGAATATCTTGGCCCACACACACACTCCCAATCCTCGCAAGGATACACAACTTTAGGAAGGGTGTATACTGATGCATCGGTAGTGACGAATCCAACTCAAGAATAGTATACTAGTCCTTAGCCACGATACCCGTGAATGAATAGTGATTTGGTCCTCGCAAGGCACCAGCCTCACTACGAGTGATAGGGAACCTTCAAACCCACTCGGAGTAAGAAACACATTTACCCACTCTACGATACCTAGTCAATGATCACCCATGTTCATCAAACATCCACACAAGGGATACAATACCAAACTAATTCACCAAATCACGAGTAAACTAAGAACCATAATGCCACAGCTAAACCAAGAACCATAATTTCACATATGTTTTTCCAACATAACAACCCAAGAAAATATGCAAGTGATCATCAAGAAATATAATTTTATTGTTCAAAAAAAACACTAGAGTTTTTAAATCAAGAACATTGGAATATCAAGGGTAAAATCTATATTTCTTGAAAACAAGGACTTTGATATCAAGAACAATAGTTTTTATGGCTATCAAATGATAATCACATTCAAGACATAATACGATTTACAAGAAAATCAAGAAAAAATGATTTCATAACATATACATACAAGTTAGAGTCAAAACATACATATATATTAGTCCTAGCCTCAATGAACAAGTTTAGGTAGAAACCCCTACCTTGATTTTGTAGTTTGTGTGTAAACCTAGTGTGTTTGATCCATTCCAATGTGAGAATCCCCCTTCAATCTTGTGTTTCTCTTCTCCTCTCTTGCTCTCTAACGTTGCCTACAGTTGAAAACTGATGAAATGTAGTTAAAGGGACGTCCTTGTAGTATTTATATGGTGAAAAATATAGAAAAATCCTAAATTGATCGGAGCCTTTTTTAGGGTAGCATCCGGATTGTACTTAGGCATCTCAAAGGTGTAAATTCACTGTTTTGGATGAAAAATAAGATTTTAGGGTAAGGAGTACCATTTGGACAATGCTTGGGGAGTCCGGACGGTGCCAACTTTCTACCGTGACTTCCAGAGCACTTTTCACCTATTTAGAATTCAATTCAGGAAATATTTGTGAAATACATTTTTATAACCCTTGAAGTCTAGTTTCTAAGGTCCAACTATCAGCTCAATCGGAATTAGGAGAAAAAATGTATGGCTAAAATACTAAGTTAGTATCAAATTCCTTCCTATTTGAATTCTTTCTAAAATGCGTTTATACTCCAAAATACTTCCTAACTTCTAATACACCTCATATTACTTCTCCCAAGGTTTCTTGACCTTCTGGATTCCATGAAAATATTATTTTGACCTAAAAATATATAGAAACTTACCTAACCACCATTCTCAAGTTTAAATACCTTCAAAACTAAGATTGGCTCGAAAGTCAATTCGTCTGAAACCCAAACTTCATGATCAATCTTTCAAAAACAATTCTAAGTTTATACCATCTTTTTATTCATCCTAGTAGAAATAATATAATAGTATTCTTATTTAATTCTAGTATGGGGTCTTACAGATAGTCTTAGCGACCAAAGGAATATCATAGCTTGTTGGGAGGTCAAAGGGTTCTTGCCTATAGGCAAGACCTTCGTCATCTTCAAGGTCCACAATCTCAACATCATTGGCCACATCAATGATCATATTATCAAAAGAGGGTGTCAAAAGAATTAAATCAGTTGCGGCCATAGAAATGGTTGTTGTCCAAATTTGATATTGACAATTTACGTGCAAGTATACATGATCAACAAGTAATAAAGTGATAAGTAGAGTATCGTTCCCACAGAGACTTATTACTAATAAATTTTAAATACTAACTTTATATTAATTCAATTTTATTTAAACAATTTGAATTGAACTATGAAATTACTAATTTAAAACTAAATATATACTTAACAATCAAGGGTTGAATTTATTGGATAAAAGAAGTTAAGATTAAACCTTTTCCTAATGCTTCATATAAATATTTTTAACTCTCTTTCCAGTCAATTAATCAAAATAAGTTGTTAACTGAGAACTCAAAGTTATTTATCAAACCTCTTCTGATAGTTAGATAAAATTATCTCTCACAATTAAAGTATTTTATTCCTATGCAAAATAACTTAGAATAGATTCATTAAGTTCAAACTCTCATAAAAGTTACACATGGCATATAAGTATATTCTTATCCTATACACAAATCTATTAATTCAATCCTAAGAAGAATTAACCAGATGCATGTCATCATATTCAAATCTAAACCTATAATTCATCTTTTAATTTTATCTAGGTTATCAAATTAATTGTTGGTCACACAATCATATATTAAGTACAAAATATGACAAACAACTCATGTATGATCAATAGAACTAGAATCGAGAGTAGATCAATTTAACTAGACATTAGGTTCCGTTGCAATCTTAATAAAAATTTAGTTCATAATGTAATTGAAAAACATCATTTTCAAATTAAACAACATAGTAGCAAATAAATAAGTAAAAGTAAGAGAAAAGAATGAAAACTTAGTTGCAATCTTCAATCTCTCTCTAGCCTTCAAGTTCAATCTTCTTCGTGTCGATTCCTTCGATCCTTGTCTTCAGTTTTCTTTTAATCCTTGGTCTTTTCTTGTGTTAGCCACCCCAAAAATTAGTATCTTTTTTATCCCAACTCAAACCCTAGCATATATGTAGCATTAGGGTTCAATTTTGACCCCAAAACAAGTCAGAATTCGAGTCCAAAGCCAACACAAGCACAGAAGCGTTGAAAATCAGCACAAGAGCTCTGAGTTACTGCTTTTCCAGCGCAAGGGCGCTGGTCCCCTTTCAAGCCTAAAATTTCCCTTGTTGCTTAGCCTTAAAAAATCCAACACTTAGGCTCCAAATTGACCTTGTTTCCTTCCAAATGATGATTCCTATCAAATAACATCAAAACACACAAAAAAAATAAAAATGACCATAAAATAATTAAAAAATTACAAATTCAGCAAGCCAAAAGTACTCAATTCATAGGTATAAAACCTACTCATCAAGGTCATAGAGATAGGTACATTTGCTAGCCCGAGGAGCTCAAGGCTTCCAAAAATTGCCTCTTGTGAGGGCTCCACACCAGTGGAGACAAGCGCAGATAAAAAGGTGTCATCATGTTGGCAACTACGGCGCACAGGGGGGCATCATCCTCAACATCCTGTCCCTCGTCAACTTGAGCGTGTGATGCTGATGTGGAAGGAGCTTTGGAAAAACATTGCCACTTGTCCTTACGGTGAGGCCTTGTTGGAAAAGAGGGAGTAGTGAAGGAAGCCAAATCTGTAGAGACCACAGGACCAAGGTCAACAGCCCGAGGTTGAAAAGAAGTAGAAAGGGAAGTCCTGACCAAGCCTACCCTAGGAGAGGATTTAACACACGATGGAAAGTTTATATGGCTGAGAGCAAATGTCGTGTCATTGTCAAATTTCCAAGAAACATTGCTTCCACTAAGCTTTGGCAACCTTCGAGACATCAAATGACACAGTGAAAGAGGTCAAGTGGAAGGAACGGCAAGCAAGGGAGTTATGATGGCTAACTTCTTGAACATTAAGATTGGCCAAGTTTAGGTTGATTGGTAAGATCAATGTTGAGAGTGCGGACAAAAGGATAAGGATTCTACTGGGCCAAGCCAAACTAGCGGGCGAACTACGGAGGCATGTAAACCTCTACGCCATAATGAGTGCTGGCACCCTAGGTCAACCTTAAACCATAATGTAATTCTCGGGGGTAGAGATAAGAGGGCCAATCATCTTCATTAGTAGAAGTAGCGTCAATAGGAGCCTCCCCAGGTCTATAAAGGAACCAATATTGCCCCCGATTTCATGCAAATGGAATCCAAATGGGCCATGAGTTATTAAAATTGTACAAATAAGAAAAGTAGTTTGCTAAGGACTGCTCTTTAGAAATGGGCCATGACAAATAAGTGGCCATAAGAAAATGAGTTATTGTCAGCAGGCAAGATGGAAAATTTTGAGAAGTAGGTGTGAAGCCACAATTAAAGAACCCATAAGGGACCTAAGCCTCTATTCATCTTCACCGCCACCATTTTTCACATTCCACGATAAAGATCGACAAGCATTATAGGAGTAAGAGCGTAAGAAGCTCCTGTGGCCAGATTAACTACCAGCGGAATATACTCCTTAGTAAAATTGTAAGATGATGTGCAGAATAAGAACTGGTTGAGCCAGTAAAGCAAAAATGAAATGTGTAATCTGTCCGATACTAAAGAGCCATCAAAGCTGCAACAGGCCGCAATAAAAAGGGTGTAGGCAATAACTAGCTTATTCTACATATCAGTTGGAAAGTTATATCTCGTTTCAACATAAATAAGAAGAACGTTACCCTCAACCCGAAATGGAGGAGCCCGAGGAGGGTGGATATATCATAAACCGTAGGGCCCATCATGCCAACACAAAAATGGAAGACATTGTTCGTCATTGACCAAAACAAAATAGTAGTGCTGAGCAACGGTTTGTCAATGGGCATCATGATAATGCTAAGTTCTATAGCATCATAAATGACAAGGCAACGCCACAAAGCAGCCTTTGCCTCTTTAATATGAGAAACCCATGTTATCCAATCAGGGAAGGAGCCTTCCGTGCACGGATAGGGTTGCCACTAGCTAGATCGACCATTGAAGAGGCTCTTGGAACTTAAGAAGTAGAGAAATACGAGAGTTGTGGTAGATGCGACGAACTTTGTCCAGAGTTGTCTATTTGAAAGCGGGCCTAAGGGCCATTTCTACTAAAAAAGACTCAGAGAGCGGGTTAAAGGTACGAAGAGTAACATAAGTAGCTTGGGCTCGCGAAAGAGCCGCTTCAAGAGCTATAGTACAAGGGGGTTCTATTGAAGAAGAAGGAAATGCCAAAATAATGATAAAAAGCCAAGTCTGAATATAGATAAAAATATATGGATAGATCTCATGCCAGCTATTTCTTGCAGATTTGAAAAGACAAAGGATAGACCGAAAGGCTACATGTGGAACTTTGGATGAGATCTCTGAGCTTCACAGATAATGGAGGGATGAAAGCTAAGTAGGGTAAGTGTAGTGGCAAAAGTTTAAATTCAAAGAGCCAAAATGATGCTCCAAATATGGAGTGCTCAATTGCATCATTTTGGGGGAGGAGGCAAGTCCACACCCAAAAATAACAAAATCTTAGGGTGATACATAGAAGAGATCCTATGGTCATGAAAAAGTTTGTGAGAGTCCATACTTGACGGATCAGTTAAGGAAGTGGGACTCTAAGAATCCCGAGAAGTGGAAAAACACGCATCATGAGCTGTCAGTTGGAGTCGGTTCAACACGCATTTGTATGTCTTGAGGGAAAAACCAAGATTACAGTCATGGCTAAAAAAGATAGCTTCAACGGTTGAATGTCATCCCTATAAATAACCAAGGCAAAGCTACAAAGAAAAAGATTTACGATCAAACACAACAAACTCTACATAAAGCCAACCTCTATTCTATTTACTTGTTTTTTACTTCTGAGCAACTTTACTCTTTCCTATATTACATCACTACAATGATATTCACTTCTTTGATTTAATGTTAAGTACAATATTCGTTTCATCTTCTAAACTTAGTTTATCTTTTACTTTGCATTATAGTTTTTCTTTCTACATTCTAGTCTATTACGCTATTAGTTGGAAAATTATTTAAAGGTCTTGAGCCCTAAGACATAGAAAAGAACTCAAGGGTTACTTTACACCTCATTACAATTGCCTGAACAGTCACGATTTTAGAATATCACACTGGTTAGAATAGGTATGGTCATGTATATTTAGATCTTAAATCCAACTAAACTTTGGCATGCCCACAATCCAAAAACACGCCGACTAGATAGATAATGTCAAATTTTGAGGTTGTGGTTGGACCTCGTTCGAATGTATGCAGTTCACACAATGTAAGTCCATGTCTGTTATACTTGAGAAACATTGATTTGCATTTTCAATCGATATCACAACATAATTGTAACGTTTTGTCATACCTACAAATTTTACAATGGTATGATTTATGTCATTCTATTTATTAAATAAGCCTAATATGGAATACAGACGGCTCCAATTAGCATGTTTCGGTAAGAAAACAATTTCTTCTTCTTTTAATAAACGTCAGTATTTAAATCTGTGTTTGTTGTAAGTTGATCAATGTTTATTTGGGCGTACTCATCCTCTAATGCCAATTTGATGAGTCAGGGAAAAATGGGGTTAAGTATAATTTCCAAATATTTAATATACGAAATCATAATAAACAGATGTAGGGGGTGCTTTCAAAAATTCTCTTGTATTTTATACTTTCTTTCCTAAGAATTATGGTAAAGTTATTACTTCTTTAAGAACTATACGAAGAAGTGGTGGTGCTAAACACCAATTGTCCTTACTGTTGTCGCCTATCGGCGTGCTGTGTTGCTACTCAGCTTCCCACCCGACCATCACCTGACCTTTCAAAGAAACATTACACCTCACAACTCTGAATCCTCCTCCTAAGTCGCCCTCTTTGACTTCAATCTCCATTACACGTGTGGCGCTTGCCCTTCATTATAGGCAGCCCTCTTGTCATCTTCCTCGACAAACAAAGTTTTCTATCCCTAAATAACAGATATCGTCACTATTTTTCCCCAGGGCGGGGTGTACTTTAAGGCTTGGCTTCAAGCTTAGAGTTAATTATATTATTGACCCCTATTATTCATCAGTGATTTCACTTAAGCTCTTAATATTTGTATTTTATAAGTTTGCAATTTCTGAAGCTTTTTTTTGATATGCATCTCTAGATCATTGTATCAATTAACAAGTTATAATTGATTATTATAACTTCAAAAACTTGGTATAACTCTTATGAGTTAACAGATCTCGGCATCGTTCTTTGAAGAAAAAAAAAATGTAAAAGCTTATTTTTAAGATTGGAGAGCGATCATTTATATTGTTGACCTTATCTATGATTTTATGTTAGCTCTTTATATTTTAATTTTTGTACTATGTAATTTCTAAAGTTTTTTTTTTAAATATAGTCGCTACACCATTGTATCAATTAAAAAAAAACCAATTAGACATTTATTTGTATTTTCAATTGATTTCATAACATAATACTAACTTCTTTTTATATATATGTATACATACATATTTTACAATTGTATGATTTATATCATTCTATTTATTAAATAAGCCTAATGTTAAATTCAGACCGCTCCAATTAGCATGTTTCAGTATAAAAAATTGTGTCCTTTTAATAAACATCGGTATTTAAATTTGTGTTTGTTTTAAGTTAATCAATGTCCTGCTGGGCATACTCATGCTCTAATGCAAATTGGATGAGTCGGGGGAAAATTGGATTAAAAGTAATTTCCAAATATTTAATATATGAAATCATAATAAACAGATGTAGGTGGTGCTTTCAATATTTATCTTTTATTTTATACTTACTATCCTAGAAATTATGCCAAAATTATTTGTTTAAGAATTATATGAAGACGTGGTGGTGCTAAACAGCCAATGTCCTTCCTGTTGTCGGCGGGGACTTAATAAGAATCCTGCTGTATTGATACTCGGCTTCCCACCCTACCATCCGCTGACCTTCCTTAGAAACATTACACCTCACAACTCCGATTCCTCATCCGAAGTCGGCCTCTTTGACTTCAATCTCCAACACACGTGTGGCGCTTGTTCTTCATTATATGAAGCCCTCTTGTCATCTTTCTCGCCAAACGAAGTTTTCTATTCTTATATAACAAATGTTGTTACTATTTTCTTCTTTTTTTTTTTTTTTTAATAGTCAGTGATGTGTAGATCACCTTATTCATACTTTGACTAATATTTTTTTCGATCCAATCAAAGATAGGTCATTCATGTGGGGACTAACGTATTCTAAATTTCTCATGATCTGATTCAAAAGAATTGTTAAATTCAATAGGTTTAGATTTACAATTTGTTCCTATTATCACTTGAGTTACAGGTTTAACTTCAAGATTAGAGTCAATTACGTTATTGACACCAATTATTAATTAATGAATTTATGTTAGCTTTTAATATTTTTATTTTATAAGCTTGCAATTTTTGAAGTTGTTTTGTGATGTGCATCGCTAGATCATTGTATCAATTAACAAGTTATAATCCATTATTACAACTTCAAAACTTTGTCTTAACTCTTATTATCAATAGATCTCGGCAACATTCATTGAAAAAAGAAAAAAGTGAAGGCTTAGTTTCAAAATTAGAGAGCGATCACTTGTATGATTGACTTCTACTGTTTATCCCTAATTTTATTTGTAATTTCTAATTTTTTTTAAAAAAATATATGTCGCTAGATCATTGTATCAATTAACGAATAAGCATTTATACAGCTTAAAAACAATTTGGCATACTTCTTATGGTTGGCACAATTAATGGTGAATGGTTGATTCATATGGTTGTAAATGTCAAGGTTCATACCTATTCAGCTTCTTGATTTTTGTGAATAAAATTGGGAAAATTAAGTATTTCTACGACTTTCAGAGTTCAAGGTGCAAAAATAGACAAAAACCCATTGGACAAACTACAGCTTGTGCCAAAGTTCAAGGGGCGTTAACCATTTTACCATAAATATTCTGGATGGGTGTCATAAGTACCTCACCATCAGACAAGTGAGACTATTTAAAATGAATCACACTTGTGAATGGAATGATTATTTAACAAACCTAATAATTAAAGGTATAAACACATTATTAAGAAGCCAACTTTCTGGTCATCAAAAACAGGGTTTTAAACGTTACTAAAAATATTTAGGAGTAGAAGGCGGTGGCCCGACAACAAGTTGTGGGTGACATTGTTTTAATTGGGCGTTTGGCCTATTCATTCGTTTCATTTATTCTCTACCTACCGCCTAATTTGGCGGTGTCCCGACTTGGCCCAACGCATTTGGGTGACAAATATCCGCAGCTGATTTGTTATATTTATATTCTTCATGGGTTCTTGATGTAATTTATTGTTTGTTAAATGGAAGGCTGCACTTGGGGGCGTCGGTGATCTGGGTGATAAAGAGTCGCGAGGAGAGTTCCGTAGTGAAGTTAAGATCGGCGAGCCCTGTTTGGTACGAGTCATTAAAAAACCGGAGGCTACTGGACGAAATGTCTGGCAGTACAGCTGGATTAAATTTTAACGACACAGTTTGAGTTGATGAATTTTTTATTTCGGTAATGTTTTTGGGACATAATTGAAGGATATAATTTGGGGATATAATGAGTTGTTACCAATGAGATGATAGTAAAATGTATTTAATGATGAGTCCAATTGTAGCATTAATGAATTCATTATCATATCATTGGTGACAACTCATTATGTCCTCAAATTATGTCCATAAATTATATCTCAATATTTGGGGACATAATGAGTTGTCACCAATGATATGATAATGAATTCATTAATGCTACAATTGAACACATCATTAAATACATTTCACTATCATCTCATTAGTAACAACTCATTATGTTCCCAAATTATGTCTTTCAAGTATATCCCAATAGCATTAGTGTTTTATTTTATCACCTTAAAATTTTAGAATCTCACATTAACCTTCGAGATTTTTAAAATTACAGCATAAGACACTAGGATCAAAAAGAATTTATTAACACCAAGATAAAAATACAATAGTATCGGAATAGATTAATCGATGTCTAGATTTATTTGTATAAGTACAGATAATGATATAAATGTGTGATTTATTTTTATTCTTGTGTAATTCACACCCTATAAAATAGGTTTAAAATTCATGTAATCAATTATAATTGAATAAGCATCGATGAAACCTTTGATGTGTTTGGTTTGTGGACATAGGCACATCATATTGTGTCGAACCACATATATCTTTTTGATGAATTCATGGGTAAAACTTATCCCTTGAAAATCGGTTTAAAAGGGAAGGATGTCCAAAAATTTATATACACACATCTAGTATTATTTTTAACTGATGTGGAATCGTAACATTTAACCACGCTTTCGTAGCTGACGGACCACTTTATCGATAGTGACCCAATTGTAGTCTCACTCTATCGATACTGACCCAATTGTAGTTCTTTCCCACTTTATCGACACTGACCCAGTTGTTGTCATTTTCCACTCTATTGATACAGATCCAACAGTAGCCCAACTCTATCAACACTTACATAAGAAGCTTAACCTAGTTGAAGGAAAGACACGTCCTATTTATTGGTTCAAAATCGTAATAAATAAGAAAACTCAAATTTACAAACGACTACTCGATCGATGAGAGAGCATTCATAGAGTGGTTGCTTCTGGAAAGAAAATCACACTTACATCCTATCCAGGAGCAGCACTGCTCGAGCAACCACGAACATCGCTCAAGAGACCCTGAAGGACCACTCGAGCAAGCTTATAGAGTGAGCTTTATGTTGTTCCACCATGGCCTTTTCCCTTCTAATTCTAAAAATCATCAAGAAAACCGTTCTAGTCAAGGCGGGTGAGCATAGCTTGGTACCTACCAATTTTTGAAATACAAAACTAAGTAAAAAATAGTTATGTTGAGCACTAAAGAGTGTTGCTCAAGTGGGGTCCGATAATGGTTGAATCTATGTTTTCAACACACAAAATTATTTAGAAAATCTTTTCTTTTGAAATCACCTAGGAGTCATACATGGATTGCTTTCAGTTTTATTTTCATCCTAATCATTCTAAGTTAAATGTAACTAAGGGTTCATCTTAGGTATTTAGGTCATTATCTTTTTCTTAAGTAGGTGCATACAGAGGTTGAATGATATTGCTTTAACATTTGATCTTCTCTCTTCAAAAACTCTTTTAGATCTTTAAATTGATAGCATCATGAGAATGAAAAATGTTGATATATATAATGGACTTCACAAAATTAGGCAATTACAAAATCTGATCTAATAATCTCCCCATTTGAGAATTTCTTGACAAAATATACAAGTTAGAAATTAAGATTACAACCCACAAATTATTGAACAAAAAGAATTATAAATCTAATTGCAACTCTCATGTACACATACTAAATTTCTATCTAAGTACAAGACCTACTTCTTTAGATGAAGCTTGGATATTATAGGTTTGCACATCACCACTCAAACAAAAATCTCATGAAATCTCATGAAATACATAATATAGTCACAGTTTTGAAAAATATCAAGTTAAGCATAAGGCATAAGTATGTATACATTATGCAAGTGTAAATATATAACATGTTAGGAACTAACTTGCCTAATATGCTTGTGAACCTATTGATCTATTCAATATGAAACACTACAAGTTCTCCCCCTTAGTTGGTGTTCACAAGTAAAATAACAAGTGTAACATAAACAAGTATAAAATAGGTGATTTTATGTCAAGTTTATAAATTTATTCCTCTGAGTATTTGAACAAACTCTTCCTATCTATTTTTACATGTAATATATCTAGTCTAGTCAAGAGTAATTCTCTGCGATTCATCTCATATATACCTAAAATATTCTCCTCATTTTTGTCGTAAATGCCAGGCCAATAACAACATGCAATAAACATGGTACAAAATCAAGTTACCCAACATATTCTTATCTTATTTGCTATAAATGTCAACTCAATGACAACATATAACAATCATGATAGAAAATCATAGTATAACAATACGGTATGAATGCACTGATAGAGTAGTATACTAAAAGCTTGTTTTTTGTAGTTAAACTCATTTTATTAATTAATAAAAGTTTGTTCTTTCCATTTTATTGAGAATCTGTATGGTCAAAATATTGGCATTATATTTAAAATATAATATGCATGTGTGTCTTATATTTTACATTATAGATAACCTAGTGTGTAGAGTTTGGCTTATACATAGAAAACCAGATTATCAGATTCTCGTATAATATGAGTATATGTTCACAATCCTAGATAGAATTTGACACATCATCAGTATGATTATAGTGTAATATTTTGGTATAGTCTACCTTGACTATAGGAGACGGTTTGATGTCTCGGAATATTGCACTAATACACTTTGTGTAATGAACAGACCCATGTTGATGTTATTATCTTTTACTAATTCAATAAGATAATAACTACTTCATGATTATTATGATTGGTCATACTCTTAATCCCAAAATATTTAATTGTCATGTGCATATAATGTTTGTCACTTTAATTCATCAAATTGTGAGATTCATGTTAAGTCAATAAGCTCGGTGAATTGGGAGACGATGTTATTTGTATAGTGAAAATTAAATATTAAAGGAAACCACATCCTAGTATTTAAATAGGTTGATGATGTCCTCTTAAGGAAACTTATAAGTTTTGTCCATGTCAAACCCTGCAGGTGGATTTAATTATCTGACATGACAAATAATTTGAGTGGTAAGGTCTCAATGAATAAAAAAAATTAATTAAATATAACTGTCAGTAATTTATTTAATTGATGGATATGTACTATTAAACGTTGAGAGATTATTAAGCATATAATAATAAGGAGCTCGAATATAATTTTGAGATAAGACTCAAGAGATCAATAATAAGTGTTTAGTGAACTTACTTATTATTAATGAGCTGTAGGATATTTATTCTGGGTTGAATATAGGATTCGTAAGCCCATTGGAAGTCTGATCCTTATTTCTCCTCAGGGCCTCTATCGTAACCTATATATAGATGTCTAGGCTCTCTTATTCAACATTTATTCTTTAATCACATTATTGAGAGAGGTTGAAAGAGAGTGCAAGGATTTGAAGATCTTGGCAGCCCCACTACATCTGAATTCTGAAGTTTGGGGATATACAATAGAAGGCCGCGGGGTTCGTCGAGTTGTCCTTTGGTTGCTTGTTAATTTTGCTATGTGTTCGCGCTGAGACGAGATCAATCCCAAGGGTTCTCGAAGGTAAACCCTAATTCCACCTCGTAAGATATTAAAGAAATATTTTTGATATTCGATATATAGGCGCTGTCAATGGCTCTTAGGATTTCAGTTCCAACATGCACATCAACTAGCCAAATTATGATAGCAAAAGATGTAAGAGCCAAATAAGGTATATAACTCAAGATTGGGACTAAAAGAATGTCACAACAAATAAAAGAGTTAACTAAACAAACAAAGTAAATAAATTGGAAAAGTTATCAACGAAAAATAAAGAGTACTTTAGTATAGGCCATGAATGAATAAAACACTTTCATCTCCCATATAACCCAGACTAAAAGTCTCTACAAAAATAATATCTCAAATGGCTTCATCTCCACAATCTCCATCCTCATCACAGCTAGGTCTCAGGCTCGTCCTCATTAATGAATCCTACATTCTGTAGAGTCTACATGAGTCGTCGGATCTCCCTCCAAATGTCCCTTGATCTCTCACAACAAAAGTCATCCCACCCTCAATAGTATCAAGTCTGAGTGGTGTAAGGATGTGCTACTCATCCACACTAAGTTGAAGGTGGCCTAAAGTTGTGCTAATAGTCACCCACTGATCTGACAAAGTAGGAGGAGGGGTCACAAGGAGCGTGGTACATAAGGTATGGCCTAATGCCTACCTTGATGGTGGTGTATGACTTAATGATCTAGGTTTGATAGAAGGGGCATGTAACTCAACCTCTATCTCATCACCCTCTGCCTCAGCCTCTATGGGATCAAATGTGTATCTAGCACGTGTCTCGCTCTGTCTCAAAGATTCTTTCCCCAGAGGTCTATTTGGTCTCAACAGGTGATCAAACTCTAAAGCACTAACACCATTGTCTAGACAAATATAGGGGATAAGAGAACCAAATGGTAGACTATTATTAATCCTCCTCCTCATCAAATGCTCTTTGAATGACTGAAAAAATCAGACGTGGAAGTTCTATCTTCAAACCTGTACCAAGCGCATGTAGAAGATAGGCTCATGGTATGGAAAATGTGAATATATGAGTCTTCAGGTCAATGTTGTAATTAGCAATTAGATTTATCAACACAATAGTCTTTTTGTGCCAAATCCTTGTGGTACCACACTTGATGGTTCCAACCATCATGATATGGTGTGCCATACAAAATAGAACCAACTGCCGACAGGGTGGCTATAACACTTTTGGGTCTAAAATGATAGGGGTCATGTGCTACCCGTGGAGGATGTAGGATGGTTGCAATAAGGTCAATAAAGAATTCGAATAGTAAACCTCAAATATAAATCGTGAGGTGATCACTATCCTCTGTAGTGTCATGAATGTGTGCATAAAATTCTCTAACCATGTCTACATTTGCAGGCACAAGAGTCGCAAAATAGCTCAGTCTAACTTCTCAAATCAAATATTTAAGGGACAGTGATGTTACTTACTCCTACGAGATTCAGTCCTTGCTCCATAAGCACAGTTTGTGCATAAAATTGTCTCCTATGCAGCTCTCTATACTACGAGGTCTAAAAACGAGCTCTATTACCAGATGCTTGTACCCTTGCCCTCTTTTTAGCTCGTGGAGGCATTTTCAAAAGATGATCGATGAAATAGTGTAAAAGTGTATGAAAACACAAATTTAAACTCAAAATACACTTATTCTCACTCAATCTAAGGTTCTTGCTTGGAAGTGGAAGAAATGAGTAACTCCCGTCAAAATTCGGTCTTGTAATCAAGTAGTGTCGAATCCCAATGCAGACTACTCGAGTGAGGTAATGGGCCACTCGAGTGAGTTCTAAAGCAGACCAGTTTTGCCTCTGTTGTCCAGTCCACTTCCCAACTACTTTAATGAGTCTTGATTGGCATTCATGATGTGTATACAACTTGAATCCAATTCAACGCACATGCTTGGATGAGTTTGGATCAAATAAAATGCAATTTTCAATTTTAAATGTTAAATGCTCAAATTTCAAAAGCATTAAAATTACACATGTTTACATTATGATGGATCCATCCAAAATTCATCATCTCAATACATTATTCTAAGGCATATTTAAGGATATGAAACTCAATTTCATGCATCATAGAGCAAAATTTTCCTCACTTAGTTGCATCGTATGTGAAACCAACACCAACACAATAAGGATTCCACTCATTAATAAGCTTAACATGAAATCCAAATGTATTGTCTAAGTGAATTCATGATCGGTTAGTGAGTGTCCTACTAATTGTTTTTTGACTACTCACCTTTTCTTTTATCCCTTCTACTCCATGACTTCAATTAACACGATTGAAAATTTTGTACTAATTAATGTATGTTTTTATTCAAGATTAGCATGAGCCCTATGAGCTTTACACATGATCAATTTATAATTAAGCAGAAGTACTCTCATAATTCAAACGTAATTATTTTTAGCCGTTTATTTATGTCTCA
This sequence comes from Ilex paraguariensis, assembly GCA_963454935.2. NCBI lineage: Eukaryota > Viridiplantae > Streptophyta > Magnoliopsida > Aquifoliales > Aquifoliaceae > Ilex > Ilex paraguariensis. Next base: position 75,487 of record CAUOFW020007414.1, on the reverse strand, counting down.
CTTTTTTAGAATTGACCAAATTGGACTCTTTTCTCACAATTGACCTTCGACATCTTTTAAAAAATTGGGGTTTAACTAACCTTTAACCATGTGTTCACCTATCACCAACACTTAGAGTACGTTAAGACATTAATTCTTCAAACTAACCAAACTCCTAAATGTGAAGGTGAATGACATATATGTACTTGGTTTATAAATTTTTAAAAGCAAACATTATCAAAGCATGCTAGGGTGAAATAGACTTTGATGAATGAATCATGCAATAAGATTTATGCCACTAAGTTCTCTATCTCCTAATATGACTCATAACAATGCACATATCGACTTTAATTTAAGGATGAAATCATTACAATGCAAATCAAAGTCTAAACTACCATGATCATAAAAAAAGAAAAACAAACAAAAGAAATTCTTTTTGGCTTTTTATTTTCCAATATTTTTGAATTTTTCAAAATAATCATATTCATGAAAAAAAATATGCATGAAGATGCATTAAAAAAGGAAAAAAAATAAATAAAACAATTACGATAAATCCTAAAAATAAATGTCATAGTTGTATAAATACTAAAAGAAATCAATTTCTCTCCTTGTTTTAGACACTTCTTGTATGACTCGTTATAAGCATCTTGGAGGTCCTCAACAGTCTTGGTCATATCCTCATTAGTAGAGAATTCCACTTCCAAGTCATCTAATCTGTAGTGGGACTTGACTCAACTTCATTTCTTCATCCTTGTAATTTTCTCATTGAGGGGAGGGGGGAGGGAGAGGAAATATGAACCTACAAAGAGAGTCAACACTCTTTGGGGACTCATTTTCACTTTCACTCACCTTAGCTTTCAAGTATCTTTTCCTATTCTTGAGTATGCCCTTTTTCTTTGCATTAGGACATTCTACAGCTATGTGTCCAAAACTATGACATTTATAGTATTGGAGAACTTGCCCCTTCTTCTCAATTTCATGTTGAGAAGTTATACCCCCACATTGTTTTAAGGATCTAGGAGACTTAGGTCTATTGGGAGTTTCTTTCAACCTTTAGGACTTGACACCACTAGCCTTAAAATACTTGTTGAATTTTCGTGCAAGATAGGTTTTGTCCTCTTCTCCTAAACGAGGTGACTTGGATTTACCCCTCTCTTCAACATTGGCATTTCATGAAGCACCAATCACTTTCTTGGGTGGAAGAAGGTTCATCTCAAAAGCCCAACTAGGTCTTCAACCAACACCGAAGTCATGTTGGCATTCTTCTTTATCGAGGTCACCTTTACATGAAATCTCCCTAGTAGAGATCTCAAGATTTTTTACTTAATTGCGGCATCGTCAATATTGATACCTAATGCAATGGAAGAGTTAACAATGTCACATAGCTTGGTATAAAAATCGCCAAATATTTTTTCCACTTGCATCTTGAAAATCTAGAATTTTGGAGATGTACCTTTAGAGATGGGACATCTTGACCAATGTAGTTCCTTCTTACGAAACCACAAGAATATCTCATGCCTCCTTTAAACTCTCGTAATTTGCGATCCTTTGGAACTCATTGGGTTTCACGTCATTGAATATCATATTCAAACCTTTGTAGTTCCACCCCGTCAATTCGATCTCGGTCTTCTACCAAGTCGTTGGGGATTTCACTTCAACCACTGCTTCACCATCTTTGACTTGTGTGGTGGTGGTGGGAGGGCTCTAACCCTCTTGCATAGTCAATCTTATACTCTCTCATCAATTGATTTAAGAAATGCTATCATGCGAGCTTTCCAGTAAGCAAAGTTAGAACCATCAAAGAGAGGTGGTCATGCAATAAAGTCTCCTTCTTTTTGAGAATACATTTGATACTAACTCATACCAACAATAGAGATCTTGAAGGCAAACTAAGTATAGAAGAAAAAACAAGAAATGCAAACAAATGTTTATGGACTCAAGGCAACCACGCTCTAATTCCACTTGCTGTTCTTGTAGGGGGAACTTAATGTGGATCTTTCATCATGATTATACATTGGAGCTATAGACACTTTATCTATAGGGGATGAATAGGTTTTTCAATTTTAGCCCAATTGATTATCAATAAAAATCTAAACCACCACAATTACCTCTTCTCATAAATATATAATAATTAATAAGAGTACCCTTTTAGTTACCATAACCCAAATTAAGCAAGAAGATTGATTTTAATTAATATTGAGTTAATTCACTCAAAATCAATTTCACGATGATTCCAAATCTCAAACCCAATGCACAATTATGTATAGATAGATATTCAAACAATCATTCTAACAAACAATGCGCGTGTGTGTTCACAATCACAAATGTGTACGATAAATAATAAAGAACACAAGTTATTTTTTAATGCAAAAAATCCTCATTGTGAAAAATTACAGGGAACCTTCTCAGTTCACCAAATCCTATTCCACTACTCGTAAGTCAACATACAAGTACTCAAGTCTTATACCTCAACCAATACCATGATCAAATATTCATTTCCTTGTTATCTATCCATCAAAATTTCTACTTCAATGCCTAGTATAGCTTCACTTGGACCTTTTCACCGCGCAATTGGTCTAGGCTTTGAGCAATCATGGTACACCAATGATTCCCGGTATGGACACACCATTGAATTTGGTTTACACCATTAAAATCTTCAACACCAAGTTGTGAGGTTGGGTAGAATCTCTAGTTATAGGCTTTGGATTTAGGGATCTAGGTTAGTAATGGAAACACGCAGGGTAGAAGAAGTGTTTTCTCTCTTATAAATCTCACAATAGGTTTAACCTAGCTATAAGAAATGCTCTCCTTATTTATAGGTCCAGAATAAGGGTAGTCTTAGTAAATAAGAAAACTCAGCTTCACAAATGGCTGCTCGATCAACGGGAAGACAATCATAGGGCGGTTGGTTCTGGAATAAAAATCATGTTTTCATCATGTCTAGGAGTAGCACTGCTTGACTGACCATCAACACCGTTTGAGCGTTCTTGAAGGACCGCTTAAGCGACCTCTTTTTTGTTCCCTTATGGCCTTTTTTCCTCTAATTTTCTAAGTCGGCAAGAGACCATTCTAGCCAAAGCTAGTGAGAATAGCTTTATCCCTATCAGTTTTTGAAGCACAAAATCAATAAAAAAAAATAGTCCTCTTGAATCCTAAAGAATGTTGCTCAAGAGGGAATCGATAATGGTTCAATCTATATTTTCAAAATACAAAATTATTTAGAAAATCTTTTCTTTTTAAATCACCTAGGAGGAATACACAAATTACTTTTTCATCCTAAGTTAAAAGTTACTAAAGGTTCATCTTAGATGTCTAGGTTATTACATTTGTCCTAAGCATAAAGGTCCATACAAAGGTTGAATGATGTTGCTTTAATGCTTGATCTCATTGCTTCAAAGACTCTTTCAGATCTTCAACTTGATAGGATTATGACCATGGACAATGTTGGGATTTAACAGAAAAAACTCCACAAAATTAGCCAATTGAAAATGTGATCTAACATAGGAGAAGGACTGGGTGTAAAAGGAACAACAACTTTGGGAGTAGGACCTAACTGGCCCTCAAAAATAGCTTGATTAGTTCTGAGGTTGGGCAAGTTCTTGGTATGGTAAGCTAAAGCTTTCTCAACCCGAATATTGAGCTCAAGAGGTAGAGGACTTGATTTGCCTACACCAAACAAGATGTATCAATAAAAGCAACCGTATGGAAAAATAAACATAAAGCTACCAATTATGAAGATAATGAGGAGGAGATCCCCATAACAAAGGACCGGGACGGCCTGCCATAGAGGGCCTCTAAAGGCCCAAATTTCCAACTAGACCTAGAAACAAAAAAGAATTTTTCTTTTCACTCCTTGACATTAGAAGAATAGCACTTTAGGATCTTTGAGTCCCAAAGATTCAACTTATAAGAAAATCATTCAAACTATTCCTAATTGAATTTAAAAATTTGACATCATTATTCTTGGAAAAATAAAACCACCCTGGCTCTATTCTGAGCAAGGTTTGAGTTTACAACAATGGAAGACCTGGGCAATTGTGGGGCGAGCACCGATGCCATTGGCTTTTGCCCAAAGAACACCGATGTCGATAAGAAAACCTCAAACTATTCAAAGTCAATTGTGAGGGGGCTAGATTTAAGAAATGAAAGGCTTTCCTAATATACTGAGGCATGGGGAAGAAAAGTCCAACCTCAAAGATTGACTCATAAAAACAAACATTGTTAGGACAAAACGAATCAACTATGTCATATGGGGAGGGAAGTAGAAGGCGAACAAAATTCGGAATTTGGTAGTATCCTCTAATTATGTTTGTAGCCTTCTCATCAAGAGAACTCTTGACTTACTTAGCTCCCATAACTTTGATGAATGAGGAGACGATCTCCTGAATAGAATCCGAGTCCTCATTGGCCTTGTCAGCATCAGATACAAGGAAAGGGTACCCTCAGACAAAAATCACTTTGAAACGCTCATAGCAGTAAAGTAGTGGTGGTTGATGTACAGATTCTGAGGAGGAAGACAACTAGTGTTGTGATTTAGGAGAGACAAGCAATAGTCAAAGACAGATTCAAGCCAGGCTTGAGAGGACCTATCTACGAAAAGCTCTAGGTGATCAACTACAGTTAAAAAAATGATAAAAATGAATTGTAAGGCATGAATCCACCCTATATACTCCAGTTTGGGAAGTTCAAGTAAAACAAAATGAGAAAAAGAAGATCAAGAAGTGGCGTACCCAGTTCCTTAAGCGTGATAAGGACTAGATACGGGAAGTGTTTAAATACCAGCCATTCAATGGCTTTTCGGCGGTTACTTCTGCCCAGGCCACGACTTTGCTTCTAAAGGCACTAACGGACAAATGCATTAAATGAGGACCACGTGCAAGACAAGTTGAGTTAAACTAGGGGCAACTAATAATAGAAGTTTGAGCATGTGCTTAGACTAATGAGATTTTTGGCTCGGAAGGGGTCCAGCTCGTTATCATGATAGCTCACCTATAGTCCAGATTGGTAGAGTCCAGCCCCCTCACAACTTTGACTAGCTCAACACAGTTGAATCCTTCACACATAAAAGTAGACCATTTCCATTGCCTCTAGCGTAATTGACTCAATTTGAATAAATGGATAAGGAACCCCCAAAGTCATAATTAACTAGCATATAAAAGGGGAAGAACGAAGATCAACCAAAGTACGCAACAAATCAGTCCAACTCATTACTCTCCATCCTAAATTCCTTATGTAATTTAAGTATTGGAGGGTCAACCCCTTAAACTCCTCTGATCTTCAACTTTCCCTTACAGGTGCCTGCTTTGATAGTTCAGAAGATGATTTCATCCAAGGAACTCGGAGAGCAATTTCTAGTATCAATAGAAGTCTTAGTGAGTCAAACATGAGAAATTACCATTGTTCATGACAAGGATTGACTCTTGACTTCTTATTTCATAGAATGAAGAATGACTCACTTGACTTAAAACAATTAGATGTGACATGTGATGATGCAAAAATTAGTTTGCACACCACTAGTCAAGTTATAGTATAAAATGCAGTAAGTAGAAGGGGAGAGAAGACAAGATTTATTGTAGTTCGGTCAATACAACCAACGTCCACTTTGAATGGCTAGGTTCACCAAAATTTTATTATCTCCGGTGTGGAGGGAGAGCACATGATTACAAGTTTTGAGAGGGGATGAGAGAATTATGCTCAAATGAGTCTGATGCCCCCCAAGTGTTGGGGGAGTTTACAATTTATAGTGGCTTGACATAGTAATTGTATGACTAGTCTGACGGTCATAATGGCTTAGGACCGTTTGATAGTAATTAGGTAGTTGATTTAGCGGAGATGACCTATCATTTTCTCAACGGGCGAGGTGTGATGGTTGGTGTGCTCTCCAAAGGACTTGTTCAAGGATGAGGGAGGTTGACTCTCTCCAGGCTGCGAGGGTGAGACTCCTGGATGCTCCCTTGGTGGTGAGGGTGAGGCTCCTAGATGCTCTCTTGTGGCGTAAAGGGGGCTCTTGGATGACCCTTACTCCAAGGTGGTAGAGGAGGAGACTCTTGGATGACTTTGTCTGCTCCTTGCTAATGTAGTAGCTCCTTGAGCCTGATGAGTTTGACTGGATTGACCACATTGGATTGAATTTGTTGGATCTCTTAGAGTCGGGATATAAACTCAGACCGGACTTATAACACAAGTTGGGCATTTGGGCCTGGCCCATCATTTGCCCCCCAATGCCCTGCATCCAACAAAACTTGGAAAAGGAGGGTATTTAAGTTGAATTTGAATTTTCGGCTGACCAACACAACTGAAAAAATTTCGGGAGGCCAAAACATCTGTTTTATAGGCCTTTTTTGGACTTTTAACAGCATCATTCACAGCCATAGGCTGTGAGTATTGTAGGGCTCGCCGAGAGTTTCGATTTGATATATTATAAGTCTTATTTGAAGCAACAGAACAAAAATTACTGTCAAAATTTCGAGCAGAGAGCTAAGCGAGTAATTTGGGCAAGCAGGCAGCTGTCCAGGCGAGCAAGAATTTTTTTTTTTTTAAACTTCGAGAGGCCAAAACATCTCTTTCTGAACGTTTTTTGGACTTTTTTTGAAAAGCTCATTACATAAAGTAATGAGTTTTGCTCAGCTCGTCGAGAGCTTCAATTTGGTATATAATGTCCCATTTTGAATTACGAATCAAAAATTACGGTCAAAATAGCGAGTAAGGAGCAAGGGTGCGTTTTTGGGCGAACAGCCAGCTTTTGGGCGAGTAGGCCACCTCCTTGGCGAGCATACAACCTCTTGGGTAAATTTTTTTTTTTTTTTTAAAAAACTTCGGGAGGCTGAAACACCTCTTTTTGGACTTTTTTGGACTTGTTTTGGAAAGCTCATTACCAATTGTAATGAGTTTTGCTCAGCTCGTCGAGAGCTTCGATTTCATATATAATATATCCCGTTTTGACTTACGTAACAAAATTTACAGCCAAAATAGCGAGTAGACGCACTGGCACGCGATTTTGGGCGAGCATGCACTGCTCTAGGCGACCATGCAGCTGGGCACGCTGTTTTGGGCAAGAAAAAGGCCTTGGGCGCCTTTTAGGATACTGACTTGAGAAACTTGGGCGAGCAAGAGGCCTTAGGTGAGCTGGAAAATTGTCTAAGCGCCACTCCAGGTCATCTTGAGGAACAGCCTGCTCGAGTAGGAGGGGTGGTCTGGCATGGAGATGGGAACGCAGGCGCTGAGAAGGGCTTGGGTAAGCAGGAGGCATCGTTGTGCGTTGCTACAATTCGCATAGTAGGTGAGGGGGTTGCTCGAGTTTTCATGCATGTTGGCCTGCACGCTGAGCATGTTGATCTGGTCCATCAGGCGCCTAGGGGCGCTGATCATGGTGAGCAATAGGTGAAAAGAAGGCTGATCTTGGCGTGAAGGCACCAAGAGGTGCCATTTTGGGCGAGCACAAATGGTTGGGCGCCTATAGGACTATTTCGCTTGTATGAGCAGAGGGGGTCAGACACCTCTCTAAGCACTAGGCTGCCCATTTGGGCGAGCAGAGGGGGTCAGGCGCCTCTCTAGGCACTAGGTTGAGTAGTGCAAGCTACAAGGAAAATTTGGGTGTCACTTTTTGTGATAATGCGAGGAGTTCAGGTCGCCAAGGAGCTTTGGATGCCCCTGTAGGGAGTTCAGTTCTCGCCCATGCAGGCTAGGTTGCCTAGGAATTTCTTAGCGAGCCTGGTTCTGGAGCCCGAGGGCAGAGTACGCTAGACACGTTCAGCGGTGATGGTCCAGCACCTCTCAGTGCACCTTCTCAAAATCAAATTCTTCCATGATATTCTGAGGATTGTTTCTGTTTATCACATCCCCCAACGGTTCTATGTCGCCGAGTTGAGATGGGTGAACCTACTTATGATGACAAAAATAATGTTATTCTAAACATTAAAATATTTAACATGATTGCCTGAAGAGAAAGACAGGCTGCTTGCGCGAGAGCAAAATAGAGTTTGAGGATTGCTCGTGAGAGAGCTATATCTTTTGAGACCGAGTTTTTGGCAACCCATGAGAGAGCTTTTAAGCTTGAGGTATAGGTTACTTGCTTGAGAGCAGAGTAGAGTAGATGCCAAGCTTTTTTGGCGACTCGTGAGAGAGCTGGGAGATAGACTGCTTGTTTGAGAACCGTGCAGAGGTCAAATTTTTTTGGCGACCCACGAAAGAGCTATTAAGCTGGAGATAGGTTGCCTATTTGAGAACAATGCAGAGGTAGGCAAGCTTTTTAGCGACCCTTGAGAGAGCCGTTAAGTTGGAGATAGACTACCTGTTTAAGAACAGTGTAGAGGTAGGCCAAGCTTTTTGGTGACCCTCGAAAGAGCCGCTAAGCTGGAGATAGACTACTTGTTTAAGAACAATGTAGAGGTAGGCCAAACTTTTTGGCAACCCTCGAGAGAGCCACTAAGCTGGAGATAAACTACCTGTTTAAGAACAGTGTAGAGGCAGGTCAAGCTTTTGGCGATCCGTGAGATGATTCACCTCGCTTTTACCTGTTGATTTCCTCAGCATTCATAAATTTTTGAACTTTTGCCAATAGTTCTGGCATGCTCTTTGGTGGGCATTTCATCACGAAGAAAAGGAAGCTCGATGATCAAAGTCCTCCTAAGAAGGCGGTCATGCTGACTTTTTCATCGGGCTCTTCGATCTGAAGGACCTCCTCATTAAAACGAGTGAGGTAGCTTCACAAGCTCTCATCTCGGTTCTGCTTTATGCTGAGCAGGTGGGTGACAGGCTTCTGGTGACGGCATCCTCCAATAAAGTGCAACACGAAGGACCTGCTCAGCTCAGTAAATGAGCCGATTGAAGCGGGGGGTGATCTTGGCGAACCACTGTCGAGTGGTTCGGTCAATACGACCTACGTCTGCTTTGAATGACTAGGTTTGCCAAAATTTTATTATCTCCGGTGTGGAGGGAGAGCACATGATTACAAGTTTTGAGAGGGGATGAGAGAATTATACTCAAATGAGTCTAATGCCCCCCAAGTATTGGGGGAGCTTACAATTTATAGTGGCTTGACATAGTAATTGTATGACTAGTCTGACGGTCATAATGGCTTAGGACCGTTTGATAGTAATTAGGTAGCTGATCTGGCGGAGGCGACCTATCATTTTCTCAACGGACAAGGTGTGACGGTTGGTGTGCTCTCCAAAGGACTTGTTCAAGGATGAGGGAGGTTGACTCTCTCCAGGTTGCGAGGGTGAGACTCCTGGATGCTCCCTTGGTGGTGAGGGTGAGGCTCCTAGATGCTCCATTGGTAACGTAGAGGAGGCTCTTGAATGACTCTTACTCCAAGGTGATAGAGGAGGAGGCTCTTGGATGACCTTGTCTGCTCTTTGCTAATATAGTAGCTCCTTGAGCCTGATGAGTTTGATTGGGTTGACCACATTGAGTTGAATTTGTTGGATCTCTTGAAAACGGGTTATAAACTCGGACTGGGCTTATAACACAAGTTAGACCTTTAGGCCTGGCCCATCAACATGCTTGTTTGTGATGCAGATGTTATTAATGGGCATAATTCATGATTGTGGCATCAATTGAGGAATTAATTTGACTACCAAACCCTAAGCTACTTGCTTAGTGGAACCTTAATTAGTTTATGGAGACCTAGCCTCATGTTGAGCAAAATAAGGGATGTGATCATACCTACACTAATGCGTAAGATCCCATCAAAACTTTGTAATTAAATATCCTTGACTATAGTAATATCAGGACAAATGACCTCAAAAAATTACAATTGTTGGTTGTTCATTGTAATAACAATATTATGTCAAATTTATATCAAACAAAAAAAAAAACAACTTTTTAATGCTCTAACTGGGCCATCCAATGTTTATTTTCATAATCACAACCACAAGAGCTGCCACTGCTCGTAACAAGTCAGTTTGATGTAACCCTCTTGTGGTTCCAATCCTTGCATTTTGACCATAGAAAAAGGTTCACCCTGACTAAATTTTTCGTACAAATGGGACGAATTATATTTTATATCTTAAAAAATTTTAAAAATTTATTTTATATAATAAAACTTAAATTTTTTACATTATATTTTCAATGTCACTACAAAAAAAAAGGACTTTTATGACGATAAAATGCTATCATAAAAAGTCTATTTGCTGTCACAAATACTTTTTTGTGGCGGCGTTGTGGCGGCATTATCTCGCCATAATAAGTGTGGTTTCAAAAGGTTTTTACGGCAGTAATAATCTGTCTCAAATAATATTTACGGTGGCAAGATGTTGCCGTAAATAAATTGTCACAAAAAATCCGACACTTTTGTTTTTATTATGGCGGTAAAAGCGATGCCTCAAATACCATATTTGATTGTCGTAAAAAATAAAAGATATATTTATGACGGCAACGATACCGTCACAAAAAAAATAAAATTTTTTTTAATTATTATGGATCATTCGTTACTAATATTATATACCCTATGCATATATACACATCATACAATTTTTTTTTTTTTGGTTTTTTTTTTGGTGGGGAATGGGGAAGGGGGAAAGAAATTTGAACCATTGACCTCAATAAGAGAAAACTTTCACAATGTAAGGAGTGTCATTAGACCAAAGACTCATTCGTATGCATAGAACTACCCAATTTAATATATAAATAAACACAAAAGTAAATATAATCAACATTTCCAAAAACATAACAATATTTTTATATCCAAAAAAAAACAATCCCACGAGTTAAATAAAATGTAAAATATGCACTTTTATAAAACAAAACAATGTATGAGTACACGAAATTAATGCAAAAAAGTTGAATATTCTTTCCAAATCATCTACCCTCTCAATGACATCTGAAAAAATTATAAAATTATTTTTATAATATTGAAATAATATTTATATACATATATACAATAAAAAACTAAAATAAGTTAGAATATACATCAATAGAGAGACATACAATATTTCTCTGAGTGGCTTGTCCAATTATGTATATTGTATATAAACGAGTCTTATCGTATACATTTATTCTAACTGATTTCATCAATACTTGATTCGTTTATAATCGTATTGTGACGGGTTCACTCGTTTACTGAACAGGTGACTTAAAGAAGATTCAAACCCACTAATTTTATACCGTGTTAATGAGTCATGTCATATTTTGGCATACTTAGTTTTGATATAAAAACTTGACTTTATAAAGTTTAATTTTTCTTTCTTTAAATTAGAAATTATCTTTTGATGTTAAATTACATAATTTTATAAAATAGTACTTGTAACATGAAAAATAGTTGTGGCTAATACAATTTTTTTTTAGATTTTTTCTTCTTTAAACTATAAAATATTTTTTAATCTAAAACAACATTTTAATATTTTGTAAAATATTATATACGACGGAAAAATTAGCTGACATAAATATAAAAAATTCTTTTGAATTTATAAAATATTATTTGAGACCGGAAAAAGAGTTGTCTCAAATATAAAAAATTATTTTGAGTTTATAACACTATTTACGGCAGAAAAAATAGATGCCACAAATATTAATACAAACACGTTTTTTGTGACGACATATAAAGTCATCACAAAAAATTGTCTCAAATACGTCTTTTGTGAAGGCAAATACAACCGTCGTAAAAAATTTGTCACAAAAAACTTTTATTCTTGTAGTGTGTGATCCTTATGTTAACTTTCTGATAGTGTTTTCGTCACTATCAATGAGTTTGTTTTTGATTAAAAAAAATAACAAAAACTAACATAAAATACACATTGTAATACTTGTGATACGGGTAATGTAAAAAAATTTAAATTTGAGGTTGGAAAGTAAAAATTTTAAAATCTTTCAAAGTGCGAAAAACCCATTAAAACTTAACATGAATTTATGACAAAGATTATAATACCGAATTAGATGTTTTATCAAAAATTATAATTTTTAGAATATAAATTATAATTGCAAGGAAAATAAGCTATCTTAAAATATTATGATCGTGATAAAAATTATAATTATTGCATGTCAAGTTACATCTTTTAAAATTAAATTTATATGTGATTAAAATTATATATATTTGATCATAATGATTTATAACCAAACATGAATACTTACATCCATTGAATTTGGTACGATAACAAAAAAAAAATTTCCGGCACCTTAATTCTATCTTTTTAGAGACTTAATTTGTGAATTTGATATAATATAACTATTGAATTAATTGTAAATTTTAATATTAAATGGTACCCACATTCAACCTAACAGTTATAATTAATTAAATTTAAATAATATTTTCTAAAAAATATACCCGTTTGGTTTATGAGAATGTGATTTTTCCAGATTTATGAAAGTACTAGACCGAAAATGAAAGTGTGAATGAAAAAAATAAAATATTTTCTTCCAGTGTCATTTCCTTCAAGTGTCGGTACATTAACCGTACGAGCATGAATTGACAGACAGTGACTCAAAGGTTCCAGAAGGGGTGAAGATTGTGAACTGACGACCCACCACATCTTACAAGGTCCTACAAGGATTTTCCGATTGACCATTTCATCGACAGCTGTTTTTTGTTTTTAAATTATAAGTTTAGAAATTATACACTGTTTTGATGAAAAAAATTTATAGACTGTTAACGTCAAAAATTGATCACCGACAAAAGACGTCATGGATCTAAAAAGTACAAAAGATAAGAGAACTATATATGGTAAGCAGACCCCGGATTGTGACAATTAAGTATGCTCTGTTACATAGATATCTCTTGTTGGTACTGGACTGTGACAATAAGGTCTGGTACTGGATTTCTAATGTGAGGTGCAAAATGAATTTATTTTCAAACTTTTCATGTCTTTTTCGTATAATTGAACTCATAACCTGAATGAGTAATTGAACTCATAACCTGAATGAGCTTAAAAGATAAGAGTATGCAGGGACTGTAGCATCTAGCTCATATATTTATAAAGCGTGCAATCAATATTGTATAAAATTTTTATCATCAAGTGATCACTCTGAGTCAAAAGTTTAATTTGACTTCCTTTGTCAACCAAGTGAATAGTCAACAACATAATTTTATTATTAATTACTGGGTTTGTTGGATCTAGAATTTAAATTTAGATAGTTATGATAACTCAAGGTGACAATGTATGCCTGCAAAAGAAGATTTCTACAACAGAAGTGAATTATTACATTGTGTTGGGTTCTAAACAGTTTCCAAAAAAATAGATTAGAGAATTCCTTTATAATTGCTATCTGTACAATTCGTTTAAGGCTTTGGTGCATATTAAAAGTGATTTATTATTTGACTCTTTAGCAAAATTTTAAAGTCCGGATAAATACCCGTTTAAAAAAAAGTAATCTTATGTACTTCAATACCTACAATTTACAGCGTCTCTGAAATTTTTACTAGACCAGAGTAATTTAGCAAAAAATTTACCAAACCCGGTTGGTTTTGAAATTATTTCTAAAAGTTAAACAATTTTAAAAATATCGGTTCAATTGATGTCGTTGGTTTAAATGACATCAGTTAAACTGACGTTTTTATTAAAAAAGTCAGTTTCAAAGACATATTTTAAACAAGGACTTCTAGCATTATAAAACGTCTGCTCGACTGACTTCTTCATTTAAAACGTTAGTCGGACTAATGCTTTTAACATTAAAATAAAGCGCTAAACTTCCCTTTTCTTCTTGCTCTCTTTCATTCTCTCTCATTTTCACCCCTTTCCTCATTCGAGCTCTAAATTGAAAATCACCACCATTGATTACCACCACCACTAACTCAATTCATCCACTGGGGCACCACCTATCACGCCCCGAATTTTCACAAACTCGGGGAATGAGTAAAAAGAAAGAAGAAAAGTAAATGAAAGGTCATTAGGTTGGATAAATTGATTTCTCATTCATTTCTCATGTTTTTTCAAAGTTTTTCAAGCCACTTTTCTTTTATTTTTTAGCTTATTTCTTCAAGGTTTCTAAACCCCCCCTCTTGACATCATTCCCACCTATTTAAAAGGTGTTTTACACATTTAACAAGTTTTTAATCTTTCATAAAATTTCGACAAAATTTCTTTTGTTTCCAATCCTTTTTACCACCTAATATTTACAATATTTCATATGCATAATTGCATCAAAATCCACACTCACTCGATGGCCACAACCAATGTAAATTAAACATACATCCTTTATTCTCAACATATACATCTAATTGTCCCAATATACACATATAATACTCATTACATAAGAGATATCCTACATATCAATTGGTTTGCACCCTTACACTTTAAAATGACCCAAGGTATAAATCCATTACTTTTCTAAATTGAAATACAAGTCATTTGGGCTTATGCCCATACATACAAAATATGTCCAAAGACCAAATATCAATTCAAGTCACTTTTCCCTCTTTCCTTTAAGACTTCCTCAAGTCTCAAGTATCGGGAGCCTCATCTGTAATATGATATCCCACGAATGGGCAGCTCAACTGTTGATATGACAAAAGGCTAATGTTATGAACAAATTTAAGACATGACATGTGCAAGTGTACATTTTAAAAACTACAACTCCATAATCTCTCAATGCTATGCAATGTCAATATGCAAGACACACCCATACAACTTTATGCCACTATGTCTTGCTTCACGGTCCGCCCCCGTTAGCTCACGAGTACTGTCATTGGCCAGATTTTAAATTTTTCACCACAGGATCTACACCCTCATAATGCATAGCACCAAGTGCTCAACCCACACTATGTTCCAAGGATTCATTTATGCCAAGATGCCTTAATTTTTCTCAATGTAAATTCTATGAAACATTTTATCAAACACCTTATCTACATGAATGTAAAGCACCATTCAATGGATTAAACATATGATCAAACTTCATATTTATTATTTTCACAATTTCTCAAAGAAATTACAAATACACAAACTACCAACTCACGTAATAAATCATAACTCTCAAACCACAAGAGTTTCTCTACATGAACATAAGCTAAAATATAATAATCCAACATATAAGCAATATACACATTTACCATAGCAACAAATTGTCAAGAAACTCAAAAAAATACAAAAGTACTTAAACCACTAATTCTAAGTTTTCAAAACAACTACCAACTAAATAATTTTCTAACATCAAGTAAACACCTAAATCATCCAATCAACACATATGAAGACAATAAAAGTTAAATTTATTCTCAACTTAGCAAAATATCATACCTAAAATGGTTTTTCTCAAACCAAGAAAGTTGTGTTTGCTTTACAGCCGAACCGATCAGTGAGAATATTGCCTTTGTTGAGAGGAACAACTTCTTAGAAGGAAGTCTTGTAAGAATCTTAGCCTAGGAATGAGTTTTGGTGACTTGAAGCTTGAAAAACTTAGGATTTTCTTCTTTTTTTCCTCCAAAAACATGTACTGACCTTTCTCAGCCCAAAAATTGATATTTTTACACTAAAGGGGCTATATTTATAGTGGAGGGGTATCGGTACAAAATGATCATTTTGCTCTTGATGAATTCGGGACCCCGTTGCACTACAACGCGTCCTGAAACGTCTCAATTCGACATTTTATTTTAATCAAAGTTCTTAAAATTATTTTAAATGAAAATTTTTAAAAATATATATTTTTGCTAGTGACCGGGTTTGGCCGGTTCCACCTAGAGCGCCCGGAATATCCTTTTTGTCCAATTTTTGAAACTATTGTTTTTAGCCTCAAATTCACACAGTAGGTGTATTTTAACATTCTAAACATGTTTCTCTTATATTACATACTCAAATTATGCTCTTAAACATGACTTATACCTAAATGATTCATATGTAGTGCCTTACCGGCAAATAGTGCATGAATAGTGCTCTACCAACAAAACTGAAAAATTTATCCTCACTTTTCAGATCTCTACACTACCAGTCGCCACCAGAGCACTACCAACTGCCTAAATTTGTGCCTCCAGGCTATAGCATATATGTCTTAGTTATCTTTCTTTCTCTCTCTCTCTCTATTGTCTCTATCTTTCTTCCTCTTTATTGTCTCTCTCACACAAACATGTTTCGATTCCTTCACTTATCACATTCGTTTTAGGGCTGAGGAATTTGAGAACCATATTCTTACTTTCCCTCTTTCCTATCTCTCCCTTACTCTCCATCTCTGTTATCTCTTTCACTTTCTCTGTGCTATTTGATTGCTTTTTCCAATTTTAGCTTGTATTATATAAATCTCAGTGTACATGATGATTGAGTTATTTCATTATTTAAATTTAAACTTGTAGTTTGTTTTATAAATCACAGTTTATCATGGCATTGTACATGATAATTGAGTTTGTTATTTCTATGTTTGTGAATACACCATGATTAAACGTGTTGTGATCGTTTGATTAATTGTTTTGTATTTGGTGCATTACCTGTATCCTTGTGAATTTCGAAAAATGAGTTTATGTGTTAGGTGCATTACGCATATCTTTATTTCTTGATCTAATTGAGACAGTTACCTATATCCTTAATTTTTCAATGAGAATTTCGTTTATGATGACTCTTATATCATAGGCTTTTAACCCCATTCCCTTCAATGTGCAATTTTACTTGCTCTCTTTCCAAAACTTTGGTAAGTGGATATGATAGATTTTTCTTTGACTTTATATAGTCAACAGAAATAATCTAATTCGAGAGGAACTGTTTAATGGATTATATCTACGACAAATGTGTCGTGATTTACCGTCACACACATTACTATGTGTCATTTTAATCATGATTGTCTATCACAATGTATACAAATCAAAGGCACATGTTTTGACCATATTAGAATATCCTCTAAAAAATGTTGAAGTCACTCGAATTTCTCACCTATTTATCTAAAGTAATAAATTCAAATTCCATTGTGGAATTAGTAATAACGTTTGTTTAGAGGATTTCCAAGAGACAACTGTTTCACTAAGTATAAATACATATCAACTTGTGGACTTTGAATTGTTTGAATCAGATATCCAATTAGCATCACTATAGCTTTCTAGTACAACTGTATATATTGTATAGGCGTAGTCCAAAATTTATGGTGTATCTTAGATATCTAAGAACTCTAATTATTGTCTTTCAATGACCTACCCCCAGGATTACTCATATTTTTTCAATTTACTAAGTATGCTAACTCGTGACATACATTAGATTGTCAATTATATGAGAGTATTTTAATTGTGAGATGTGTTGACCAGTATTTTTAGACAAATGAAGATTTATATCAACAAGTGTTCTAGCAATATTCTCAAGTATTTTCTTGATATAATGTGATTGAGATAATACAAAATCATTAGATGTTCTAGAAATTTTAATTTCTAGTATGACATCTGCACCACCCAAATCTTTCATATCAAATTTACTAAACATTTTATTGGTAGTTTTAATTATATTATTATTACTATCTAGAATAAACATATCATCCATGCAGAGGCAAATAATGACATATTCATTATTAGTGTCATTGACATAGATACATTTATCTCATTTATTAATTTTGAATCTATTTGACAGCATGATTTTTTTCAAATTTATCATGCCATTACTTTGGAGCTTATTTTAATCCATGAATTTATTTAACAAGCCTATACACTTTATTTTCTTGTACTTGAACAACAAATCATTCAAGTTGTTCTATATAAATTTATTTATTTAATTCACCATTCAGAAAAGCTATTTTAACATCCATTTGATGTATCTCCAGATTATGTAATAGTGAAATAGCTATTAGCCTACAGATGAATGTTATCGTTATAACAGGAGAATAAGAATCAAAATAGTCCAAAAATCTGTAAATGAAAGGGTTTTGATCCCCACCTCAAATTCTAGTTCAAGCCTTGTACTTGGCCCATCTTTCATGTCATATGTTTTTGAGGAACTTATAGACTTTTATCCAATCTCCAAAGGGGAAATCCTAATAATATAGTAGTCCCACATTCAATGGAAATCTTGGGACTAGGGTAGCAACCCTCTAAGGTCATGGATCAACCTATACCAGCAATTGATTGAATGGGTAGAGTTGATTGAGAAACATTTTGCTTACCAATGGAGGCTACAAATGATATATGAGTTGATCAAGCTCTCAACTTGTTCACTAATCATGAATCAATGGTGAATTAGTGCAATTATATGCTTTTGGTCTCAATCTTGAAATGCTATGTCCCTTCCAGTTGGTATGCTATCTCCTAGTTGACATGCTATCTCCATTGATTCTTTACATAGTACACTTAATTGGGTTGTTGCTGACAGATATTGAAGTGCACACTTATCTAAAATTTGATAGAATTTTTCCTAATTTCCCCTCTAGCTTAGGCTACTCCGAACAAATTAAACACTTCTTTTAAAGAGCATGTTGCTTTTTTCCTTTGGGTTTGCCTTATTTTGATGAATAGGCCTCCAAGGGAGTTGGGTCTTACCTGTTCATCCTAGTGACAAAGTTTCTCTGCTCTCTTTTTTTTTTTTTTTTGCATTATGGTTAGTGATTGATACCAACCACTTTAAGGGAACTTGGGATGTTGGAGGTGATGCGAATTGTTTCCCTTCACTTTAGGAAGTTAAAACCATCCTAGGCCCACTTGCAGCCTTGGCTTCAAACCTTTCTTTCTATCTTCACCTCTTTTTGTCCAAGCATTCTTCCCTCTGTATCCACTTCCATGCACTTTCTTTTGCGTTAGACATTTCTGCCAAATGATCCATCTTCCGAAGGCATTCGTTCTTAGATTTTTCATGGTAAGTTGTATTTCTTGGCGCCTATTTTCCTCTAGAAAATTGTGTGGATTATTTTCAAGGTTATATTTCTATTAAAGTTTGAAGATTCCTAGATTAGCACCATCGAAAATCTTCGAAAAACATTGTAGAGTTGTATGTCACCTTTTTTGGTATTGATTATAAGTCCCCTGTCTGAAAATCAAAAACAATATCATCCAATGGAATGAGTTCTAGTTTAGTCAATGCTTTAGCACATCTGAAACACATGACCAAAGAGTCTTCCTCCGTGAGGCAAAGCCTACTTTAAATTGCTTTTTTCATCTTTGGGACTATTCTCCTATTTTTTTATTATGATTTCTCATTCACAATAGAAATTGCAATCTTTCTAGATCCCTACGCATTAATATAAATCACATTAATTCCCACTTCATTGGGAAAATGATCATTATCTACACCCATTGTTTATTTTTCTTAGGTAGCATATTTGATCATCATTTTTTGAATTAGATCTTGCACACGATTTTTGAAAGTAATGAAATTTTTGGTTTGATGTCTAAATGAATTGTGCTACTTGCAATATTCTTTCCTTTTACTATTCTTTTTTGGGGGAACAATATCACACCAAATCCCTAGAGACCCTATTGGTTTCCAAGAAATGGAAGCATAACTCAATACGTGGCAATACTTGCGTTTTTAATGCAATAATACATTTAAAATCAATAATGACACCTAATGTCACTATAAACAGATAACCTATATAACAGAGTACACAATGGTGCCATTGAACCAAAACAAAAGATTAGGGATACCATCCCTTTACAAGAATAGAGAAAAACAAACACTCATGTACAAATGTACATAACAACCTTCTTTAATTTTCCCCCCATCTCTACCATACTAATTTAGTAGTGGATCTCACTCTAGACTTCGGCATCCCGAAACTAATAATTTTCTTGAGTGTACTAAACATCATAAGCAAATTAAATATAACAAAAATATGGATCAAATATCACTCCACCAAAATATGTTCACAATCTAAGGAGTATGAAAAAATTAAAGTTTTTTCAACTCACTTTGAAACTCAAATCAATATATCAAAATATTAAATATCCACATAAGCAGTAGGTCAAACAACAATATTTAAGCAATGTAAAGCTATCAACATCATTTAAGCAATGTAGGCTATCTACAACATTTAAACAATGTCAAGCTGTCTCATAACAATTGCACAATGTCCAAATCAACAAAATGGTAAGCCATGTCAAGTTATTGACAACTCGGCATAGTAGGTAATTCTCAAATCACAAGCTTTACATAAAAGCACACTTTATCCATAGTTTAAGTAACTCAACTCAAATCAATTCATCAAACTCCATTTCACATAGTGAAAAATAATTCATATATCATATACTTTTTTTTTCAATTATTATGAAACAGTATATTTCACCTTTACTGCTGTAGATACTCCTCCTTTACAGTCGATCCCTAGGTGTAATCGAGGTAGTAACCTTTGACCCTAATAGTGAACACAAGGATGAATGCAAATAAGTATTGATTCAAAAGTAACTTAACTGATGCAATCGAAGGCATATAAATATGCTTCGTGATGTTTAATATTCAGCACAACTTAACTTTAGCACCCAAAGTTCGAAGACCAATTGGTCACCCGGGTGTTTATGAACTCAATGAATACCCTTCACGGCCTCAAGTTGGAATGTAAGCCCTTTTTCCTCCTGAACTATGTGCACTTATATTTGGTTTAAAAGGATTCTAGTATTGGATTTCATAAATCTATCATTTCGAACCATTGTGCGTTACCGGACTCAAAACTCTAATCCAGATTTGAAATTTCAAGTCCGAGTTTAAATGTCCAATCATATAATTTTAAAATATGCTAACAATTAAAAATAATGTAAGGCATAATTTAAAAATGAATTTGAAATATTTCGTCTGATCTAAAATTGAGAAGCCATACCTTGCACTGTTTTTCGATCCAAAATAACAAAAAATAAAACGATGTTATGTTTCAATGAAATTTCACACACATACTCAATTAACCTACCTAAGAATGAATATAAAATCTTTTTGGTGAAAATCACCAACAAATTGGTTCAAATTATCCCGGAGGAAAAACAAACATTTTACACCACTTATTGATCCAGATATTGGATTGACCTCAAACTTTACGGAGACCACAACATGGACGTTATAGAAATTTTGGAGTAGAGGTCTGTAGAGATTTGAAAAGTAAGGATAAATTTTTCCGTTTTGCCGGTAGGGCACTATTTATGCACCATTTATTAGTAGGGCACTACATATGCATTATTTAGGTATAAATCATGTTTATGAGTATAATTTGAGTATGTCATAGAAGCAAAATATGTTTAAAACATTAAAATACACCTACTGTACGAATTTGAGCTTAAAAAAAATAATTTTAAAAATTAGACAAAAAAGGTATCCCGGGCGGCCTAGGTGGGACCGGCCAAACCCGGCCACTAGTGAAAATATTTTTTTTTGAAAATTTTCATTTAAAATAATTTTAAGAAATTTGGTTAAAATAAAATATCGAATTGAATCGTTTCGGGACAAGTTGTAGTGTAACAGTGTCCCAGATTCATTAAGGGCAAAAGAGTCATTTTGCACCTTTACCCCTCCACTATAAATACAACCCCCTTAGTGTAAAAATATCAATTTTTGGGCTAAGAAAGGTCAATACATGTTTTTGGAAGAAAGGGGAAGAAAAACCCTAGGTTCTTGAAGCTTCAAGCCACAAAAACTCATTCCTAGGCCAAGATTTTTGCAAGACTTCGTTCTAAGAAGTTGTTCTTCTCAACAAGGGCTACATTCTCACCAATCAGTTCGGCTATAAAGAGAACACAACTCTCTTGGTTTGAGAAAAACTATTTTAGGTATGATATTTTGCTAAGTTGATAATAGATTTAAGTTTTCTTGTCTTCCTATGTGTTAATTGAATGATTTAGGTGTTTAATTGATGTTAGAAAATAATTTAGTTGGTAGTTGCTTTGAAAACTTAGAATTTTTGGTTTAAGTACTTTTATATTTTTTGAGTTTCTTGACAATTTGTTGCTATGGTGAAGTGTATATTGCTTATTTGTTAGATTATTATATTATAACTTATGTTCATGTAGAGAAACTCTTGTGGTTTGAGAGTTATGATTTATTACATGAGTTGGTAATTTGTGTATTTGTAGTTTCTTTGAGAAATTGTGAAAGTAATGAATATGAAACTTGATCATATGTTTAAATCCATTGAATGGTACTTCACATTTATGTAGATAAGGCGTTTGATGAAATGTTTCATAGGAATATGAAGCTTGATCATATGTTTAATCCACTGAATGGTGCTTCACATTCATGTAGATAAGGTGTTTGATGAAATGTTTCATAGAATTTATAATGAGAAAAATCATGACATCTTGGCATACATGAATCCTTAGAACATAGTGTGGGTTAAGCACTTGGTGCTATGCATTATGAGAGTGTAGATCCTGTGGTAAAAAACTCAAAATCTGGCTAATGACAGTACTCGCGGGCTGATGGGGGCGGACCGTGAAGCAAGACATGGGTAACATAGAGTTGCATGAGTGTGTCATGCATGTTGACATTGCATAGTATTGAGAGATTATGGGGTTGTAGCTTTTAAAAATGTACACTTGCACATGCCACGCCTTAAATTTGTTCCTAGCATTAGCACTTTGTCATACCAGCAGTTGAGCTGACCCATTCGTGGGATGTCATATTACAGATGAGGCTCCCGGTACTTGAGATTTGAGGAAGTCTTAGAGGAAGGAGAGGAAAGAGACTTGAATGTATATTTGGCCATTGGACATATTTTGTATGTATGGGCATAAGCCCAAATGACTTGTATTCTAGTTTGAAAAAGTAATGGATTAAAGGTTTTGGACCATTTTAATGTGTAAGAGTGTAAACTCAATTGATATTTGGGATGTCTTTATTTAATGAGTATCATATGTGTATGTTGGGGCAATTAGATGTGTATGTTGAGAATAAGAGATGTATGTTTAATTTACATGGGTTGTGGCCACTGAGTGAGGGTGGATTGTGATATAATAATGCATATGAAATATTGTGAATACTAGGTGGGAAAAAGGCTTAAAAACAAAAGAGGTTATGTCGAAATTTTATGAAAAAATTAAAATACTTGTTAAGTGTGTAAAACACCTTTAAAATAAGTGGGAAGGATACCAAGGGGGGGGGGATTTAGAAACTTTGAAGAAATAGGCTAAAAAATGGAAGAAAAGTTGCTTGAAAAACTTTGGAAAAACATGAAAAATGAATAAGAAACCAATTTATCCAACTTAATGACCTTTCATTTACTTTTCTTTTTCATTTTCACTCACTCCCCGGGTTTGTGAAAATTCAGGGTGTAACAACTTGGTATAAGAGCCTATGTTGGAATACCTAGAGACTGTGGGGTGTTGCTAAACACGATAGGGCCGTGACATATGGTTTTAAATTTTGGTGAGCATTATGTTAAGTGCAAGAACTTGTTTGGTGTATGTTAAGACATGTTGTAGTTGTTGCTTTTGAAGTGAGTTGTTGACATGTATGTGCTTCTTGTTCTTTTAAATGCCTATGTCTAATGTTAAAAGAGGTATTAATATTTTAATGCCTATTGGACTTGTAGATATATGCCACCAAAGAGGACTCCTACTAGACCTGTAGTGCCTAGGCATGGTAGGCCTAGAGCGACAGGACCACCACAGCGTGGTAGGCCCCGAGCTGCTGCTCCTGCTCATAGTATAGCTGAGGAGGTCGTTACTCCTATTGCTGCACCTGCCCCAGCAGAGGAGGTGGAGTAGACCATTGGTACCAGAGTTGTGGTGACCATTTTATTGGAATGTTTACGAGCCATGCAGGACACCAGGATTGCAGGTGGCGAGACCAAGGATACCCCTTATATTGGGGAGATTTGCCTCCCATGTCATTCAAGAGGAACGAATAAGGGTCTTTTACTTTGTTATGGGGTTGAAGACCTCAATCAAAGATAGACTGGCAGGTCACATTATGAAGACCTATGATGAGGCAGTGATTCAAGCCACCAAGGTTAAGAGGGAGTTGGCCGACCTTAGAGGGATTAGAGAATCCTGGACGCAGAGTGGGGTAGTTGCAGCTTAGGCTTCTACATCTGTCCCAGTTTACACTAGAAGGGGACCGACGAAGAGGTACATGACTGTTGCTCCTTCTGCACAGACATCGCAACAACCTGCCCAGTTTTTAGCCCCTCAACCTCTTATGCCTATTTCTTTCCAGGGGGAGTACCTCAGAGGCCCCTCACTTGTTATCAGTGTGGACAGCCTGGCCATAGAATGGCCGATTGCCCCTAGAGAGATCCCAGCCAGGGGCGCGGAGCTGCATCGAGCTAGGGAACATTTCCACCACCGTTACAGGGTCAGGGGTGGAGAGCTCCACAGTGTTGCTACACTTGTCAGTAGACGGGTCATGTTAGGGCCAACTGTCCTCAGGGACAGACTTCACAGAGCTCGGAGAGGCCACATTACTATCAGCATACTCAGGTGCCTTTGTCATAGCCACAGTTAGGGTATAGACCTCCGGCACCATATCTTCAGTCTGCACCCTCTACATAGAGTGTTGGAGCTCCCGGACAAAGGGGAGGAGGTCAGCAGGGACAGAGAGGGGGAGGTAGGCAGGGCCAGACTACTCAGGGTCATGTTTATGCAATGGCCACACCTGAGACATCTACTTCTGGACCTTCAGTGGTTCGAGGTACATTCCTTGTGTTTAGTTCATGGGTTAGCTTGCTGATAGACTTGGGTGCATCTCATTCATTCATATCTACCATGCTTGCCATGACATTGGGGTTGGACATAGATCGGTTAGACCCACCATTGCATGTTGACACTTCAGTTGGGGGTAGTGTGATATTGACGAGGATCTGTAGAGATTGCCCGATAGAGATAGTTGATCGCATCCTTTATTTTGACTTCATTTTGCTTGACATGTCTGGTTTTGATATTATTTTGGGGATGGATTGGTTGTTTGCTTTTCGGGTGAGTATAGATTGTTATAGGGGGAGAGTGATAGTGTGTACTCCTGAGGGAGATAGCTTTTATTTCATGGGAGATCATGGAGATTTCTTAGTTCCACCCTTGTATGACTCGAGGAGTTGGGGAGGT
The DNA here is from genome assembly GCA_963454935.2 of Ilex paraguariensis. Lineage (NCBI taxonomy): Eukaryota > Viridiplantae > Streptophyta > Magnoliopsida > Aquifoliales > Aquifoliaceae > Ilex > Ilex paraguariensis. The sequence goes on along the minus strand of CAUOFW020007414.1, from coordinate 50,670 downwards.
CATAGTTACATGTTGGTTAGTTTGGTAGTAGATGGAGGTGGGACTATAGAGAATGTGTTACCACCCGTAGTGGATGAATTTTCAAATCTCTTCCCGAATGACTTGACTAGTCTACCATCGAGATGAGAGATAGAGTTCACGATAGAGCTTATCCCAGGCACTATGCCTCTTTCTATTCCACCTTACCGTATGGCTCCAGCTGAGTTGAGAGAGCTAAATGAGCAATTGACTGATTTGTTGGGTAAGGGTTTTATTCGTCCTAGTACTTCTCCGTAGGGTGCTTCGGCACTATTTGCGAAGAAGAAGGATGAGACATTGCGTTTGTGTGTGGACTATAGGAGGCTGAACAGGGTCACTATCAAGAACAAGTACCCGTTGCCCAGGATAGATGACTTGTTTGATCAGCTTAAGGGTTCAAGATATTTCTTGAAGATTGATCTTAGATCGGGGTATCATCAGTTGAGAGTACGGAAGGAGGATGTGGCAAAGACAGCTTTTCGCACTCATTGTGGCCATTATGAGTTTGTGGTTATGCCATTCGGTATGATGAATGCCCTGGCGACATTCATGGGCTTGATGCATTGCATTTTTAGTCCTTATTTAGATCAGTTTGTTATGGTGTTTGTTGATGATATTTTGATTTATTCAGCTTCTGAGGATGAGCATGCCTTTCACCTACGGACTGTGTTACAAATTTTGAGGGAACACCATTTATTTGCTAAATTCTCGAAGTGTGAGTTTTGGCTTCGGGAGGTGCAGGTTCTTGGCTATGTTGTGTCAGGTAGTGGGGTATTAGTGGACCCTTCTAAGATTGACGTTGTTATGAGTTGGGAAAGGCCGAAGAGTGTGTTTGAGATTCGAAGTTTATTGGGATTGGCAGGGTACTACCGTCGGTTTGTGGAAGGATTTTCTCGTCTTGCCACACCGATGAATCATCTGACGCGCAAAGGCATTAGATTTGAGTGGACAGATGAGTGTGAACATTCATTTCAGGAGTTGAAGAAGAGGCTGACTTCAGCACTTGTCCTAATTATACCTGAGGGAGGTGTTGGATATATTGTTTATTGTGATGCTTCACGAGAGGGACTAGGCCGTGTATTGATGCAGGAAGGTAGAGTGGTAGCCTATGGTTCTCGTCAGTTAAAGAATCATGAGCAGAACTACTCCACACATGATTTAGAGTTAGCTGCCATTTGCACTTAAGATTTGGCGACACTACTTACATGGGGAGAGGTTCGAGGTGTTCTAAGATCACAAGAGCCTCAGATACATTTTCATGTAGAAGGACTTGAACCTTCGGCAGAGGAGATGGATGGAGTATATGGAGGACTATGACTTTGACCTTCAATACCATCCTAGGAAGGCCAATGTCGTAGCAGATGCACTTAGTAGGAGACCGAGGAGCACTATAGCTAGCATTGCTATTAGGGAGTGGGAGATGATGGGAGACATTTGGGAGTTTGACTTAGACCTTGCTGAGTCTGAGGTACATGCCACACTATTCAGTGTTTGTGCACAGCCTACACTGTTGAGCAGGGTTATTGAGGCACAATTACAAGACACAGAGGTAGGGCGTATTCTAGCACGAGTTACAAGTGCTGAGGGCTTTAAGGAATGGACCGTTCATTCTGTCCTTAGCTTGAGGTATATGGGTAGAGTCTTTGTTCCATGATTACGTCCTTAGAGATTTCCATCATTTCCATACACTTGGACATGTCACGCCTTAAATTTGTTCCTAGCATTAGCACTTTGTCATACCAGTAGTTGAGCTGACCCATTCGTGGGATATCATATTACAGATGAGGCTCCCGATACTTGAGACTTGAGGAAGTTTTAGAGGAAGAAGAGGAAAGGGACTTGAATGTATATATGACCATTGGGCATATTTTGTATATATGAGCATAAGCCCAAATGACTTGTATTCTAGTTTGAAAAAGTAATGGATTAAAGGTCTTGGACCATTTTAATGTGTAAGAGTGTAAACGCAATTGATATTTGGGATGTCTTTATTTAATGAGTATCATATGTGTATGTTGGGGCAATTAGATGTATATGTTGAGAATAAGAGATGTATGTTTAATTCACATGGGTTGTGGCCACTGAGTGAGAGTGGATTGTGATATAATTATGCATATGAAATATTGTGAATATTAGGTGAGAAAAAGGCTTAGAAACAAAGGAGATTATGTCAAAATTTTATGAAAAAATTAAAAGACTTGTTAAGTGTGTAAAACACCTTTTAAATAGGCGGGAAGGATGTCAAAAAGGGGGGTTTAGAAACCTTAAAGAAATAGGCTAAAAAATGAAAGAAAAGTTGCTTGAAAAACTTTGGGAATACATGAAAAATGAATAAGAAACCAATTTATCCAACTTAATGACCTTTCATTTACTTTTCTTTTCCATTTTCACTCACTCCCCAGGTTTGTGGAAATTTGGGGTGTGACAAGGTCCATTGGACACAAGATGTGCCCTCACTCGCCATTGGGATGTCCAGTGGTTCTCCAGTTTGCTACATCTTCTTCCTTCAGCAAACCCTAGGGTCAGCACTTTTTGTTTCTGGTACCCTACTTTTCACCTCTATTTCTCACTCCACAATGCACGTTTTTCTCTATTTTCAAAGCTTACTAACTCACATCACACCCCTTTGTGAAACCCCATAGTTGAGACACCTTAAATTAACCTCTAACCTATTTAAATTTTGGACCAAAGTTGGAGAAAAATAAGAAGTTTTAAACAGGGCCAAACCTGCAACTCAAGTTTTAACGCTGTTAACAACCTCTACCCAAGACTAATGGTGGAAATGGGTTCCTTTGATCCATTTTATTCTAGGACCATATCCCTCCAGCATCGAATATGAAATTTAACAAGGTTTGATTTTTCAAAACCCCTTATACCCTACCTTTATTTCAAACTTCAAAGCACCATGATGGCTCTCCAAACCACCACCAAGCTTCACTTTTAACCCCTAGCAACCAACTCCAAGCCTTAGATTAGGCCAAAAATCCCTCAATCCTCAAACCCATTTCAAACCATTAAAAATCCAAAATTTTAAAACTAAAATTCAAGCATAGGCACTTAACCAATCAAATTCTAATAACACCAATGAAATTCTAGCATCCTAATTGAGCTAAAGGTATACCTTTGATCATTTGAACAGGCCTCCAAAGAAAATATAAAAATTCAAGTGAGCTATCTCTCTCTACACTTCTCTTTTCTCTCTTTCTCTCTCTCCTCTCTACTGCATCTATACTCTCTAGGTGATGGGTGAAGACTCAATATCTTCCTAAAAACTTTTTAGAGGCTTGAGGAATGTAGGGAAAACCCTGCTTCTGCCAGGTAGTAGCTTGGGTCTTACTGCTATGTAGTGATAGTTTGGTAATTAACCAAAAATCTGAAAATTTATAATTTGTGTAATTAATTTTTATTTTATTTATGTACTGTGCATGCATGCTCGGATTTCACAACTCTCCCGTCCTAAATAAAATTTCGTCCTCAAAATTACCATACATCATGAAAACAGATGAGGATATTTTGTTTTCTTATTCTCCTCAATTTCCCAAATAACCTCCTAAACTGAATGACTCCTCCACAAGACCTTTACTAAAAGAATGATCTTATTACTTAATACCTTCTCTCGACATAACAAGGTTTGTATTGGCTTTTAAATGTAAGTCAAATCTTCTTTTCACTCTAAAGGTTGTGCAACCAATACATGAGACGGGTTAGGTAAAAATTTCTTGAGCATAGAAACATGAAATATGTTATGTAAATAAGACAACTCTGAAGGTAAATCTTATCGATAAGCTCTAGTTCCAACCCTTCATAAAATCTCATAGAGCCAAATATATCTTGGAATAAGCTTTCCATTCTTTCCAAAACTTAGTACACCTTTCCAAGGAGATATCCTCAGAAATACTCGACCACCCACTTCAAACTTTAAATATTTTTTATGTTTATCGACATAATTTTTTTATCTACTTTGAGCAACTTTCAATCAATCTTGAATTAATTTGACTTTCTCTATAGTTAATTGCACTAGCTTGGGACCTAATATTTTTTTTCCCCCATTTCACTCCAAAAAATTGGAGTCCTGCACTTTCTACCATATAGTGATTCATATGATGTCATAACAATGCTACTATGATGACTATTGTTATAAGCACACTTTATTAAAGGCAAGTGAGTATTCCAACTACCTTTTAATTCCAACACACACTAACGTAGCATATCCTAAAGAGTTTGAATTGTATGTTCAAACTTCTCATCCATCTGAGGATGATAGGCTATACTAAACTAGACCAAAACATATGTTATATCCATGGCATGCTGTAAACTAGACCAAAACCTAGATGTAAAATTCAAATCTCTATCCGCCACAATGCATATAAAAGCACCATCCAAACGTACAATCTCATCAACATAAATTTGAGCATACTTTTCAAGTAAATAAGTAAACTTGACAGCAAAAAAATATGTTGACTTTGTCATCCTGTCCACAATGACCCAAATGGAATCATGCCCACTTTGAGTCCATGGAAGTCCTAATACAGAATCCATGGTGATATGTTTCCATTTCCATTCTGGAATAGTAAGAGGCTGCAATAAACCTGTAGGATATTGATGCTCAGTCTTCACCTCCTGACAAACTAAACATCTAAAAACAAACTCAATCTCTCACTTTATTCCACTCCACAAATAATACTCTCTCAAATCTTGATAAAGATTTTTACTCCCAGTGTGCATAGCATATAAGGAATTATGAGCTTCATTTAGATTGTCTCTCTTCAAAGCAATGTCATTTGGCACACAAAGTTGAGTACCAAAACACCACATACCATCACTGCGAATTACAAAATCTGTCTTACACCCATTGCACTTGGATGAGTTTAAAACCACAAATGATACATTGTAGTTGGTTGACCGATTTGTGAAAATTCCACAAGGAATTGTTGAGGATATGCTTGTTCAAGTTGATAAGTTTTATTTTCCTGTGGATTATATTGTTTTGGATACTCATTCTATATTGCATACTACTACACAAATTTATGTCATTTTAGGCTGTCTATTTATCGCTACATCGAATGCATTAATTAATTGTATGACTGGAGTTATGAAACTTTCATTTGAAAATATGACCAGTGAATTAAACGTCTTTGATGTGATAAAGCACCAAGGTGAGGAAAGAAATTTTGTGAGGTAGATGTAGTTGATAAGATTATAGAGGAGAAATTCAATAAGTCTTCTTCTTCAGACCCTCTACAAGTGTATTTGATTAATTCGGTTCATGATAGTGGGAATCTCAATGTTGAGTTTTATGCTAATTTGTTAACTTCTTCATAGGAGTTATCATGAGATGCAAGAGACTTAATCAAGAACAAGTTCAATGGAGAAAACAAGCCCCGACTGAAACTGAGCACTAACTCCAATTGGGAATTTTAGCCCGATTGATCTATCCCCTAAACACTTATTGTATATAATAGTTATAATTTTTCTTTTGTGTTTTTTATTTCTTTTGTATAGTTTTTTTTTGTTTTGCAAACTAGGTTGCATTGTGAATTCTGTTTTTTCTCGTCAACTCTTTATAAATTTGTTCCTCCTAAGCTTTGATTTACATAATTTTTCACATTGAGGACAAACTTAAGTTTAGGTTGGGGGTGGGAATAAGTTTACATGTGTTTGAAATTTGTTTTTTAGAATGTTTGAATTTGTTTTAAAAAAAATCATCTTTGTGATTGACAGATATTAAAGAACTAGATAGTGAATCTTTTAATTTTCAAAAAATAGATGAAAAACTCTTTTAGTTTAGTCTTAATGTGTTACACACACTACCAATTTATGTATTCTTTAATCATGACAAAAGCAAGGGTTGTGAGAAAGTTGGAAATATTCAGAAGTCAACCAAAACCTTTGTCTGGAAAAAGTTCATACGCCAAATGTCGACGAGCAGAACCACTCAGTGGTTGTGTAAAGTGTGGTTGATTAATATATATGAGAGAATTCAATTTGTGTTCTGAACCAATTTCAGGCCTTGCATTTGATCAACTCAATTGGATTAAATATGAGCAGAGCAAGGATTACCCTAAGATGTCATCTTATTCCAGTCCAATGCTTACAAGATATGTGCGGCATGAGATTGCGAGGGTCACTGATTCTCTGAGTTTAGAAGAATTTGTTGAGAATTGATCTTTTATCGTAATCAAGGATATTAACTTTTAGGGTTTTGTGTTTCTTTTTAAATTTTGGTATGTTAAATTTTAATTTCAATTTGGTGTGTTGTTATGAATGTTTAACTACTTATACATGCATGTTATTTTAATCGTTTTTGAATGCAAGAGCAAAACTGCAGCGAAAAAGAGAAAGCAAGAGATTTTGAGATGACTGAAGAGAGAGCACCGCCCTGGACTGCCATTATCAACCTAAACTTGACTAGGCACTTTTGCAACTACCTATTTACTTTTAGTTGTTGCATTACTTTCATACTTTGGATATTGATTTGGTTAAACTTTACATTTTTGTTGGTTTTTGAATTTGATTTTAGTTATGTGTTTTGGATTTTTAGTAGAACTATTTTTGATATATTGTAGCTAATCAGTTTGAGTTAAATTTTGACTGCAAAAGTTTTGGTGTTAGGATGAAATATTATGTGCAAGTCACTATGAAATTGTTTCAATATTTTGTCCATTGGAATGTATAACATTTGCCATCCTATTAGGGAATTTTATGTTTACTTTGCATTATCCTTATATTTTTATTTAAAACTTACTATTTTAAGCACAATATGAATTTCTATTTTCAAAAATATTTTTGAATAACATGATTATTTGGAAAACTTACATACATAGTGTAGATGTGATAAACCATGTAGTTTTAGAGCCTATCCTCTTTGGAGAGAATTTTAACACTTACTTAACTAAGAATTTCAATTCAAATTTAATCCTTGAATAATCTCATTATTCTTGTTTTGATCGGTACTTGTTGAGTAATACGTTAACAATCCCCTTTGCAATTTCATATGAGAATTATGCATGCGTTACATTCTGGAAAATGATCTTAGGCTATTTTTGATTATTTTTTGAACCTTATCCATTAATTGTGCAAAATTATCTCTAGATAGCCGTGATTGAGCTTGGAAATAAAAAAAAATTCTTTTCTTTAAAGCCATGTTTTTTACCAAGCTAGTAATAAAATATACATATCTGCCTTGACTATCTAATTTTCTTACACACTCTTTTAAAAGCAGATTATATGGAGACACAAAAAAAAAAAAAAGAAGTGAATGCAAGTTGTGAAAAAGAAAGCCTAAATACAAAAGGAAAAAGAATGGAGAAAATCTTAAGGAAGAAAAATATAGCAAAATAAACAAAGCAAGCAAGTATATTGAGAATTGAAATTGAAAGAAAAAAAAAAGGAAAGGAGGTGAAGTTATCCAAAGATAGTATGAATGAAAGAGGGATAAAATGTGCAATATTACAGTATAAATTGGATTTTCATTTTGAATTCCTATTATTCGTGATTTCATTAACCATTTACCCCTGGCCACATTACAACCTTAAAGAAGTAATTTTTTATTTTAGGATGTATTTGCGTAAGTGATTCTATTTCACCTAATGCATGGAGGATGCTGATAATATTACTTAATTCAATGTTAATATTCATTCATTAGATTATGTCAAAATCCAGTTCTATTCTAAAACCATTTATTAATTCTTATATGTGAAACATTTTGCTTTGGTTCACAATATCCCTATCACATGCAAATTTTGAGTTATACGTCACTAAAATATGTGTGTATTGTTTTCTGAGTGATTCCCGAGAATGGATTGACATCTAGTCTAATTTTAATATGCTGGAAGAAAAACTATGTTAAGGTCAATATTTTTGGAATAGTGAAACATTGCACACACACACACACGGGTTTTTTCATAAAAATGTTGGGAATGATTATACTAGTAGGATGTGTTATTCTTAATTTGGGATGAATGGGGAAGAATTTGAAAAATGATGCAATACTACTATATCCATTTACTTGCCAAAGGAACGATTTTAATTATAAATATACAACAAAACCAAGCCAACTATTATAGGGATTTTATGGTTCTCGCCTGAAATTTCACTGTCAATATACTAATAGCATATATAAGTTTTGATAAGTATGGAAACAAGAATCTCAACAAGAGTTCACACACCTCTTGCATGAGTAAAAATGACATAAATTATTTAAGATTTCACATAGAAACCACAAGAAATATATATTCATGTATCTCCACTCAAGTCAGCTTCAAGACACTCCAAGCTAAGCATATTGGAGTAGAGGGAAATCCTTTTCAAGGATGTGAGCCACAAATATGGTGATCTTAACATTTGTACCCAAAAAAATAAAGAAAGAGAATACATATATACTATTATAAAAAAATATTTATCTCAACCAGGTCGAATATTAGGAAGGGTAGAAAGCTAAAACAACCAATGATGATTCCTTTCTCCTAGATTACTTTTATCTTCTTTTGGGAGTTTGATTAATGAATTGATGCAAAATGAGAATAGATAACAAGAGGCACCTGTGAAAGAGAAAACAAAAGGTCACTGATTATATGTTTTAAAAGTGAGTATGTGGAAAAAATTGTTATTGGAATTATTCATTATGATATTAAAATGCTAGTAAGCAAACGGTCAAGATTGTTTATCCAAAACTTAAATAGTAGCTAACAATAAAATAATTATGATAATTATTATGATATAATAATGTTGTTCTTACTTACAGAAAGGTAGTATGGACATTTGTTAGTTTGTTAAGGTTATTGTGGTCTAACAAATATTTTTCATTTTTGTTGATATTTATAAGTAGTATAAATTAAATATAACAATAAATTATTTAATATAATTAACAAATCTAGAAATCAAATGCAACACCAAGCTTAAATTGAAAAAGTGTATTACGTATAACATTTTGTAACCGATACGAATATATGCATATGTTTTGAGTATTCTTAAGAAAAAAATTTTATGTGTCAGACTTGTAATAAATCACACAATCACATTTTACTATTGTCATAGTCATTAAAAAAGAAAATGTAAACATCATTGGATTAAAATGGCCACGGGGAAAATCTTCGTACGTGGTGGGTCATCACAAGATTGCACTTTTGTGTAATCTTCAAGTCTGTTTCTTTCAATTCATTCTACTATAAATGATGTACCAACGGTTCAAGGTAATATTTGCTTGGCCTATAATTCTTTATTGCTTTGACCTCCTTTTCTTTTTTTTTAAATTTGTAGTAATTTAGTTGGAGATAATTATAACCACAACAAAACTCATAAATGTGTAGATTTTCTTATCTTGGTACATCTCGACTTGCACTGACTGGTGGGAGACCAATAATAAATGACATGATATTTGGATTTTTTGTACTAAAATAAGTTGGTGTGGATCTTGACGTCTTCCAGTCTAATCTGTGTGGGGTCCTTTACGAAACATATCTGGCATGTTGAGCTGTGGTTTTGGTACTTCAGAAGAAGCCCAATAAAAGGTTAGAAACCGCAGAGGGTATTTGCCTCTGCCGACTTGATGAGTAAGACTAGATACCGAAAATAATATTCTGTGTAAAATTATAATTTTCACGAGTGAAGGTATAAATTTTCGAGTTGAATAACAACAAATAAAGGTGTAATTCATGCTAAAATATTATAAGTTGTAGGCTCAAATTACATATATTGTTTTGGTAAAATATAATGGTGCTTGAGATCGATCTAAAAATTCTTAGGATTAATGTTAAATACCCTAAAATTGGTAATTTAACCTCCCAAAAATATATTTTGCAAATATTCACCTAAAAGTAATTTTAGGTGAACTTTTATTCAAGCAGTAATTGAGAAAGGAAAATATACTCACCGGGAGAAAAGAAAATAAAAAATCATTTCAAGTTCTTTTATTTTTTTTCTTATACACCAGGATATTACTATTAGAATCAATAATAACCGATTACAAATTTTGAATAGTGCAACTATAGCAGAAAAAGAGGGCATAATAAATCCCCAAAAAAAGGGATAAAAGAAATCAAGTGTTTTTTTTTCTACAATGATTAACGTGCTAAACTCCTGGTTGGTAGGATCATGGAAAAATCAAGGTGGCTAACTGTTTGGACCATATTCTATAATTTTGGTAAATAAAACAATGAATGACTTTTGCCCATGGAATAAATCAGACAAAGAGGTTCACCATTTGACATTCATTTAATTAGGAGCAATGCTACATGTACTTAAAAAGTAGACTTAAAAACTAGACTTGATAATTAGAACCACTGATTTCACTGTGAGTCCCAACATTTATTAGGACCCACTACTTATTCAATGGTTGAAATTATCAAGTCTAATTTTAAGTCTAGTTTTAAAGTTCATCTAGCATTACTCTTTAATCAGTAAATGCAAAGTCAGTTGACGTGGCTTTTCAAATTTAGGGACAGTTGTAGCCCCTGCATTGGAGGAAATGAAGCGATTACTCTGGGATTCAAAAAATGAAATTAATCAAAGCCAACTAAGTCTTTGAGATCAAGAAGACAATAGTTAAAACAACAGAATAAAGTAGAAAAAAAAACTGCCTAAAAAGCCAACCTTCGATCAAGAAATGTCTATTAAAGAGTTATTGATCATATAAAAGAGGCATTGATTGCAGGAAAGAGACACTATCAAAAGAATAAAGACTTAGGCATTATAGGAGTAGTGTAGGATTAATTTTAGTATAGAACTAGTATTGAGGCTGATTCATCAATCTGTTGTTGTTTGGTGTATTATCAGATTGTGGGCGTGCCAAAGTTCAACTGAACTTAAAATCCAAACATGAACAACCTTATCTACTCGAACCGACATGGGATTCTAAAATCGTGATTGTTCAAGTGAATGTAGCAATGCGTAAGGTTACCTCTAGGTTTTATTCTATGTCTTTGAGCTTCAAGGATTTTAAATATGTTCACCAAATAGAAACGTATGAACAATATTGTAAAATAAACAGTGGAAATGAAAAGTAATAAGTAAATTAAATTTGAATATGGAAGAGAAAATGAATATTGAACTTAGCATTAGATGAAAATAGTAAAAGATTACCGGAGTGATGCACTATAGGAAAAGTAAAATTGCTCGAAAGCAAGAATCAAGTAAAAAGGTAGGCTGCCTTTGTGAAGAGTTTTTGTGATTAATCATGAGATCCTTTCTTAGTGGCTTGGCCCATGCCACTTATGGAGATGGCTCCAACTGTCAATCCATCTTTTCCTGCCATTACTTGTGACCATGGTCTTGTCCCTTGAGATAGGTGAATGTGTGCTGAACCGTGTCCAACTAGTGGCTCATAATGTTACATTTTATCATTTCTTGGGATTCTATGAGTCTTATTCTTCTAATCATTTTGTCAATTGTGGACTCTCAAAAATGCCCTTGTGACCGTTGAATATTTGGCTCTTTGAATTTAAAATTTTACTGCTACACTAGCACTGCTTAGCTAGCAGATCGTTGTTGGTCGTGATTGCTATCCTATGTCAGATCAAGAACATATCTCATTCCTGCTATACTGGCTTAGCAATTTCTTTTTATGTACTTAGTCTTACAAGGTGACCAAGGAGTATATTCTGCTGGCCGTCTTCTTGGCCACGAGATCTTTATACGCTCTTATCCTTGTCATTATTACCCATCTCTATGGTGGGATGGGAGAGACTATGGCGTCAAAAAATGCAAAGGGGTTTGGTTCTCTAGGGGTTCCAGCTCTGACTTCTTGCTTATTTTCTAGAACTCTATCTTGTCTGTTGATAACAACCCTTTTTTTTATGGTCATCTATTTGCCACAACCCTTTCTAGAGAATAGTCTTTCGCTAACAGTTTTTTTTTTATTTATATAATCTGAATGGCTTACAGCCCGTATAGATGTCATTTGCCTAGAACCCAGGCCCAGAATGGTTCCTTTACAATCCTAGGGAGGCTTCTATTGATGCCACTACTTCTCATGAGGATGTCTGGTTCTCCTATCTTTGCCCTCGAGACATGTATTGCAGACTAGGGTTGACTCATGGTGTCAATGCTCCCTCCAGCATTAAAGTCTACATACCTTAGCAGTTTTCTCACCTATTCGGTCTAGTGCAGCAAATTCCTTATCCTTTTGCCTGTGCTCTCAACATCAATTACATCAATAAACCAAATGTGACCGATGTGGATGTTCAAAAAGTAATCCGATGCTACTCTCTTTCCCGTCACTCTTTCAAATGGCCTCTTTCACCGAGTCATTCGATGTTTCAAAGAATACCAAGGCTTGAAGGAAGCGATATGTTTCTCTATAGTTTGATCATGACACGACCACTATTCTCAATCATGTGAACCTTCCATCAGGAGTTCGATCATCTCCTAGGGCCAGTCTGGTTAGGACTTCCCCTACAGTTGTTATTGCACCTCGGGAAGTTGATCTTAATTCCACAATATATACAGATCTCGATTCTTTAACTATTCCCACTTCTCTAACTCAATCTTGCCACAAGGATAAGTGGCGTTGTTCTTTTGCAACTTCTTCCACATCTGTGTTCCCATGCTCAAGTCAATGAGGGAAAAGATGTTGAAGAGGATGCTCTCCTAGTGCATCGTGTTCATCAGCGTGACAACACTCCTTTTTTTACAACCCTCTCGATTGGTGCAGGGCCTTCTAAATATACCATCTTTGGTAATCTAGAGCCCCTCAACCTAACCACCATTCCCATTTCCACGACCTCTTTTACGGTCATAGCTGATTTTGCTCCGTTCGCGCCCTCTTTTGATTAATAAGGCCACAAATGTGGCTGACAACGTTGAAGTTGTGGACCTTGAGGGTGAAGAATGTCTAGGCCCTAGGCAAGAATTTCTCCATTCCCCAGCAGGCCAAATACTCCTGAGGCTGCTAAAACTGGACAAGTCGTGGGCTCAACTTAGGTTGCTGCTACATCCTCAGTTGTTCTTCCTTCTTGTGATGCTAACTTATCTTCTATCCTACCGTCTCTAAAGACATGCCTTGTAAGACCTGAACATGGATAAAGATTATATAAACATTTATTATGAGCATATTCACATGTGATAGGAATTTGTATGATTGGTAATTACTATTTAATTAGGAACATTGATATGAGACCTGAACCTTTACGATGGGTATATTTAATATTTAGAGAGAGTATATGAATATGGTATGAGAATTATTTAGATTGAATGACGATGAGGGAACTGTTTTATTTAATTGTGTAAAGTTAAATGAGTATGCTTGAATGTGGCCTAATATTATTATTTTATGCATGTTAGTGTATAGGGAACTAAGTGGGTGGCAAGCATGTGATTTAATTATGTGAAAGAAACTATTTGAGCGGTAAATTTTGTCTATGTGATTTGTACAAGTTATGTCTATGTGATGTATCCAAACAACGTCTAAGTGGTGAAGTGTCAATTGCAACGTGGTTAAGTTTATTCCTAAATAAATAAAATGTTTTTCTTTGTCTCTTGTTGTGGTCATGATTATTGATTGCATCCTTAGTCTCACTAATGATCTCAATAAGTTTTCAGGAAAAACTCTAAAGACGCGAGGAGTCCACTACCAAGTTTAGAGGCTCGATTGGGATGTAATTATTTGTACGTATATAGGTCATAGTGTTTTTTTATTTGTATCAAAGTTTGTGAATAAGTAGGACTCATGGTGAACCTTTTTATCTAAGGGTTTTGGTAAATTTCTATTTATATGAAGGTGGCAGAGATATGCAGTTGATGTTGGTTTCTCCTCATAATTTATGACAGATATTGTACCCCAAGGTGTTGCACGCCTCTCCTCCAGTCCCGTCTCCTTCCTGCAATCAAGACTAACTCTACACCGCAATTTTGAAGCCATTGAGGAACAACAATGACAGTCCTTACTAGCCATCCTGCTTTTTTGGTGGATGAGATAAATATTCTTGAGGAGTGACATCGCTCTGTTAGAGCCCTCTCCACCTCTGATTTTCTCCTTGAAGAAGACTACCAAGCACTGGTCCGTCTAGTCGATGAACTTTTAACCCTCCTTATAAAGTGGGGCCGCTGTAATAGAAGTGGCAAGATTGTGTTGCCATCATCTACGACCAACGAAATCTGCTAGTCAACGTGAATGAGCACATCCAAATTTTCTCAAGTCGCTTCGACTCTCTTCCTCAAAGGCTGGCTGAGATAAACTGCAAGATTGCCATGCTTGAGGCCTAACATGCAGGTTTTTTGGAGGAATCAGAATCCTATTAGGAGCATTTGGAAGATCTTAAGGCCGTTGCGGTGAATGTCGCGACATTTGTAGATGTGGGCTCAGCCCCTACCAAGTTAGCTTTGGCTGAGTTATAGGCCATGAATAGGTCATTCTACCAACTAAAATCTAATATTTTAAAGTTCCTAGAGGGATGATAAATGAAAAATAGAAATGGACTATTTTGTCCTTTACTTCTTTATTCGTATCTATCTTTTCATTTCTTTTGTGATGGTTGACATGGCTGCGAATTGAATGACATGAATTACAACATATATCACATTTTTGTCATTTGATCTGCGTGCATACATTTAGGCATTTTTTACTGCCGTTTAGAATGAAGCTTCATTCCCCTCATTAAACTGTCATAAATGTTAATTGTTTCTAAGGCAAGGCCATTAAAGCATTCCATTCTCCTATGACCTATAAATACTGGAGGACTTAGCCTTTCTTTGTAGTAAACTAGGCCTTCCACAAATGCTTTCTTCTTTGTGCAATGTTGTTGTCATTTCTGGGCCTCCTATCCTAGAAAAAGGAAAAGTGAATGATTACTTTGTTAGCCTCCAAACTCTTTCCTCCTTTGGTCTTAGCCATGGCCTTTACTTCATGTTCTTTCCTCAGATGAATACGTCTTTTCGTATCCATCCTTGGGTCATTTTGTAGATCTTTATCTTGGGGGTAAGACAACATGGGTTGATAACATGCACTAGTTGAAGTTGGAAGAAGGTACTACATCTGGCTTCCGATGCATCTAGCGGCCACATTATGTTTTATTCCATTAATCTTCTGATTAACCATAAGATGATTTTCCTCAACATACTTCTGGAAAAAAGAAGTGGTGGTTGGGGAAGGTTTGCATGTTTAGCGAGATTTCAGCCAGGAGATGCTCGTGTCAAAGGTTTATACTCTGCCTTATGCAACCAAGCTTTCTCCTTCACTTTTGCTCATTTTTTTTACTTCAAGTTGTCATCTTCAAAATCAAGACTACAAACCTTCAGAAGCAAACTAGTCTAACGTCATATGCATCACTTTATTTTCATGTATTATGCAAATTATACTAACTAAAATTGTGAAAACATCTATGAATAAAATTTACATTGTTATTCGTTCTTGTCCATTTATTTTGTTGTAATTTTACAGTTGTTAAATGGCATAATGATTTCTTTATTGGCCATCAGCATGTCCTAGGTCATTGGCTATGACCTCTTGCCTTAAAAGTCTTACTCGAGTTCTGCGGCCTCCTAGACCGTTGGTCTATAAGGTCTGCCCATTAATGAATCCAAGATGGTGCTCTCCATTCAAGTCTCTTAAGTGGTAAACACCACCTTTTTGGACTTTGAGTACATCAAATGGTCCATCCCAATTAGCTGAACATTTGCCAGTCCTTGGGTCATTGTCCATACTAACTATGCCAAAGGTCCTGCTTCTGACCCTTTTATTATATGACCTTGTGGCTTTGAGCTTTTGCACCTTGATGCAATCCAAAGCTCCCAGCCGTACTTCATCCAAATCCTTAAGCTTGATCGTCATGGCTTCATGGAATTCAGTTGGACTTAACTTATTCTGGAAAGCCACTCATAACAATTTCATGGTAATGTCCATAGGCAAGACTGCGTCGTGCCCATACACTAGCTTGAGTGGTGTAATTCTGTTGCTAGATTGTTTGGACGTCTTCTATGCACACAGTGCTTCCGATAGTGTGTTGGGCCATCCCCTTAGGTTTTCTTCCACCATTTTTGCGATAATTCCCTATATCACCTTGTAAGTGGACTCTACTTGGCCGTTCCTTGTGTATAGTATGGGGTTGAGTGAATTATGCTAAAACAATACTCCTCTGCAAATCTCTTGACTTCATTGCCTATGAAGACTATTCCCTAGTCAGTCATTATATGTTGGGGAAACCCGAATGATGCACAATGTTTTCCATTATCATTCGTATGATATTAGCCTCATTGACCGTCCTCATTGGAATGGCCTCTACCCATTTTGTATAATAGTTAGTGGCCACAATGATGAAAGAATGTTGCTTTATGGATGGGGGAAGATCTTCCCTATCAAATCCATGGCCCAAGCTCTAAACTGACATGGCTTGATTATGGGTTTAATCTCAGTCATCGGCATCCTTTGACTAGGTCCATGGCGCTAGCATGCTTGAAATCCCCTTGAACATTCAATATAGTCCTTCAAGATACTTGGCCAGTAATAGTCATATCTTTTGATTAGCCATCATATCTTGATGCCAGCCTGATGTGCACCACTTATGCACTCATGGCACTCGGCCATCACTAGAATGGCCTCATCCTTGCCAATGCACCTTAATAATAGGTCATCGTGTATTCCTTTCTTATATAGTTCTCCATCCATTAGCATATAATTAGAGGCACAACTTCTGACGCCCTATTCCACATCTCCATTTGGATACCTTAAAAACTGCATGATGTTGAACCTCCAGCCTTTCTCTTCCACTTCCATCATTAACTTTTCAAAGTCTATTCCTTTGCTTTTTATAGGTGGCAAGACTTTCCTTTGAAATTTGACTAGCTGCTCGTCCATGCCTCGAGGAATCCTTAGATCCGATCCTAGTTGGGCCAAGTTGTTCAGTCGGCAGTTCATCTCTCGTGGCAGTGATCGCAACGTCACATCGTTGAAATTTGCCAATAATGGCATCGCGACGGAGTGGAATGGGCACGACTCCCAACTTTTGCAATGGAAACTGCCTGCGATCTGGTTAATGACTAACTGAGAATCACTAGTTAATTCGTCTGTCGATGCTGCTATTCCCAAAAGAACTTCAAGCCCAATAACTAACGCTTCATATTTACTTGGTTGTTTATGCCTTCAAACTCTAGTTTAAATTATAGTTAGGTTTTGTGGCCGTAAGGTGATTTTATGATCACCCGGGCCCTTATGGACTTACATGTCATTGACCCATCGAATCTTAACTACCATAGCGTTAATGACACCATAGGTACTCCCAACAAACAAAGTGACAAGGAAGGGTAATCTGCTAAGAAGTCAACCAGCGCTTGGCCTTTTACCGCACGTTGTGCCAAGTAATGGAGTGAAAATTCCATGAAGGCCAGAATCCATTTGTCGATTCAGCCTCTCATAATCAGCCACGTTAACATGTACTTAATTAAATTAGTTTGCGCAACAACATACACCACAACTGAAATCATAAAAACTCTCAACTTTTGTAATGCAAAGTACAATACTAAACAAAGCTTCCCGATTGACTTATAACATTGCTCGACCAGAGCCAAAATTCTACTTAAATAATAAACATCTTGCTCTTTGCCTATATTATTATTTTGAGCCTGAAAACACCCAATCGATTCATGTGTGGATGATAAGTACAATAGTAATGGCCTACACTTGATAGGTGGCATAAGAACTGGAGGGTTCGCCACATACTCCTTAATTTGGTGGAAAGCCTCTTGATGCTGCGTTTCTTTTCTAAAACCCTCCATATCCTTTAGCTTCAGAATCAGTGATAATGCATGCTCCTTTCCTACGCGACTAGCAAATAATCATCAAAGGAAATTGACTTGACCAATCCGGCGTCGAAACCCATTCTTGGTATTTAGAGGCATAGCCTCTATGGTGGACTTCACTTTATTCTTGACTACATCAATTTCCTTCTTGTGCACTAGGAATTCAAGGAAGTTCCTAGCTATGACCCCAAAGGCATACTTCAGCGGGTTCATCTTCAGCCGATGGGTATGCATCCTTTCAAAGACTAATCTCAAATTGCTAAGATGTTTTTCTATGTTTTGCATCTTGAGTATGATGTCATTAATGTACAAGTCTACGATCTTACTGATCATGTCATAGAAGATGGTGTTCATGGCTCTCTAATATGTGAATCTCGCATTCTTCAGTCCAAACGTCATTACTCTACATTGCCATCCATAACTGACATGATTGTGTCCATGACGGTTGTGTGTAAGAGATGATTAGCTGGTAGCATGACATATTCTTCTTCTTAACTGGCACCACATTGGATAACCATTTTATGTACCATGCCATATGGGTGCACTTTGCTTTCAGTAGGTGCTTAATCTCCTCTTTCAACAACAAAGTTACTTCTTGGGACATTAATTTTGGGACCTATTTAATCGGCATGTGTCCTTCCTTAATTGGCAGCCAATGCTCCACTAATGTTGTGTCTAATCATGGCATTTCTTCATAACTCAAGGAGAAGTAGTCACGATATTCTCTCAATAATTGTATAAGTTGTGCTTGGAAATTCATCTCGAGCAGATTATTGACAAATTTTAGTTGATGCTCCCCAACCCACCAAGGTTGACTTTGAGTAGAGATTTGCGTGTTGTGTGGTGGCCCTTTTTCTTGCCAAGTAAGCTCTTATCTTGGCAACGTAGGCCCTAAATGCTTGCCTCCTCTGCTTACTATTGTCAAGCTCCATCATTGACTGAGCTTTTAGGTTCTTCCACACCATTGGCCCTTTTCACATTAGTAGGCCGAAGAACCGATTCTTCCATCTGATGGATTTTGATGGACTTCAAGTTAGTCAGAAACACGACTTCTCTAGCTTTCCAATATTTGTCATGCCCTCGAAACTTCATTGTCCCTATTCCTTCTTCATAAAGCCTAGCATCGACCATATGAACATCCACTACAAATGGCGTTTGGTCTGCTTCCACAACCTCCAAATATCCTAGATTCCATAGTACCAGATGCTGATAAAGGATTGATGGAATGCATTTGCTTAATTGGATCCAATTCTGACCTAAAAGAATGTTATAAAATATCATTGCATTAATTACAAAAAATAGTGTAATGTTGATGTTGCTACCGACAGGCAATTCAATGGGTAAAACTCCCACCGTCTTGTTGACTCCACTTGTGAACTCACTCACCATCAAATCCATGTGAACTAGGGCCTCCTCTTTCTTGCCTAGCTTTTCATAGTTGCTATGGGAAAAATATTGACAACCGCTCCATTGCCAACCAAGGCCCTTGGAAGGCCTACCCTCCAAGTGTGCTCGGATGTATAACAACTTCAAATATTGTGTCATGGGCAGTGTAGTGTTGCTGAATGACCATCCTTTAAGACTATTGTCAGATAGTACTCTATCTGCCCTTTCCTCTTGACTTGAGCTTCTCTCAAGAAAGTGCACTGCCTTTTCCTTCGAGACTTCCTCTTCATTCAAAAATGTTGACCCTGGCACCCCTACATCTTTGACTTTTGAATGACATTGGTAGCAACCCAAGAGCATTGATAGGCAGTAATTGCCCCAAAGTGCTGAATTGAATGGAATCATTTCTATCACTATCATCTCCATTGGTAGGGTTTGTGGGATCCTACTTCTTTCCTCCCTTACACGTCTCTCGAGGAATATTGAGTGTGACCTTTATTCATTCCACCACCTTTTTTACCATTTGCTCTTCAAAAAGTTTCTCGGGTGTAGACTCAGGTTCTACCTTCTTTTTACCTTTTTCTTCAACCGTGGCTTTCTTCGAGGCCACTTGATGCTGTGGAGGCTGGGATACACTAAATTGGGACCATATCTACCCCATTTCAGGGTATATTCGTTGACATGTAGCCCATGCCTCTTAGGCCTGGACTATTTCTTTCTCTTCCCACCTACTTAGGTCTGCTTGAATGCACTGCTTCTTACATTTTTGTGTTCTTGACAGCGGTCTTGGTTGATGGTACTGTGGAAACTTTGGCTGTTGGACTACATACCAACAGATCTCCAACGGCTCAGTTGGTGTCACCATCTTAGTGTAATCTCGGTAACCCTCCACTCTAATTGGTTTATCAGGCACCAACCATTGGCCAACTCTTCATATCTCACCCCTAGTTTCCCTTTTGAAGGTTCTGGTGTGTTTTTATCGTGCCCTCTGTAACTCGGCCTCATAAACTTGCTCGATCGATCTTCCTAGTCCCGCTTGGGCAGTGACTACTCACCCGGCAACTCTAAGTGGTTTCCCTTGTAATTCCATTTCTTTTGTGGCCTCTTGGATGATTCTCCTCACTCCTCTTTGATAACTTCTTGTTTTAGAAAGATCCCGTAAAAATCTTTGCACCTAGGACATAAACCATTCCTGACCATGTCGAGTTGCTCCTAAAGACCCGACGATATAAATGGCTTATCCCCAAAGTCCTCCTCTGATGATTCATTCTGGGGTGTGTCATCTTTCTTCCCCTTTTGGATTTTATTCATTCGTTAACCCAAACTTGTCTAGGTCAACCTTTTTCCTTGGGGTCTTTGACTGGTCAACTTCCGCCATGTCTATGGTGGCTACCTTTTGGAAGGGATCTTTATCAACCCCCCATCCAAATTTCCCTTAACTCTGAAGATCAAGTGGCCCTTAGTTAGGCTCTCCTGAATGGCATTGTGAAACACCACACAGTTCACAGTGTAATAACTCTAAAAATTGTGTCATTTTTTTTTAGCTTGGATGTCGATGGGATCTTATGACCAAACGAAATCTTGATAATGTCGTTAGCTAAAAGATGGTAAAAAATTTAATCGACTTTACATTTTGGAAGTAATCGTTCCCTTCACTGGTTCCTTTGTCAATGCATGGCGCGACTTGTGCCTAATTCTCTTAAGGCTTGGTTAAAACCTTGCACATGTGTGGCCGCCTTGCCACGATCTCAACCATGTTCACCTCTTGCTCCTAGTCTGGCTCAACCATGAAGATCTCTATATTATTGTCTCTATAGTATGTTCTCTTGGACACATTTCCTTGGTCCAGCTCTTCGCACATAATATGCTTATATCGCCTAGCCCAAATGGCTTGCTCAATCAAGTCATTAAACTTCGTGCTTTCAAATTTCTTCCAAAGCCCAAACGTCATGCCATTTTAGGTAATCCGCACATATTCCACCTTGGGTAACACCAACCTACATCGGTTTCTAGCCTTGTTGAAATGCGCAATATATTATTTTGTCAATTCCTTAGCCATCTGGTACAACCTGGGCAAATCGTCCATGGCTACTTCTAGCTTAGTGTAATAAAATTGAGTGTGAAACTTGTCTTCGAGTTGTTGCCGAGCCAACACCGAATTGGGCAAAAAATCAATGTACCACCTCATTTTTAAATTATGCCTTACATTATTTTGAATTTTTAGCAAATTATATGATTGGGTATTTGAACTCAGAGTTGGAATTTTGCATCTGGATTAGGGTTTGGAGTGCGGTAACACACAATGGTTCGAAATGATGGATTTGACTGTATGAAATAAGATACCATAATCCTTTTAAACTAAATAAAAGTGCACACAGGTTTGGTGGAAAAAGGTTTACGTTCTAGCTTGAGGCTGTGGAGGGTGCTCATTGAGTTCATAAACTTCTGGGTGGCCAGTTTGTCTTTGAAATCGGGGTGCTGAAATTAAGTTGTGGTAAATACGAAACGTCACGAAACATATTCATATGCATTCATTTGCATCAGTTAAGTTATTTTTGAGCCAATACTTATTTGCATTCATCCATCTGATATTTAGTGACATTTAGAGAGCATTTGATGATGGAGGGATCATTTATACTCTGCCATTTGATTCTCTTATCACTCATATTTGTTTGGACAAGGGTACTGGTACTTTAGAGAATGATCAGTTGTTGAGACCAAACAGACCTCTATCAAAAAATAAAAATAAAAAAATTCTTGACTAGCCTAGGTATGTTGCTTGTGAAAATATTAAATGGGAGTTTGTTCTAATACTCAGTGGGAGTACATTTACAAACTTAGCATGAAGTCACCTATTTTACACTTGTTTTATTTTTCACTTGTTATTTTACTTGTGAACACCAACTAAGGGGGAGAGCATGATATACATAAAGTTGTCGTATGCTTAACATGGTAATTACCATACCTGTGATTGTGTTATTTAATTCTCTGACATATGATGCTCTTCAAAATATTTTGGTCTAAATGGTGATGTGTAGGAGTATGATCTTGAAAGGAAATATCTTATTATGTAGATCTTGTACTAAGATAAAGATTTAAGACGTGTGCATGAGTGTTGAAAATAGATTTATAATTCTTTTTGTTCAATAATTTGTGAGTTATAATCCTAATTTCTTACTTACGTATTTTGTCACAAAATTACAAAAGGGGGAGATTGTTAGATTATATATTTATAATTGGCTAATTTTATGGAGTTCATTGTAAATCTCAAACTTATTTCATGGTTATGATGTTATAAAGATTGAAGATCTGAAAGGGTCATTGAAAGGAAGAAATCAAGTGTCAAAACTACATCATTTACACTCTGGTTGCACCTTCAAGTTTAGGACAAAGGTAATGACTTAGATACCTATGACGATCTCTTAGTTAAATACACTAAGCAGTCTACTCTCTCCTTGGCTAGGATTGAAATGCAAGATTACCCTTATTATGAACATATAAATAAGGAAATTATTTTATTGAGCTAGCATAAGCCTCTTGTCAACCCTTTGAGAGTAAAAACTCATATTCTTCTTACAAAGCTTCCACCATAACCTTAGAACCTTAAGAATCAATGCTACCTTAATGAGATTCTAACCAACCTCACAACTTGGATTGAAGATCTTGAATAGCGTAAACCAAACTTTGTGCATACTGGGGATCATTGGCATGCCTATGATTGCTCGTACTTAGAGAATGATTTGTGGAGGTGAATCCAAGTGAAGCTACAAATAACATCGAATAAGCCTTTGACAGAGAGACATATTGAAGAAATGTAACATCTAACCATTGCATTGGTTTAGTTATATGACTATAGTCCTTGTATGTTGACTTTTGCAGTAATGGATTAGGTTTTGGTGAACCCAGCAAGGCTCCTCGTAGTTTTTCCCGTTGAGGGTTTTCTACGTCAACAAATAACTTTTGTTTTCTATTGCTTATGCTAATAAACTTGTGATTTTTCACACACACGCACACTATATGTTTGTATGAATGATTGATTAAAATCTCTTCATCCATAGTTGCATTAGGGTTTAGGTTTTGGAGTCACTATGAGATTAAGTGTTTGAGTAAATTAATTAAATATTAATTAACATCAATCTTCATGGGTGTAATGGTTTGTGGTGATTAAAAGGGGTTCTTACAAATTTATTGACCAATCATTGTGATAAAATGCAATTGTGGTAGATTAGGTTTTAATTTGAAATCGATTGTGCTTAAAATTGAAAAACATATTCACCCCCATCTAAATAGTTTCGTGCGCTCCACGTGTATAATCGTGAGAGAAGAACCACATCATTTCTCTCCCCCCCCCCCCCCCCCCTAGAATAACAATTTGATTACAAATGATTTGAATAAAAAAAAAAAAGGTGCCTAAAAACAAAGCAATGGCTTCTAGAATTAAGCTAGTCAACTAGCCCTAAAGTTGGACAACCATCTTCTATAGAACTAGTGTTTTGCTTTGGACTTCGTAGATCAAACCTAAGATTTTCGTATCCTATCCCTTACACATTATATGAACGGGGACAAACATACCAATGTGATAGAAAGACAAAGTGATCAAAATGCACCTGGTTTGCATAAATGATTAAAAAAAAAGCAATGGACCTAACTCCGACTATATCAAGAAAACCTCTCAAAGAAGTTTGGTATTTTATAGTGGTCCTATTCGCACCCCCCACGCCCCCTAGGACCCAACATTCATATGACACTGCTCGAGCGCATAGCGTGCCAAGCCAATACCCATTGGAATTCCTTTTAAAACTGGTCCAAATTACCTCAGTCAAGCCTCCTAAGGCATCACTTGATCTTGGTTTATATTTGAGTTTTAATTTTCATTTAAAAAGAACTTTTTTCATACTAAAAGTATAAGGCTATATATATATCACATAAATCAAGTCTCAAACGTATTTTCTCGAATTAAGCATGTGGTCAACTAAGGTATTTAGCTCAAACTTACCAAACCTAACTGATGTGCGTCATGACTTAAGAATAAATTTCTTCATATATCCTTAATCCAATGTGAAATGCGTTAGTCTTCTTCAATCTTTTAATATATGACCTCAACTGACGCTCTCATGTAATTTATAAAATTATAGAAATACCATTACAATAAGCTTTTAAATTATTTACGGCGAATATCATTTGGCACCCCGAAAGATGTTAACTTTTTTAACTTGCACCATGAAAAAATTCTTACATTGCACGCTCGGTTAGATTAAAAAGTAGTAATGTGGTCCAATCCTAACTTCCATTGCATTTTTTAATTGATCCACAACATGTGCCATACACGTAATCTAGACAGGAGTTTAATAGTAAAAACACAAATCCCATGTGACTTACACATGGGTGACTATACATACATATGAACATGTAGTAGCATGATCACGGAAGCTAAACACTATAGTGTCTGATGGTTACATTTCATTTGGACCATTAGATCATGATCCAAGGGTCACTAGTCAAAGAATTCTAAAATTAAATTTAGAAACCTACCAAATTTTGCCATTACCTATGAACGAAAATATGACACCGCATTAATTAGAAACCTCATAATAAAATGATAGTGTATTTAATCACATAACTAATCGAACCTCATAAAAAGAATAAGAAGAAGATATTATCATTTCTCTCCATGTTTGGGCATTGAACAAGAAGAAGAAAAAAATAACACCAATAAGAAAAGGGCTGATTCGTGGGTAGTAAAACCCATGAAGGTTCCATTACAAGTTCTTCTTAGGTAGTGTTTGGAATGACTTATTAAATTTAAAAGTACTTTTTAAATAATTACTTTTTAAAAAACATTTTATTAATAAATACTTTCTTCCATAAGCATCATTTGGATTCTCATTAAAAAAAGTACTTAAATAAAAATGATTTTACAAAAATTGTGTTTGGATGGTCAATTTAAAAAGTATTTATTTGTATCACAATTACAAATATGCCTTTCATAATCAAATATATATCTCATGATACAATTTTTAGTGATAATTTATCAAATATTTACATAAATTTACAAAAATAAAAAGGTAACCATAGAATACCAGTGATTTAAAGATATGATGAACCCAAGTGTAAGCTTGAAGTTCACTGCTACGGATTTCTTCATCACCCATGTGTAAGTTTCTACTCTTTGATGCAAACATTTTTCTTTTTTCAAACAAATCAACATTTTATTTTATTACTCAAAAATTATTTACAATGGAATAAATGACGGACAAACTCTGTCTTAACAAGACTTTAACCCAAAATGAATAAAAGAAGTCAAAAGACTTTACAAAAGAATCAAAAAAATAAGTCCCTCATAATAGGTAGTCTGCTCGACTCGTGTTAACGAGATTGACCAATGAACATGACATTCAAAAACAAACAACACAAGACGTTAATGAGACTAACCAATGAACATGAAACACATGCATAATCACGAACAAAATAAATTCAAGGAAAACAATAATAACATTAAATTCATTTGCCCTGCTAAGAGGATATAAGATCTTTAGGGCTGGTTTCGTTCATGTGAAAATATTTTTTTTTTCCAAACAAATCAGCACTTTATTTCATTTCAACAAAAATGTTTACAATGGAAAAAAAAGACAAACATCATTGTCTTAACAGCATAGCATCTTTACATCAATTAAAGAATCAAAGAATAACAAACTTTTTCCTTAACACTTTAATTCTTTGCTGATCTTGCATCAGAAGCATTCTAGCTTGCAACCTCTATTCTTAGAGATTTTTAAGAAATGCAAACCCATCACTCTCTCCTTTGCTTTAGCTTTAATACCATGGGCTTGCAATCTCATAGCTGAACAGACATTCAAAAACACACTATGAGCAGTCATACTACCTTCATGATGAATTCGTTTACATCTCTCCCTCCATAACAACCAAAAAACCACCAAAGACACTCCGGTCAACAAATTATGACTCAAGGAATGTCTCTTGAAAACCCTTACCAACCTCATCAATCTCACCATAGGAGTTTCAGAGCCAAAAAGTTGAAATCCACAAGCAGCAGCTACCATCCCCCAAACATCATTAGAAAATTTACATTGTACAAAAAAATGCAACAGTCTCCTCAGCATGACAACATAAGGGACATCTACTAGCCAAAGATACCACAATTCTTTGGAAATTAGAGTCCACCACAACTGCATTCCTATGAATCTTCCATCCCACTCCCACCAACTTTGCACTAGGGAAAACAAACTGGTTCCAAATGACAGAACCCACTGATCACCATCAACTGAAGATCTCACCAGTTGCCACGCAAATTTAATCGAAAACTCACCTGACTCTGTCAACTTCCATATCATTTTATCCTCCTTATCACATAGCTTAATTCCAAAATTCTGTGCCTCCACTCTCACCAGGTCAGGGACCAACACACCCAATTTCTGCTACTGTCATTCCCTCTTTTCCCATATTTCAGATAATCTGGGGTGTTAAGTTTAGAGGATTAACATAATATTAGAGACAAAGAGAGAGGTTAAAATTTAGCCTAGCTCATACATCACTTGTATTTATAGTTAACCTACAATAATAAGAATTACACATACACCCTCCTACTATTAATAGTTTACACATACTACCCTACTATTGTTAACACTCCCCCTCAAGCTGGACTATATATATCATATAATCCAAGTTTGGAATAAATAGTTGTAAGACGTGTACGACTCAATGCTATGGTAAAAATATCTGCAAGATGATCTTCAGATTTCACAAATGGAGTTGTAATCTCCCCAGCTACTATCTTGTCCCGAATAAAGTGACAATCAACCTCAATATGCTTGGTTCTCTCGTGAAACACAGGATTGACAGTGATATGGATAGCTGTCTGGTTGTCACAGAACAACTGTAAAGGAAGTTGAACTAGAAACCCAATTTCCTGGAGAAAGTGTAGTAGTCAAGTCAACTCACTCGTTGTATGTGTCATTGCCCTATACTCAGCCTCAACACTGGACCTTACTACCACAGGTTGTTTATTACTTTTCCATGAGACAACATTCCTTTCTAAGAAAGGACAATAACCAGTGGTTGATCTCCGATCAGAAGGAGAGTCAGCTCAATTAGCATCTGAGAAACCTTCTACTCTAAGATGTCCATTAGCTCGATATAACAGTCCAAGTCAAGAGCTCATTCAAGATATCACAGAATATGAGTAACTGTCTTTCAATGTGGTACTCTAGGACATCCCATGAACTGACTTACTATACTGACTGAATAGAAAATATATGGTCGAGTAATAGTAAGATAATTAAGCTTCCCAACCAATCTGCGATACTGACCCGGATTTTCAAATAATGCACCATCATCCATCAATAATTTTTGATTCGGATCCATAGGAACATCAATTGGTCTATCACCCAGCAAACCTGTTTCCTCAAGCATGTCAAGTACATATTTCTTCTGGGATAAACAAATACCTTGTTTAGATTGAGCCACCTCAATACTCAAGAAATACCTGAGTTTTTCCAAATCCTTAGTATGAAATCGATCCAGTAAGAATATTTTTAACTTGGCAATCCCCTCAGAATCATTTTCAGTAATCATAATATCATCTACACAGACTACCAATAGGACATATCCAACATATGTCTGTCTATGAAACACATAATGATCTATCTGACATCGAAGAAGACCAAACTCTAAAGCTGCATCTGAAAAATTATTAAACCATGCCCTCGGTGACTGCTTCAAACCATACAAAGATTTCTTTAATCGACATACATTTTTACCATACTCCCTTTGAGCAGTAAACCCAGGTAGTTGCTCCATGTATACCTCTTCAACTAAGTCACCATGCAAGAAGACATTTTTGACATCTAACTGAAACAAGGGTCAATCAAGATTAGCAGCCAAAGAAATCAAGATACGAACAGAGAAAATTTTGGCAACAAGAGAAAAAATCTCCTCATAATCAACACCATAAGTCTGAGTAAGCCCTTTGTAGCAAGCCGGGCTTTGAGATGCTCTAGAGAACCATCTGGATGAAATTTAATAATATACACCCACCGACAGCCAACAGTTCGTTTATCAGAGGGTAAAGGAACGAGATTTAAAGTCTCATTATGATGTAAAGCATCCATCTCCTCCTCCATAGCTTTTCTCCAACCCAGATCAGATAATACATCCTATAAATGCTTAGGAATAAATATATCAGATAATTGGGAAGTAAAATAGGAGAAGACAGGAGACAAGGCATCATATGAAATAAAATGAGAAATGAGATGATTAGTAACACATGAACGAGTACCTTTGCGAAGAGCAATAGGTAAAGAATCTAAATTACCTGATGTACCAAGATCAAAAGGCAGCAAGGAAGACGGTACGAGCACCTCAGTCGATGGACGAGGACGACGAGAGTAGACATAGAGATGTAAAGTAGATGGTAATACAGTGGGCAGCAAAATATCTGAAGATGAGGAAAGATATGGTAGTACAAGAGAGGATCCAAAGGCTGAGAAGGTGCTAGAAAGTATGGAACTGATTCTTCAAACGTGACATCGGCACTAGTAAAGTATCGGTGCAGAGAAGGATTGTAGCAACGATACCCCTTCTATATGCGGGAGTAACCAAGAAATACACATTTGGTAGCTCGAGGGTCAAGTTTGTCAAACGCAGGACCCAAATTGTAAACATAACAGACATAACCAAAAACCTTAGGAGTCAAAAAAAAATAAGGGTTGATCAGAAAAAAAGACAGAATATGGACTTTGCCCATTTAACACAGAGAATAACATACGATTAATAAGATGACAAGCAGTAAGAACAACATTACTCCAATAATATCGGGGAATATTCATCTAGAATAACAAGGCACGGGTGACTTCCAACAAATGACGGTTCTTGCATTCAACAACACCATTTTGTGGAGAGGTGTAAGCACAAGAGGTTTGATGAATAACATCAGTTTTACTAAGATAAGCTGAAAAATGATCAGATTCATATTCCGGAGCATTATCTGAACGTAAAGTACGTATACAAAAACCAAACTAAATTTTTATTTCCTTACGAAAAGTCACAAATATAGAGAATAATTCAGACCAAACTTTCATCAAAAATAACCAAGTCACGAGAATAGTCATCCATAAATGTCACAAAATAAGGATATTTATTAGATGAAATATTCTTTATTGGATCCCATACATCAGAATGAACTAATTCAAATGGACTAGACACACAATTATTGACTCTAGATTGAAATGACACACGGTGATGGTTACTATGTTGACAAGCTTCACAAGACAAAGAAGACACATAACTAAGACTGGGAACTTGGCGCTTCAGATTCTGGAGAGAGGGATGTCCAAGACGACAATGCCATTGAAAAGGAGACAACGAGGTCTGTAGTGCCTGGGTAGGTGAATCAAAGCAGAGGTAATATAAGCCACTAGCTTCGTGCCCCGTATCAATCTTCTTCTTCGTCTTGAGATCCTGAAAGACACAATGAGAGAAATAAAAAGTTATAGAATAATTGAGATAACGGGTTATCTTGCTAATAGAAAGTAAACTAAAAGGAAATTGAGGAACAAATAACACGGAAGATAGGGACATATCAGGACTCAAGTAAGTAGTCCTCATACCTAAAACTTGAGAACAAGTACCATTAGCCAGTTAGCAAGAGTACCATTAGCAAGAGTAATACGAGTGAAAGTAGTAGACTAAGAATTAGAAAAAAAACATCAAACGCACCAGTCATATGGTTAGAGGAGCCAGAGTCTATGATCCAAGGACTGCGAGTGGAGGACAATAAACAAGTGGAAGTAGTACCTGACTGGGCAAAAGTAGCAGTGGAGGAAGATGGAATAGCCTGTTGCTGGGACAGGAACTGAGCATACTCTTCACGTGTAATAGTAACCGACCTAGTATTTGGTGGAGCTGACCGAGGTATGAAAGCCGCAACAGAGGTATCATCCTGATAAGAAACCTATTTCATAGTACCAGAAGATTTTCCATGTAAATCTTAACAGAAATCAACAGTATGCCCTCTACGACTACAGTGAGTACAGGAACGTGGTCCACTATGACCCCCACGACCACTCGTACGACCTCCCATACGACCTCCTTGACCACCACGACCAACTCGACCACCTTGATGACCATCACTATGGCTACTAGGAACCACAAGAGTTGAGCGATCAATGAAAACACCATGATTGATACCTAAAGTAGACAAAGTAGCACGTTGTATGCAAGAGAAAACCTAGCCACCCAAAATCTGAGAATGAATATCCTCATATTCAGATTTCAAACCTACCAAAAACCTAACGACATTCATGTCCTCATGTTTCTTCTGCCAAACTGCTCCATCAGTAGTAAATGGATGGTAGATCTTCATCTCCTCACAGACTCCCCGAACGTAAGAGTAATAATCCTCAACACTCAAAGTGCTCTATTCCAGCCGAAAATACTCTTTGCACACCTCATAAGCTCGAGTAAAATTGCCTGTACCAGAATACATAGTGGTCAAGTGATCCCATATCTCCTTGGCAGTGTCAAGGTAGAGCAGAGTAGAACTAATGCTAGGCTCAATGCTATTCAATAGTAAAGAAATAATTTGAGCATCCTCTTGTTCCCACTAATCATTCCTAGGAGTGTCTTCCTTGGGTTTAGGATTCACCAAATATTTCTTAAATCCTTTCCCTCGAAGAAAAACTTGAACTAATCGGAATCATAATGTGTAATTAGTCTCATTAAGTTTGACAAAGGTCATGAGAGCATTAATAAGAGTCAGAGGAGGCAAAGATGGAGTAAGCGACTTGATATCTTGCTTGGGTTCCATAATAGTGTAGCAAATAGCAAACAAAGTAGCTGCTGCAAGTACCAGGAGAAAATAAAGCTATTGGAGAACTAAACCGGAAGAAAAGAAGCAGTTGGAGTACTGAACCGGGCTAGAAAAGTGGGTTAGACCACTGAACCGAATTGGAAAAGTGGGTTAGACCACTGAAACGAACCCTTCCTACTTGCTGGAATGCTGAACCGGGTTGGAAAACATGGCAGAACCACTGAACCGGACTAGCAAGGCTCTCTAGACCGTTGAATCGGACCCCTTCTACTTGCTGGAATACTGAACCAGGTTAGAAAACTGGGCTGAACCACTGAACTGGACCAGTAAGACTATCTGGACCTCTGAACCGGACTGGCTAGGCTCTCTGGACTGCTGAACTACACTAGTTAGACCCTCTGAACTGTTGAATTGGCCTGAACCGTGATTCGGTCTAAGATGAATTGTGGCTGGACCGAGATTGGACTTAAAAACAATTTAAGTCAGCTTGACCCGATTTGAACTAGACCCAACGCTCAGGTTTTATCCTGTCTTCTTCTTCGCTGATTAGGGTTTCAAAAGGACCCTCTGGTCTGCAACACAGCACACACCACAAACGACGACAACAGTAAGACCACCACTGCCACCACACATCACAGCCACCACAACCACACCACTACCACCAAAAAATACTACTCGACGGTGAACCGAAGCCACACCACCACCATAAGCAATCACGCCACCAGGGACCACCATAACACCACCACCACGAATGACACAAGTGGGCGATGAATAGAGACCACACAATGAACAAAGACCACACCACAACAGTGTTAATATATTTAGGATCGTTTGTGCTCTGATACCATGTTAATTTTGGAGGATTAACATAATATTAGAGACAAAGAGAGAGGTTAAAACTTAACCTAGCTCTCATACATCAATTGTATTTATAGTTAACCTACAATAATAAGAATTATACATACACCCTCTTACTATTAACAGTTTACACATACTACCCTACTATTCTTAACATAAGAAAAGATAAGGGAACCTCACCCACCCTATCCAACAAAGGACTAGAACCCAGCCAGTTAGAACACCAGACATCCACTGACCTTCCACTACCCACCAAAACCAGAGAGTTACCCAATAGAGACACAAAGAAAGGCTGCAACATGCGAAGAATTTTAGCTTTTCCATGTCCCACACACCTTCTCATATGCTTTCCATTTAGAAATTTAGGACTAAATATTTTAACCCAAAGAGATCGCCCCCCCCCCCCTTTAAAATTCCCCATACCTACTTCATCCTGAATGCCATTTGAATATCTTCAAATTTATGAATTCCTAAGCCCCTTTCATGCTTTGGTCTCGCAATATAAACCCAGGAAATCCACTGTCTCCTCTTATCCCACAATTTGCTAGACCACACAAAGGAGGCCATTAAAGATCTTAACTTAGCAAGAATACCTTTGGGCAAACTTAAGCAAGAAAGTAAATGCACAGGTACTGCATTTAACACAAACTGCACAAGCACAATTCTGCCCATAGTCGACAACATACAAGCATACCATCCCTCCATCTTAGCCTTAAATTTCAGAACCACAGTCAAATCTCAGTTTTGTTTGCAATTTCTTTGTCCCCATAAAATAGAAAATATTTCCTTGACTTGGAACTAAATATTCCCCTAAAATTTCTTTTGCATTATTTAGACCCAAATCTTAAACGCAATGTCACATAGTGTGTATCATGTTAATTAAGATATTAACTCCTGAAAACCCCAGAACAACTGGCCAAATCTCAGAGCTTCATTTTTCTTTCCAGTTCCTCTATTTTCTCAACAACATCCACACTTCCCCTTCATAGAATTGGGAGTTCATTTTATCAAGCACCTTACATGCATATTGATTCATAGATAATTCTTGAAAAAATCATTCATTCAATAATCACCTATCATAGTTTATTTGCATATCAGATTGTAATCCCGACCACTTAACCAAAATTAGGTGGTTCACTATCAAATTCAAAGAGCTTATACACATATTTGTTACTACTGTTAATAACAACTCCATTTCATTGGCTGGAATCAAGAGCGCATAAAAAAATTACAAATACCTCTAAACAACACAAATCAATTGCCTTGCTTTGATAGAATGTGATCCTCCTCTGCTTTGATGATTTAATCTTTGAAGTACAAAAGAAAATCTGAAACCAAACATCATATTTCATTAACGATCGGTGAGAGACAGGGAAGCTCTAGCATCGTTAATGGAATTCTCCGGTGGCATCGAGATGATAAAAGAAAGTCTGGTTTGAGATAGTCGGCAGCAGCAAAGATCGAGAGATATCGGGGTGGCAGAGATCGAGAGAGATTGAGAGATATCGGGGAAGGGAGGCAGAAGGTAAGTGTTTTAATTAAAAATCGTTTATCGGAAGTAAAAGTTAATTTTTTTTTACTTCTCCTTAATAGCTTATTTAAGCACTAAAATTACTTTTACTTATTAAAAAGTGTTTTTAAAAAATTGATCCAAACACTTCTTTTTTTCAAAAAAGTATTTATGATAAGTCAAAATATCAAAAAACACTTTTTTTAAGTTATTCCAAACACACTCTTAGATGATTATACTTATAAATGTTTAAGTGCATGCGAATGACTAAGTGCTACATCGTAGTTTTCTAAATACATTAACTTACAACAATTAATTATCATAAACCAAAAGTTATTTCCAAATATAAAAGTCAGAGCTCTTTTACATTAAATGGAATTAAAATCAATAATAAAGTCTCCAAATTTTAGAATACATATGCTCTAACAATAACCATCCATCACGATAAAAATTATACATTCTCAAAACTCAAATTAAATGATAACAAATTATATATTTATATAAAAATTTTGATCAATTATAAACGTTCGACTATCCTCAGCAATTCTTCCCGATCCTTTTCTCCAAATTAACTTGAAAAATAAATATAACAGCGAAGTATATAATATGACAGGGAAAGATGTGCTCATGAGAATAGATATTGAATCAAATTAGAGCAACTCAATCAATAAGAATCACATAACCATACATCAATTCATATCCCATGCTATGTCAAATCCGTGCTATAAGAGATCTTTACATTCTCACAACGACTACGATATCTACCCACCCCATCCGCGCAAAACATGATCCCTGTATCGATATATACCACATGTACCAACATATATCACATATACAACACAAATCCAATGAAACCCTAGAAATGCGAAATCATAGATAAAATATAATACAAATATGGAATAATCAAGAATATTACTATTTGCAAAGACATTTAGGAATAGCAAATCCTGTACCTCAAAGTGTTACATGATTCGAGAACTTTTAGTTTTTTCATTGAAATATAGGATATGTTCTCTCTCTCTCTAAGTATTTAGAAGTGCTTAGAGTGTTTTCGAAGATGCGGTAGAATGAAGAATAAGATATTTGTAGCAGGGCTTGACTTGGTAAGGGCAATGAAAGAAACCGACTCAAAATACAAAGGAGACTATCGACCAGGTTCAAAGAAGATCTACCAGTTACAGGTTTTGTCCAAACCGAATTTGGTGCAAATTTTTTGTAAAATTATGCTCTTACCCCTAAACTTTTTAATTCACCCTAAATGTGTATATAATGAATTTTTGACATTCTTGATCTATTTTTAATGTTATATTATGTTAACGACATTTATTTTTATAAGTAATCTCAAAATCTACTCAAAAATCATGCCAAATTAATACCTGAAATAACGAAATGATTATTGTACCCTTTTGAAGTGCAATACTATCCAATCACCAATCTTATGGTTTCTCAACATTTTGAATTCAATTGTAATATTATTATCACCTAAAAACATTCAGATTAATGACCAATCATAAAATAAAATCTTAATTATGTTTTCATCCCCAAACTTCCCAAAAAAAAAAAATCTAAATTCGACAAAGTTGAATACCACACCAAAGAAAGTTACTCAATCAGTATTATCCTCAATTGTTTTCAATATTCCATCATGAATCATATAAAACTTTTAATTCCCACTTTGGGGTGTTACACTAAGTGATCTCATAAGTAAAATGTGCTTGAAATAATTTGTTGACCCTATGCATGGTTAAGAAAATTTTGATCATAACAAACATTCATGTATTACTAATCATCTTCTTGTGAGTCTAGCTAAAAATGTTGCACAGGTTTAATATGAGATGTGGTAGAATGAACAATGTGTTACACGTTTTATGAAGAATCAAAATAGAAGATGTGCTTGAGTTGAGTGAATATGATAAAATGCAACTACATGAAGAAAATGAGCATCATGAATATAGGTAGGTTAAGTAGTCGATTGAAAAAGAAGAGCATGGCATGATATGCTTCTTTAACAACCTTGTTGGTTTGATGTGCATATGAGGGCAACTTGAAGAGGTTAAAGATCATGGTTATATGATCATTATTCAAGTTAGGAATTTAATTATGGTGGTTGAGAAGGATAGTTGAAAGATCAAGGCAAAAAAGTGAAAGAAACAATCCAAGAAGGAAAAATGTTGAAATCGTCAATTTGGAATAGTTTCTGTAATATTGGAATAACTTTTGATCAAGATGTCCAATTGATTTGATTCAAGTATGGATGTAAAGAAGACTTCAAGATCTGCAAGTCTGGAAGAAATATGCTTTCAAATTCTAACGTTTTGAGGGTGACAATTGTATTGAAAGACTGTGGCAATGCATAGAATTAGTATGTCGGATGCTTGAAGAGGTATACTGGTTGGATGAAGAGATATACTAGTTGACTAAACCGGTATATCGGTTAGGGAACTACAAAAGCTAAAGACCTTTCAGTATCTCCATCTAATGGCCTTAGATGAATTGGCAAAGTGCCTCTGTCAACCATTGAAGGCACCAACTGCTAGTTTTTGGCCTCCATCTATGTCTATTTTCTTCCACTATAAATAGTCATTGTGAAGACATTGAAGCAAGGTTTTTCGGGGGGGGGGGGGGGAATTATTGGAGAGTTCTTGAGCATTCAAAGGGTGATTTACATATCAAAAAAAGATCATTATTGTGAAATCTGGCTACAAGGTCAATTATGATTGTCTCCCTCTTTGAGTGTAATTGAGTGAAATTTTGCTTGTAAAGAGAGGAGATATTATTGTATTGAGTGAGCTTGAGAGTGTTTCTATTGAGCTTGAATTGTAAATGTGTGTCTTCAACTATTAAGGAAGACAAGGCTTTTAAGGGGTTTGATCTTCACCCGTTGAAGGATATAGTGATAGTGAAAGAAGCTTCGTGATGGAGGGCATAAGAGGATATAGGTCATCGTGGTTGAGGCCAAACCTCCATAAATCTTGTTTGTTTTTTTTCTTCCCTGCTACTTATCATATATATCATCTTCTCCATCATATCAATAATTAAATTGCCGATCATATACATAATCTTGTTAATAATATAACCGTTTATTTTATTTAACTCCTCATATAATTGTTTCCATTGTATAATTTTTCGAATATCATGCAAGCTAAAATTTGATCATTAACTCACATAACCTAATTCATTCCCCTCTTATGTTGCATTTGGGCCAACACAATTTAGCACACAATATTTTTTCATATTATCCAAAGATAAGATTTTATAATATGATTAATATGTATGCTTTCCTTATAGCATTAGAGTTACAATTACACAACATTAAAATTTCCATTTTAGATTATAGAGAAATTTGGTAGGTTTTGATATTTAATTTTGGATTTTTTTAACTATTAACCATTGGATCATAATCTAATTGTCCATATAAAAGGTACCAAACAGAAGCTATGGTTTATAACTTCCATGATCATACGATCTATATATTTTACTTTGTTTTGTCTCACTCTCTCTCTCTCTCTCTCTCTCTCTCTCACTATGTATATGTTATGCACTTTGATTTCGACCCGCAAATCATCCCAAGAGCTTACCTTCTCCACCAAAGATGATGCCCATCAGTACCAATCCCCCATCTAACCCTCTAGTTTTTCTTTGACAACTCTACATGCATGCCACCATTTCATAGTGAATATCTATCGAAAATCCTCCCCAATCAATACCTATCGAAATTGGAAGCCCATGGTTGCATCCTTCAGTTGGGGAGAAGGGATCAATTGAAACCTCAGAGTTGAACCACATGTGTCCCTCTTTTTCTCTGTCCTTCAAACTATTGGGGAATGCGATGCACGGGGTATATAATGTATCATATCTTTTTCAATTTTCCTTCCTCGTCATTCCCCACCACTTAAAAGTTAAACAATTAATTATAAAAAAATCATGTGGTAAAAGTAGTTTTGTAAAAATAAATTTAAATAAATATTGGTTCTTTAGAGATGGGCTAAAGGGAAGTTTATAAGAATACATGATACATTGTGATGGAAGAAGTCTTATATTTCCAATTTAATAATTCAAAATTATAAGAAATAAGTAAAGATGAAGGGAAGGCTTCTTATACACTCTATTCTGAAAAATGATTGCTTTATAAATAAACTATCTAATGTATAATTAGATAAGTAACTAATTGTTAATATTCTAATTAAAATTATATTGCTAGGTATGGGCGTGGTGTTTGGCCATAATTGAATTTATGGTGATTAGTTAATACAATACATTTATGATACATGTGTAATGGGGGGTACATAAGTGCATGCAATTGCATAATAATTCATAAACTATATTAATACATGGCAAAATTGTTTTATATTAATTTGCTTATATTGATAAGGTTTATTTATGGACCAACCAATGATAAGAGTGGATTTAAATTTGGAGGTAAAATTGGCTCATAAATTTGGTTTATTTTAGAATTAGAAAGTGAGGTATAGAAATGCATTTTATTAATTTGGACATACTTTAACAATAGAGGGCAAAATTGGGAATGGAATAAATTTGATTGGTAAATGTCAGAATTTATCGTGACCCAGCCTTGACAATTTTTGGGTTAAAGTAGTCAGATAGTTAAAAGTTCAAATGTGAATAGGTGTTGGGGTAATTTTTCAAATATAAGGTTTTGTCGGTATAAATACATCAAATATTAAAATTGATCCTAAAATTAACCATCTTGTTACCCTTAGAGCGATAAAAGAGTTCTCCAATTATTGTGATTGTATTAATCACACAGCACCCTACAAAAAATTTGTATCCTAAGAAATGTCCTTTCCAAAGGTGGCGACCTTCCACCAGCTCACACTTATTAAATTCATTAATTCTTCTCCTCTAGTTAAAGTAAGAAACTTGATATTTTAGCCGCCAAAGTTCCTCTTCGTACCCCCAAAAACTCGCCAGGCAATTAATCGCCTACAGAGAATGTTCCTCGAAAGTCCCATTTCAGTTACCTCACTTTTTCTTTTCTATTTCAAATATTTAGGGTGGGGAGTGGGGGGCGGGGTGCACAACACTTTCTTTTCTTCTGCAGTCTCCTTTTCTGGTGGGCCCATTGCCACTCTCTCTCTCTCTCTCTCTCTCCACACTAAATACACGCACGCATGCACAGCCCTACCCACCCAGCCATCATAATTCTCTCTCGTAATTCCCCAGTATATAAGCTCACTTATGGTTTCCCCTCGTTCTTCATCCTTTGCCCTTTCCTCAATCAATATATAGACTCATATAGAAATACAGATTCAGAGTCGGTCACTGTACTTCTTACAGAAGTCTGTAAACAATGGCAACGATTTCAACAGCTTCAATGCTCGACTCCAATTTCGACGTCGACAAGCTCACTTATGAAATCTTCTCCATCCTGGAGAACAAATTCCTCTTTGGATGCGATGATCCAAAGCTTTCTCTCACAAATGAAAATGTAATTCCGGTAAAAGGAATGAAATCCGGCAAACAATTCAATGGAAAAGTCAGAATTCTCTCCATCGACGGCGGTGGTTCCATGGACGGCATACTCGCCGCCAAGTCTTTAACCCATCTGGAGTCCTATCTGCGTCGAAAATCTGGAAAACCGAACGCTGCCATTGCAGACTACTTCGACGTTGTCGCCGGCTCCGGCGCCGGTGGCATCCTAGCCGCCCTTCTCTTCACTCGAGGAAAAGAAGGCGGCCCAATGTTCACTGCCGATGGAGCTCTAAACTTTATGGTGGATAATCAACGGAGAATTAGCCGGACATCACCGGGGGGAATACTCCGTAGAGTGTTCAGACCAGCGAATGCTGAGAAAGTGTTTTGTAGGACATTTGGGGATTTAACACTGAAGGACGCATTGAAGGCGGTTTTAATACCGTGTTACGATCTCAACACCGGAGCAGCGTTCTCTTTTTCGCGTGCCGATGCTTTGGAATTTGACGGCTACGATTTCAAGATGAGGGACGTGTGTGCGGCCACTTCGGCTAGTGTTAGGCCGGTTGAGATGAGATCTGTGGACGGAAGAACGAAGATCGTAGCCGTCGGTGGTGGAGTGGCCATGAACAATCCGACGGCCGCGGCAATCACGCATGTGCTTAATAACAAGCAGGAGTTTCCTTTATGTAATGGAGTTGAGAACCTGTTGGTTGTGTCCCTTGGTAATGGCGAGCCACACTCAGGCGCCGGAAATCTGACGGTTTCACCGGCTGCCTTCGTTAAGATCGCCGGAGAAGGAGCTTCCGACATGGTAGGTGTCCTTTTCTTTTGTAATTCTGTCATAATACAATACTAGCAGGAAATAGACAAAATTAGACTTAAAATTAGACTTGATAATCTCAATCATTAATTTCACTGTGGGTCCCATCATTTATTAGGATCTACTATCTATTCAATGGTTGAGATTATCAAGTCTAATAAATCTAGTTTTTAAGTCCATTTAGCATTACTCTTTGTCAAAATATTATGGGCCCCACTTCGTAACACATGGCTACGGTGTTAATTCTTCGGGGCCGATCACGTAACATTTTTAATATCTCTTATTTTGAGAGTATCGGCGGAAGAATTTTAATCCACTTTTAACGGCTGATAGTTAAAATTGAGAATAAAAACAATAACAAAAATACCCTGTCTGTTCTGGTGTAGTTGGTCCTCATTAATTTGTCCATTAAATATTGCAGATATTTAATATTACAATATTCTTTTTTGATAATTATGAGTTCCTATTTTATATTTAATGCAGGTTGATCAATCTGTATCCATGGCATTTGGTCAGTCTCGGACAAATAATTATGTTCGTATTCAGGTAATTATCTTATTAGTAATTCAGCAATTCTATTTTTCCTTTGTTATATTAAAACAATTTTCACTTAACAAGAAAAAAAAAATTTGTTTCAGGCAAATGGGACTGTTGGCAGAAGGCTTGGAAATCCAGAGAAGGTTATGAAAAAAAGTGACAAGATAAACATGTTGGCCATGGCGGAGGAAATGTTGGCACAGAAAAGTGTTGAATCTGTGTTATTTCAGGGGAAGAAGCTAGTTGAAAGCACCAATTTGGACAGGTTGGAGTTATTTGCTGGAGAGCTAATCAAGGAGCAAGAACGGAGAAAAACAAACATTTTACCAACAGTGATATTGAAACAGGCATCACCATCTCCCAGAACATCCTTTGCCACGACTTTGTCAACCGTGTCTTCGTGTTAGTCGGTTTAATGTGACGTATTTAGATGAATTTATTCGATATGCATAGCTGCCACTCCCGATGAATTAAGGCGCCCGAGTCCATTACAAATATGATTATGGTTGAGTTGAGTTGTGTTGTATGTATAATTATAAACAGTCTTAATTTTGTATATATTTGGAATTGAGAGAGAATTGTTTGATGCTAAACATATATATTAACTAAATTGGTGCTTCTACTCTTGTGTATTTAGTAGTAATGAAATGGATCAGTTATTGATAGAGCGAAAATGTTCCTTATGTACTCCACAAGAACGTTTAGATATCTGTATTTGTTCTCCAAAGGTAAAATATCTGCATATGACTTCCAAAGACAGATAAG
The DNA here is from genome assembly GCA_963454935.2 of Ilex paraguariensis. Classification (NCBI taxonomy): domain Eukaryota; kingdom Viridiplantae; phylum Streptophyta; class Magnoliopsida; order Aquifoliales; family Aquifoliaceae; genus Ilex; species Ilex paraguariensis. Next base: position 9,786 of record CAUOFW020007414.1, on the reverse strand, counting down.
AGAGAGTTCACCAAATCAATCCATCAGAGGATCTAATCAAGTAAACTTAGCATATGTTGATTCAAAAGTAATTCGATCTAATATGATGAAAAAGGGCCCATCTCACAAGTAACCGTTGCCTTAATTATAGCTCACAAGCTCCAATAGATAACAAAAGCTATGGTATAAAGAGGAGACCCACTAAAAGCTAAAGTTAATAGTCTACCATTGGGTGAAAATATAATAAAGAGAATTTCAATCTTATTTGTCCCAGTGACCAACGTCAACTACTCCATTCACTTCTAAGAATTCACCCATGGTCTCTCTCAATTTGTACAGCAGAAGATAGTTTACTACTCAAAGGTAGCATTTAGAGTATCTCCAATTATAACTCAAATTTTTATTCAAATTTAAAATAATATTTGAATAAAAACTTGATTTAACATAAAAGACTCTAATGGACAAACTCAAATTTAAAGAATGAAAAAAACAAATTTAAATTATGGCAAAACAAAATTTAAAAGAGAACAAAAATGACTTGAATCTTTAAAAGTAGGTGAAATCTCACAATTAAAAATTTAGGTAAAGATTTGAATTTCTATTAATTTGAGTAAAAAAATGAGTCTCCCTTAATTTGGTATAAGTTTAAGTCAAAAGTTGAAATAAGTTTTTTAAACTTTTTTACTCAAAAGTTTTTTAAATTTTTTTACAAAAATTTAAATTTAAATTAGGATTAAATAAGCCCTCAAGCCCTTTCCCATTGAGCTAATCTCTTCGCAATGAAACAGAGTTTAGTCTCCTAGAGGAGGTCGATGCACCTTTTGACCAACCATAACTTGCGCAAGTCTTGGGCAAAAAAAAAGGGTTTTAGTAGGGGCATAGTTAAAAATATTGTGCAGTGGGGGCAATTTAGACTCGTTAACAAATTAAAATGATAATATTAGTCTTATTTTAGTGAAAAAATAAAATTTTAATTATTTTTTTGAAGTATGCTATCATTGAAAAATGTTAAGGGGTGGCGCAACCCATGTGATATACGGAAAGAGCCAACCAAAAAATTAACCATCATTAAACATTCAATTTAACCGTTAATCTTAGATTAGGAAATATGATTGAATCGATTACTTGTTGTATCCAGGTGTTAGAAAAAATTGATCATTAGGCTAGTAGATTTAAACCCATTGAGAGTAAGCTTTATTGCTCAGTGGTCTAATGTCACTTGCCCATATATATGGACAAGCAATATTATTGAGATCTAATTCATTGTAATAATTAGATTAATTGTGAGTCCTATTAAATATTGAAACTTGAGAAATTTGGATGTCAGTCCCCCCTAGATGGATTTGTTTGGAGATAAGTCCTACAAAGAAACTTATTTGGTTTCAAGTCCACTTTTTGCAACTTTTATTATTATACCTTTAATTATTTAAAAACCTCAAACGATGTGTAACTTGCCATTTGTAAACAAGACAGAGAAACCTTTCGCTGTCGACTAGGAACCCAGTAACTTCTCCTTTATTCCAGGCTACAAATTCGGCTATATTCCTCAAATCTTTCTCATTTTCCTTCTCCCGAAAAACATAAACTACCATTACCCAAAATCGAATCCATTCAAATTTCAAACTGTTTTCAAACCATAAGACCGAAAATCGGTTTTACTCTTCAAGTTTCATTGGCGAAAGTTACAGTTGGTCTTGGCATTCAAGAAATCTTCACAAAACTTTGAGATTCTTAAAAAAATTGAGAGATATTTGATTTTACATGATCTTTGATGTATGTTTTAGGGTTTTAAAACAACATTTACAAACTATTTCATTCATACTGTCCTTAGTTTTTTTTTTTTTTACAATAAAATTGTGATTCCTTGTTACTATATTGAAGAGTTAGGTATTATGATTTTGTTTTTTTATTTCATTTTGTAATACATTCGAAATGCATTGGTATGGTTTATGTGGACTTTCTCTTGTTACTGTTAGAGCAATTTCCAAAAATGTATTATGGAAAATTTGATATCTTGAATTTGATGTTCTTTGTTTTGGATTCCTAAATTTAAATATGAGATTCATTATTACGAATTAAAAGTGGATTGATTTCTATTTTGTTGATTTCTTTGTTGTTATAGACAATCAATTAGTAATTGATTTTGTGGTTGTGAAAATACATCATGTTACTATGTGTTAACTACAGTCCCGTTTGGTAACGTTTATGTTTTGTGTCTTTCGTTTTTATTTTGATATTTAGATAAAACAAGAAAAAAAAAACTCATTTGCTAATCGTTTTTTTTTTCTGTCATTGTTTTGTAAACGAAGGGCGATTTTCAAAAATGAGAAAAAGACGTTTTTCTTTTTTTTGATTCTTTTTCTCGTTTTTTAGAAAATCAAAAACCGTAAACGTTACCAAACGAGCCCTACAATACGGGTTTCATAATTTCAATGTTTGAGATTCTTTTATGTTACTGTAAATGTTACTTTGAATTGATGTTACTGTGAATGTGTTAGTAATCACAATCCTTTGATTTTTCTTTGAGAATTAAAGGTATATGTTACATCATAGATCTCTCAGGCTTTGCATTTGCTAGTGTAAAGCTAAAATTGATGTTACTTGTGTGTCACTATTTGAAATGCTTGCAATCATCATTGTGCAATCTTCAAATCAACTGATTTCCTTCTCACTGGGATTCAGTTAATAAATTAATGTTACTATGATCATGTTACTAAGATGTTACTATGTGTTCATCAGCAATTTCGGTGTTACTATTCATGTTACAGTTGCACATAGTTTTTGTTAATTGTTGTATATCTATTAAGTTAAGTAAATTTGTGTCATATTAATATATTTTATTAAGTTATTGATAATTCATTGTCATATTATTGGTTGATGTCTTCAAAAACATCCTTATTTCACCAATTAAGGTCCAACTTGCTGCCAATGGTGAAGGTTATTAGTGACCTAAACATCAAAGATGTTCACGAAGAACAGTTGAGGAGAACACCATTTTTGTATTTGTATCAGACAATATCAACATCTGAAGTTGATAAGGAATGGTTCAAGAAGAATGAAAAAAGTATTGTGGACATCATTAACATGTTGATGTTGAAACATCCAGATTTAGAATTGGTGGGAAAAATTTAAAGATATGGAAGACTGATGTGTCCCTCATTTTTGGTATAAAAGATGGTGTAGATCCAATTGTTTCCCCCCAAAGTGCAAAGTAAATGTCACCTTTTGTAAGGAGGAGATTCAATAACACCCAAAGATTGAAAGCACCAATTATAAAAGCAAGTTGGAGGATGCTGCAATGGGTGATGGTAAGGAAGATTGTGAAGACTTTGCTAGGTTATTCTCTTTATATGTCTTAGTGACATTACTGATTACAAATATGAGGCAAACAATTGGATGAGGGTATGTCTCATACATTGAAAATTTAGATGAAATTAAAAGATATGACTAGTGTCAAGCAACAATTGATGCAATGATTAATTCCATACGGTTAAAGATTGACACACCGAGTGAAGTAACCGGTTGTGTAATATTGTTACTTGTAAGTGATGAGCACAAAACATTGCATAGTTATTGGCCTCATTTCATGCTTTTTAACTTAAGTTTGCATATTAATTATTTAGAATTAGTTAAAGTTAGGAATAATGTGAAAATTTTGATGTTGTAGGTAATTATAACATAAATGATGGCTTTTAGAGCTTTGCAACTAAGTGTGAATGTGTGGTGAAGAGATGCACACATTTAATGAGGATAAGAAGGCTTGGAAGGTGAAAAAACCAAGAAAAATAAAATTTGGATGAAAACCTTCCGAAAGGTTTGGCCCACTAGTTTCCCAAGGTCTTGACATAGTCCCACCGTGTTTCCCATGTTTGACCATGATCTATTTCGAATCTAAAAAAGGTGCAAAATCTGAAAGCTGTAGATCTAGATATCTTCTATATTGTGTCAAACTTTCAGCTCAATCTAACGGTTGGATCCAAAGTCATGACAATTTTACTAAAAGTGGTCATGAGCTGTCACCTTCCGGAAGGTTTTGCCTACTAGAATCAACCTTTCGAAAGGTTTTGCTTAGAATGTCCAGAACACCTGCAACTCATGTTCCACTTGCTCGGAGGTCCCACAATTGATTCTCCCACTTGTCCCCTGACATCCCTTACACAGCTACATGCCTCCCAACACCCCTTGCTTAGACTTTGGAGGCCATTGCATTAATGAGGATGGGAGAGAAGGGGGGCAGCCAGGGGAGTTGCAGGCTGGCCTTCTCCTAGTCTGTCCAAGCTTCAACTCAGCCTCCTATTCATAGGAGGTTTGCACACACAAGCTAGAAAAGCCTCATGGACGAAATTTGCATATTCTCTCACCATATATTCAGCATTCCACAACATTTGAGGGGTGGCTACCTATGCTAGAAATAGTTCAATGTAGAAGATGATGAATAGTAATTAGAAAGCTTAAGCCATGTTTGGTTATCATCTCGGAAACAATTTTTTGTTCTCAAAATTTCAAAAACACCAAAAACCTGTTTGTTTAGCATTTTTGTTCTCTAAATTTTGAAAAAAAAAAAAAAGAGATTTGAGTCAAAAAAATAGAAAACAAGTGTAGCTTGTTTTCAAAGCTTTCTTTGAAAATTTTGGAAACAAGGAGAACAATATATATATATTTATATATTATATATATATATTTAAATATGTATATATATGTAACACACTCCTTCCACATGACATAATATTGTTCGTTTTGGGTCCACTGGCCCTCACGGCTTTGTTCCTCCTAGTATTCTTGAGAAAAGACCTTATGTCATGTAAAGCAAGGGGCTTACTAATAAACCCAATCACTTTCCTCTCCCTAATCGATACGGGACACCAAAATCTCACAATCCACCCTCCTTAGGGCTGCACGTCCCTGTGTAGCAGCTCGCTAGCTACCTGTCCGCCCACTACACGCGAGCACATCAGAAGCCCACACTTTCCCCTCCCTAACCGATGCAGGACACTAGGATCTCACAATCCACCCCCCTTAGGGCTGCACATCCCTATGCAGCAGCTCGCCAGTTATCTGCCCGCCTATTACATGCCAGCACGTCAGGAGCCCACACTCGATCCGGGCGAGACTCAGCTCTGATACTAACTTGAACACCCCCTCCACATGGCATAATATTGTCCGCTTTGGGCCCACTGACCCTCACGGCTTTGTTCCTCCTAGTATTCCTGAGAAAATACCTTATGTCATGTAAGGCAAGGAGCTTACTAATAAGCCCAGTCACTTTTTTCTCCCTAACCGATGTGGGACACCAGTATCTCACAATATATATCTATATAATAAAGTAGAACGAAGTTTGAATTTTGGAGACAAAGAGAGGTCCAGATTGTTTTGAAACAAAACATAAACAAATCCAACGGATTACGAAACCCTAACATAAAAGACGATTTAGATTTTCTCAAAAAATTTGATCTAACAGTGTAGAGTGATTACCGAATTTCATTTTCCACCCACCTCTCTCTCCCACGCCTCTCTCTCTCACATCTCTATCCCTGTACGTCTCTGAAAGACTTATCACAATCTCTCACACCTGTTACCGATCTCTCACACCTGTACATCTCTCACTTTGTATTTTTCTATCCCTATCTCTCTTCTCTATTCGGCAACACCCTCTTTCTCCATTTTTCTTTCTCCCCCAATCTCCTATCTCTGTCAGTGACACCCTTATCCCTCTGCCAGCGCTGCCAACCATGCAAGCCACCAGCCATCGAACACCACCAGCGACACCATCGAGCACCGCTGCCAATAACGTCATCGCTACATCTCTCCGTCTCTATGTGCACAACTTGATTTTTAGGAGACTTGGATGGGAGATCAAGCTCTAATTCATCAAACTAGCACAATCAGACTAAGTATCACGCTCCCAGAGTTGAATTGATGAAGCTTTAAGTTTGAATTGAGTATGTGATTGTGATTTTGAAATGGGAATTCCTCTTTCTAAATTTTTGTTTCTCTTGAATTTTCTACTGCTTGAAAGATGAGAAGGTGGTTTTGTTATGGGTTACATCTAGCTAATTGGTTTGGCTTACGGTGGATGTATAATGGAGGAGATTGGATTTTGGGTGGTGGAGGGGTAATGGAGGTGATGGCATCCGATGGTGGGTTGGGGAGTTTCATGGGGCAAACGTCGGATGGAGGGTTGGGGTTGGGCCAAGAGTTCTGAGGGCAAAAAAAAGGGAATAGAGCTATTTTTTTTAATTTGTTTAGGGGATGAAATTGATGAAATTAAAATTTTAAGGACTAAAGTTCGATAAGTGATGAACCTCGGGGTCCATTTGTGCAATTTACCCAATTCATTTATGAAAATCAGGTGGCTGGTGTTTGTTTCCCAGAACAGCCCATTTTCAGAAGTTGTATCGCCAACTGTTTTCTATCTTCATTCTCATGGTTTGCTTATTTTAACCCATTTCACTCACGGAGGAACCAATACCCTATTTACAACAAACATTATCAGGTACGCATTTCTTTGGATATATATATATATATATATATATATATATATATATATATATATAAGATATATATAATCCACTAATGCATACTAGGTGATTGACATAACGCCAAAGAGAAGAAACAATTTTACCCACTTATTTTTTTGTAAAGGATATATGTTTGTTCTCTTGGTCTTTATAGTTTTTTTTCTCTTTAATTCTTAGTTTCCAAATTTCATGCATTTCGTTATTGCTTTTGTGTTGGGTACACTGTCATGGAAGAGTTATTCTCCACTCAAAATTTTCCCTTTTGATCAATATTTTCCAATCAAATGAAGTACCAGTTTTTATGTTTTAGTTAGAATTAGAGTTTCAATTGACTCCTATGAACTCTTCAATCAGTTTGGTCAATTGGGTTTTAATCATGCGATTGCAACTTCGGGCCCTCATGATGTTAAGGTCCGGATGAAAGTTGTGGGCATATGTGGAAATGATGTTCATCATTTCAAGGTAAACTGCTCAAACTGTCATACTTCTGGAAATTAATTTGTTGATGCTTTTAATCTAAAATGATTTTCAAATAGATGGAGATGTTTCAATATAGTGTTTGATTAATCGATTATGTTGTGTTTTGAATGGTGTGTATGTCTAGAATATGAGATGTGAAAATTTTGAGATGGACAAATATTTATAATTTTTTAACAGGTTACATTTGTATGTTGAGTTCATATTTGACTCAATAATCATTAAATACCTCTCCTTTTGGAGAATGGTAGTGGCCAAGACACACATCAACAACACACATACCTCACTGCACCAGCCACCACCATTGCTCCTGCCCCATAAGCATCGTCTCACTCCTAAACAGGTCAGTAATGGTAGACTATTTACCCACTTTACAGGGTGCTTAATTCAATAACCCTGAGTGTACGTGTTTCTTGAAAAACACTGAGCATTGATTTTAGTGAAGCCATAAAATCCATATAACACTGACCATTGATTTTAGTGGAGCCATAAAGCTCTGGTAGATTTTATGTAGATAGCGTGTAAATTACACTTTTTTTAAAATTTTGCAGCATAAAAACGATTAATTTCCCAACCTTTCTCACAGACATTTGAAGAGAGAATATAGGGATTTGGCCCCACTCTGAGGTAAGACTGTGTGCACAATGAAATAATGTCCAAGTATTGTGGGCTTCTTGGGTAAATTGTTGAAACTTTGTAAGATACTCTAGAAAATGCATCTAAAGCACATCCAATTACCAGTTCATTCTTGAATATTTCTCTTTGGTTTAATTTTCTTTTGATCATTTTAATTTTGTGTTTGCAAGCTCCCACGAAACATTTTCTTATTAACTATTTGATATAAACTTTGCATGTATTTCCTGAGTTAGAGGGTTATGAATTGGAGTTTATTGGTTTAGATGATCAATGAAAGTGGGCTTTTTTGTGTTTCAGTTTGTGTGCATGTGTGTTGTGTGTGTCATGTTTTGGCTGGGATCGGCAAAAGCAGGGTATTTTTGCTTACTAGCTACCACATTACCACTAATGGACTGTTTTGACCCAACAAATTGCATGGATTCTTTCTTCATTGCCATTCCCCACCGTCTACCACCTACATAGTGTATTGATGTAAAAACATTGGAGTTGTTTTTGGCCCTTTTACAAGCTCAAGCCCTTATATCTTTGATTTAACAACCTAAAAGGTAGGGCATTTTTTCCATTGAATTAAAACAATGTTGCTGAGAACGAAAATTGATGAATTTATGTGTTCGTTGCTAGCAGTTGGTTTGATGTAATCTAATATGCATTACCAGCATATTAATATAATGCAGTTGGATGTTGGTTTGATGAATTTGATGGTGGTATTCCAAAGAAAATATGTAATGCTCAACATATGAAGAATTGATCAAAACCAAGTTTCTCTCTATTTTCAATGGTGGTGAAGATGTGGATAATGGGAATGATTGAGTTGGGTCAGTTCTTTTTTTTTTTTTGGGGAAATTAAATTAGTGTTGGGTCAGCTCTTGTTGGAATTGTTGGGTAACTGTTATATTGGGGGAAATATAAGTTTTCATTTGCTATGGGATTTTTCTTTCTATTTCCAAATTCCGAAAAAACATCGAGTTGGTATGATAATTTAAATGTCTTTGACCATGCACAGAGGTTCTTGCAATCAAATGAAGTTCAAATTTTTGACTACACATAAACTAAGATTCTAGCTGACAAGTTCAGAGAAGTCGCATTTTGAGGGTGAGATTTCTTTACACTTGGTTTTTACTACACTGTCCAAGTTGCCCGCATTATGAGTTTTTCATTCCGAGGAGGAACGTGACGATAAAGTCAAACCATTGTGCTTGCACTTAAAAGTGATTCATTATAAAGCTTAGCATGGAAAGCCTTGGTTCCTTGGAATACATTCTAGATGCTGCTTTCCTTGAACTATTTTTGTTGTGTTTTACTCCAATTAGTTATGTTTTCATGCTCATTAGCATTACTTGCACCAAACATATTTTCTTCAATGTTTGTAATAGTGGTTTGCTGGTGGAAAAATAGGAATGAGAGCTGGAGGGCCAGCTTTACCCTTGAGGCTTCAGAGTTGTTGCAGCAAAGAAATTGATTGAAAATCACTACAAAGCCTCTTATCGAAAAAAAAAATCACTACAAAGCCCAAAGATTCAATGACTTCATTGTAGTCTAGGTTTCTTTTATGATTATTGTAATTGTGTTTTGATTTATACCAAGTGGCCATAATACTTTTGTTAAATGATGTAAATTAAACCTCAAATGAGGCTAAAAGCTTGCTGTAATGCCCCAAAAACCCCCTGGGTGACATTACATTCTAAAAATCATTCACCGCATGAGAGCATTAAGTAAATCCATCACGACGAAAGTTTCATTCATCCACCATTCATATTTTAACAAAATTTGGGCAGAGTCTCCTCTGTTCGGGGAGCTCTACCCAAAACACAACCTGTGCAATTCTACTGTAATGACCACACCGGGTCCATTTAACTACCATAAAATCAATCCATTCAATTTACATGTTATCCCAAAAGAATAGGCCAAGTTATGGCCTTTACATTCCCACAAAAGTACTATAATACACAGCGAAATTTATAAAATAAAAACTAGGCTATACAATTCTCCCAAAAGATTATCCAAGTCCATAACAAAAGAAAGGGGGGTTGCTTTAAGCATCCACCTCGGGATCCACGCTCCCTTCTATCGGAGTCTCAAATGTGTCGGCCCTCGACTCCCAGCTCCTCGTCAAAGGCAAAATCTGAAAGGTGGGGAAGTAGGGGGGTGGGGGGTGAGCACAAGGTTTTGTAGGAGG